>CM070032.1:26955539-26977191 GCA_036250615.1 Ptychadena robeensis
GCTTAGAATCCCTGCTCCTAGTACCCCCGTGCCAACCCAGGTCCTGTGGCATATCAGTAAGTGACATAAAGTCAATGAGTCTGGGTCGGCCAGATGATCTTTTTTGAGGAAACAGATTATTCACTAACTAGGTCCACCAAGTGGGTTAAACCAACCAAAACCAACAACCTGTGATAACTACTGTTGGTGTCAGATAAAGGATATTATTTATTTTAACCATAGTTGAAAATAAAAAATAACATAGATATAAAATAAACTAATAAAATCAATAGAACTGCACTCTCAGACTGTATAGTGACCAACATCCCAAAAACAATAAGCAGAAATAGATGATGGCATGGGTACATCACCAAGAATTTGCCCTTGAATGAACAAGGGCAAGGGGACTAAGTGCCGCTCAATGTGTAGAAACAATACATTTAATGAACAAAGAACAGAGATTACACAGATTTATCATATGTTGCCATTTGGACTTTAACTTGTCAATAGCATGTGTACAGATGTACACACTTACAACATTGCGTATAAACTATGTGATATGATAAATTTGTGTTATCTCTGTAATGCCTTAATTTAAGAAACAAAGGTGCCTGGAGGAGAGCCGGTAATGAAGTTAAGGTCAGTGAAATGATAATAAGGGGACTGGCATGGTCTGATTGTAAATATTTGTATTATGTTTTATCATTGCAAAGCAAGCAGAGATGACGGTGATAAGACCATATACTTTCATAAATTAACCTCTTACCGCGGTTGCTTTGGGCCTTTTAGAGCATTGTACACTTGTTGATTTACTTCTATAGAAGGCAGATCCTAACATTTAGCTTTCACAAGTAGTTCCTCCGTTCTGCACTCTAATTCCCCAAACCTTATACTTCCTGCTGAAACACATACGGTAAGCACTTTAAGGTTGCATTAAATATAAATAGACATATATCATAATGAAGAAGTTGTGTAAAAATGTCACGTCGTGATTTCCATCTTTCTAGGATTGTGGGCAGACGATAACAGGAATGAGTGGATGTCAGATCTTATTTCATTGTTGTCTGTGCATGGGCAGCGGGCTGAGGCAAAACAGGATATTAAAGATTAGAGATGAGCAAACTTCTTCAAACCTGTTATGCACATGATTTGCGCAGGTCACCTCTGAAATTCAGTTCATACCACAAGTATTCACTGTCATTTCAGACTCTTCTTAATAAAGGTTTTATAAGGACTAACTTTATTCTAGAGTTTCCAAAAATGACGCATTTCTGTCATAACTAAACGGATCTGTAGTTAGGATATAAAAATGTATTAGTTAAAATATTATGTAATTATGTAGTATGTACATAAATTCTTCATTCAGATTTCTCTATACCAGGGGTATAGATATATATATATATTAATAAAAAAATATTGGGACACTTGCATACCACAGTATACAAACCGGATTCCAAAAAAGTTGGGACACTATACAAATCGTGAATAAAAACTGAATGCAATGATGTGGAGGTGCCAACTTCTAATATTTTATTCAGAATAGAACATAAATCACGGGAAAAAAGTTTAAACTGAGAAAATTTACCATTTTAAGGAAATAATATGTTGATTCAGAATTTTCCCAAAAAGTTGGGACAAGGCCATTTTCACCACTGTGTGGCATCTCCTCTTCTTCTTACAACACTCAACAGACATCTGGGGATCGAGGAGACCAGTTTCTCAAGTTTAGAAAAAGGAATGCTCTCCCATTCTTGTCTAATACAGGCCGCTAACTGTCCAATCGTCTTGGGCCTTCTTTGTCGCACCTTCCTCTTTATGATGCCAAATGTTCTCTATAGGTGAAAGATCTGGACTGCAGACTGGCCATTTCAGTCCTGATCCTTCTCCTACGCAGCCATGATGTTGTGATTGATGCAGAATGTGCTCTGGCATTATCTTGTTGATGTAGGGTCTTCCCTGAAAGTGATGACATCTGGGTAGGAGCATATGTTGTTCTAGAACCTGAATATATTTTTCTGCATTGATGATGCCTTTCCAGACATGCAAGCTGCCCATGCCACACGCACTCATGCAACCCCATACCATCAAAGATGCAGGCTTTTGAACTGAGCGTTGATAACAACTTGGGTTGTCCTTGTCCTCTTTGGTCCAGATGACATGGCGTCCCAGATTTCCAAAAAGAACTTCGAATCGTGACTCGTCTGACCACAGAACAGTCTTCCATTTTGCCACACTCCATTGTAAATGATCCCTGGCCCAGTGAAAACGCCTGAGCTTGTGGATCTTGGTTAGAAATGGCTTCTTCTTTGCACTGTAGAGTTTCAGCTGGCAACGACGGATGGCACGGTGAATTGTGTTCACTGACAATGGTTTCTGGAAGTATTCCTGAGCCCATTCTGTGATTTCCTTTACAGTAGCATTCCTGTTTGTGGTGCAGTGTCGTTTAAGGGCCCGGAGGTCACGGGCATCCAGAATGGTTTTACGGCCTTAACCCTTACGCACAGAGATTGTTCCAGATTCTCTGAATCTTCGGATGATGTTATGCACAGTTGATGATGATAGATGCAAAGTTTTTGCATCTTTTCCCTGGGTAACACCTTTCTGATATTGCTCCACTATCTTTCTGCGCAACATTGTGGGAATTGGTGATCCTCTACCCATCTTGTCTTTTGAGAGACACTGCCACTCTGAGAAGCTCTTTTTATACCCAATCATGTTGACAATTGACCTAATTAGTGTTATTGGTCTTCCAGCTCTTAGTTATACTCAAATTTACTTTTTCCAGTCTCTTGTTGCTACTTGTCCCAACTTTTTGGGGATTTCGTGAAATTTTGAATCAACATATTTTTCCTTTAAAATGATACATTTACTCGGATTAAACGTTTGATCTGTCATCTACGTTCTATTACAAATAAAATATTGACATTTGCCATCTCCACATCATTGCATTCCATTTTTATTCACAATTTGTTTAGTGTCCCAATTTTTTCGGAATCCGGTTTGTATAAAAATACAGGTGAATTACGAAAAAATAGAATATTATCCCAAAATTTCCTGTATTTTAGTCATTCACTTAAAATGTGAAACTAATATATGAAATAGAGTGATTATGTGCAAAGCAAGATATTTCAAGACTTTATTTGTTATAATTTTGATTATGCACTAACAGCTTATGAAAACCCCAACATACCAGAAAATTAGAATAGGTTGAATATTCTAGGCACAAAGTGCCTAGAATGAGCTAATTAATCTAAACCCCCTGCAAAGGGTTCATGAGCCTTTAAATGGTCTATCAGTATGGTTAAGTAGGATTCACAATCATGGGAATGACTGCTGACCTGACAGTTGTGATTAAACCATCACTGACACCCTCCATAAGGAGGGAAAGCCTCAAAATGTAATTGCAAAAGGTAATTGCAAAAATTGGATGTTCCCTGTGTGCTGTATCAGAGCGCATTAATAGAAAGTTATGTGGAAGGGAAAAGTTTGAAAGAAAAAAGTGCACAAGCAACAGGGATGACCGCAGCCTGGAGAAGATTGTCAGGAAAAGGCCATTCAAAAGTGTTGTGGACTTTCACAAGGAGTGGACTGAGGCTGGAGTTGGTGCATCATGAGCCCCCACACAAACAGATCCTGGACATGGGCTTCAAATGTCGCATTCCTCTTGTCAAGCAGCTCCTGAACAACAAACAGGAGCGACTAGGCTAAAGAAAAAAGAAACTTTGCATCTTATTTGGAACCAAGGATCCAGAGTCTGGAGGAAGAATGGAGAGGTACACAATCCAAGATGCTGGAAGTCCAGTGTGAAGTTTCCACAGTCTGTGTTGGTTTAGCTATGTCATCTGCTGGTGTTGGTCCATTGTGCGTCACTAAGTCCAGAGTCACCTCAGCCGTCTAACAGGAGATTTTGGAACACTTCATGCTTCCTTCCCCAGACACAGAGCTTTATGGAGATGCTGGCTTCATATTCGAGCAGGACTTGGCACCTACCCACACTGCCAAAAGTACCAAAACCTAGTTCAATGACCATGGGATTACTTTGCTTGATTGGTCAGCAAACTCACCTGACCTGAACACCATAGAGAATCTATGGAGAATTGCCAAAAGAAAGATGAGATACATGAAAGGGAACAATGCAGAAGAGCTGAAGGCCGCTATTGAAGCATTCTGATCTTCCATGACACTTTACCAGTGAGATAGGTTGATAGCACCCATGCCACAGTGAGGCAGGAATTGATGCAACAGGGGCCCAAACCAAGCACTAAGTACATATGCATGATTATATTTTTCAAAGGTCTGACATTTTTCAAATGAAAATCTTTGTTTTATTGTTTTCATGTAATCTGAATTCCTGAGATTTTTTGTTTTGGGGTTTTCATAGGCTGTAATCAGCAATATTATAACAAATCAAGGCTTAAAATATCTAGCTTTGCATGTAATCATATATAAGTTTCACCTTTTAAGTAAAATTTCTGATACAGGAACGTTTGGACAGCATTAAATTGTTTTGCAATTCACCTATAACATAATAGGTATTGGATACATATAGTTGCCAATAAAACAGATAACCAAATAACTTGTAATAGATTCTCATATAACTTACTGGATAAACTCACCTGTGTAGGAGTTCCTGGAAAGATCAGTACTAGGTGTAGAGCAAATCCATCAAGTTCTTCCATTGAGATTTACATTGATTGTCCAGGCAATGTTCATGAAAATGGTAGAATTAATACATTAGATGAGTTTTTAATTCAGACAAATCCACTGTGAAAAAAAGGCATCTGCCAAGTAAATTTCAACCCTAAAATGACAGATCCCTGGGACTGCATTAATAGCTTAAGGAAATCTGAGCAAACTCATTGACCAAACTGAGGCATGACAAAATCTGGTCAATGCGTCACGAGGCTTCCCATGTCAATGAGCTCTGATTACATTGATGGAATCTGTCACAGTCTCATGGACAGATTGTACATAAGTTACCAGAGCTGTCTTCCAGCATGATTAGAGAGCCAATGAATAATGTTACGTATAAAAGAAATAACTCTAAACGACTTGTGATAAACAAGTTTGGTTTTAGCATTTGAAATGGTTGATTTTTTCCTTCAACTACAGTTTATACTTGAGCATAAGCCGACCAGAGTATAGGCAGAGGTACCTAAGCAGAGGGTGGAAAATGCAAAGTCAGATAGTGGAGTTTTCTAAATGAGAAAATATAGAGAAAGCACCATTGCCCCTAGGAATGAATCAAACAGGTAAATCTTAGTGCCACATCCTTAATAAAGTTGAGAGAACACAAATTTATTGTTATTACAGGATGGGATTTAAGGGCACTTCTTATGATTTAAACATGGAAGTTTCCATGTATTATTCTTTAAAGTCTTTCCATTTAAAGTCTTTATTATTATTGGGACCAATACATAGAATGGAAACTTATTTTCATTTTTAAATCAGTAGTGGAGTGTTCGGTTGAATGTCTTTTGAAATTCCTTTTCGGCGGTGTGGTGCAGTTTATTCACATTTCACCAGCTGATGTCGGAAAACACAACGGAGCTTCACAGAGGCTGACGATGCCTGTGATTCAGTGACCTGTGACCCAGGACAGGTAAGTGTACCCTGACTCTAGTATAAGCTGAGGGGAGCTATTTCAGCCCATTATTTGCTCGTGTATATACAGTAGCTGACATTCTAAGTTGATTACAAAGCCCCTGGGCATGGTCTCATTACTAAACCTGCAAGAGATATAGAGAAGGTTTGTGGGAACAAAAAAATGCATAAATAAAGTTAAAGTGTCAACCTAACATTAAACTTAATTTATGCAAAAGCTAGAGCAATTTTTTTTGTAACAACCCTTCTCTACATCTCTCTCTCCCAACTCCCAATTAAACTAGTCAAAATGCTTTAACTAACTCTATTAAGCATTGGGATGTGAGTGAGATCATTTTTTGTTAAAATTAACAGCCAGCTTCAAAAAATCTTTTACTTTCCTTGAAACTTTGGTGACAATATTAGGTTCGCGGACTTTGCAATTAGGCAGAAAAGGTCTTTAACGAGTAGTTATGCCTAAAATGCAAAATGATTTAAAAGATAAACGAAATGCTTTTGAAACATTTTGTGAATGGGGTCTTTCCCCACATGTCCTACTAACCACCCCAACCAATGTTCCATGATTTGCTGAAATCACAACTGCAGAGGTGCCTGTCCACTTTCTGGGATAGATATTTGTAGTACATACAAATAATCATGTGTCATCTTTAAAATCTCTAAAACTACCAAAGAGTAATGCCTGCCATGCACACACCGATTAGCGGCCGATTTTGCCGCTGACCGATGGGCGCGCGCTCCGTTGGTCGGCGTCAAAATCGCCCGCCAATCGGTGTGTGCCCACAGATCTGTCGGCCAGAGAACGGACATGTCCGATGTTCTCTTGCCAATGCCAGCCGATGCCGTTACTTTCAATGAAGACCGGCGTCTTCATTGAAGGTAACAGTTGGCACACAAAGGGTGCCCGCCGATGCAGGCAGCTTGGGAATGCAGCATGATGATGTCATCACACTGCATTCCAGAGCTCATTGGAACTAGTCTGACGGCACCCTCGGTGGGTGTATGGCAGGCTTTATCTGCCAGAAATCAAATCTGCTCTTAACTTCCTTTGTTGGGGCTGACAACATGTCCTTGTCTCACGGATTTAAAACTTCAACCAGAGTTGTAGTCTTTTGAGCCAGTGCAGCAGATGGACACACTGCTGACCAGACCTGTGAGTGCATAACAAGGTTACAAACCAAACATTGAGTGACTTTTTTCTGGATGCGGTGGACATATCTATGGGACCGGACCATGACTCTACTTGGATAGGCTCAGGTGCCGCCCCACGTGCGCCCTTATCCTTTGGCTACTGAGCTTCTCTGGTGTGATTCCTGGGCGGGCGTCAAGGTTGAATGCTGGTTGCTGACTCCTTGGTGTCGCCAAATTACAGGCAGAGTTTGGAACCGGAGACTTATACATGATTAATAAATTTTGGAAATTGTTGGACCACGCCAAAAGGTCCCTGAAGAAGTCCACAGGAGGGACGAAACGCGGTGGAAACACCTTTGTGGCATATATTCGAGACTGATGAAACGAACATTGAACATCCAGTGTTGAAACAGCACTTATTCAGGGTGACCTGACAGTACCACCGGTCAATGTCAGGATACACTCCGGGTTTGATGGATTTTTCTTTTTTCTTTCTATTTATTTACGTTGTTGTGACTCTTTTTGATACTAATACGAATTTGCAAAACAAGGACTAAATAAATACTGTGAATCCCATTCCTTCGACTGGAACTCCATTTTTGGTAATTATTGTTTCACTTAAAAAATCCACCGAGGGTTGGCCACCCCCAACTTTGGGTTTAGTTCGCCCATACCTTCTTTTTTCTAATGTTATAACTGGATGCGGTGAAAGTAGCTTCCGAGGCCCCCCTCCACCTTTCCTTTTATCAGAGTTGTAGTCAGCCTAGTGTCCTTGACATTGGATAACAGAAGTCCATCCTACTCTGTATGCACACATCAATATCTGGTCTCTTGGTAGACACGTTTAGGAGTATCAAGCCTATTCAGAAGAAATTGACCTACCAGCAGCTGCCCAGTCAGACTTTAAATCTCAAGGTGCTGATATCAGGAACTATTGAGAAGTTGGCCTTACACTGTAACTTATTTGGCAAGCTGTAACAACTGGAATGACATGTCTGGATAAATTACATCTAGTACTGCAGTCAGTATAATATACCTCCCTCAGCATCAAAACACACCATACTCGGCATGGCCATAAAGGAGAAGGAAACCCTATGAAGTGGTATCTATCTACACTGACCCATGCAATCCAAGTCACTATCTTCTACCGGATGAAAGACTGGCACCTGAAAACAATGCATTTCCATTTCTTTCATGCCTGTATCAAATCCCCTTTCAAAATATGATTTGCTAATAATACTTAGCTATCCAAGAGGTGTTTGAACATTTCACTGAAAGGGAACAAAAGATTCCCCTAGCTTTATAGAGAGGACCTTTGACGGTGAATTGATCTGTACTCTCAATGTGCATGAATTTCATCAAAAACTTTCCTTACAACTTTCAGAAATGTAAGCCGGTAACTACGATGCCTTTGGTCAATTATATTAATCAAGGGGCATAAATAATAATGCAACAGAGCCATCTGGTACTGGTATTCCAAATACCCCGAGAAATATGGGTGGGGTGTAACCACTCTGACAGAAAATACAACGTCTAATATGTCCCTTCACCCCACCCCAAACTGCCTGACAACTAAGGTGGAACCGGTGTAATGAATAGATTGATTTTGCCATTGGAACACAATATATTGGATCAATGGTAGAGGGACAGAAGTACAGTTGGTTGTCAATGTAGGAAAGGAAGGCACATTATATTATCAGAGCATTTTGTTCTGTTTTTAAAAAAAATATGAAGTTGGGTGAGAACCTGACAAAAAAATTGTTCTCCAAAGTGTGGAGAGGAGAAACACTTTGCAGCCCCTGTATACATGCCTTATACAGGGGGGGGGGGCATCTTATCTTCCAGTATGTCTGATCATGCCTGAAATACCGTCAGTAAGTGTCAGGGAAAAATTGTCTATTAAACATGAAACAATATTTGGTAATGCATACTTTGTTTTACCTTACCCATAAAAAAATACTTTAATGTTTTTTGGCTTGTATTCTCATTTTTATTTTCACTCAAGGACCTCTCACTAGACAGTAGTGTTAAGTGTTTGTCTTTCTGAACTTTCCTTCCTCCCTTCTCCGCAGTGAATATCACACTGCCCCACACTCCAGCACAGACTATGCTCTCTGTTACACCCATGGCTGGAGCAGAGACTTCACTCAGCATGTGGCTCTTGTAATTTGCCTTGAGATCTGAAAAAAGCATTGTACAGTATTCATTGTCTCAACTCTAGTGCCAAGCATCCAGTAGTTTACTCCTATACCTGCCAAAACCTCCCCACCTCTGTGACTTCCATTTCTGTAGCTCTAGTGTATCCAAGTGACCCTAGTTCCAATACCACCTGTGTCCAACAGTGACCTTGGTTCCAGTACTTCCAATGTCTTCTAGTGATCCTGATTCTTGTACTACCTGTGACCCAGTTGCCTTGGTTCCACTGCCACCTCTGTACCCCAACCTGTGTCCCTCTTTGGCTCTTCCCACTGCCTCTTGTATCTCCCAGTAATCCTGGTTCTTGTACCACCTGTAACTCCCAGTGACCCAGGTTCTTGCACCACCTGTGTTTAACAGGGTACCTGGTTTTCTGTGTCTCCCATTGATCCTAGTTCCTGTAGTACCAGTGTTCCCCAGTAACCCTGACCAATGTCTCTGTACCACTTGTGTCCCTCAGAGACCCTGGTTCCTGTACCACTAGTGATTCCCAGTGACCTAAGCTCCTGTGCCACCAGTGACCCTCAACTAACCACTGCAACCATGGGTCCTAAATCCAAGATCCAGAGAATAATGCTCAGTGGTTTGTGTATGGGAGGTAGCAGTAATTTGCAAGCAGACAATGGGGAATCAAGACAGTATTTGAAATAGCAAATAGAGAGACTAGCTAGCTATAGAGAGACTGAGCACATGGGAAGTGAATACACATCAGAGGGGCTCGGAGCTACCTTCTCTGCGCTATATGATGAGACAGGCGAGATGTTTGGCATATGGTCATTGTTATGTGCCTAGCCTAACCCTCCATGAGTGCAGAACACAGATGCTTAGCACATCATTTTATGTCCTATTAGCATACATTGTATTTATCTAGTGATCATTTAGCAGATGTTACAAATCTCAGCCTATCATTTCACTTCCTTATTGCAGATTTGTGCTATTTTGTTTAATGGTCCATTAAAAAACCTGTTATTTAGTATCAGAACATAAAGCAAATGCCACGATAATCATTCTGAAGAACATCAACCAGCTACATCCGTAATAATGGTGCCAATGAGATATAGAATTTTTTTTTAATTCAACTTTTAATCAAACCAAAACAACTGTTTCCAAAAAGTTATTTTCTTCAAAGCAAATATGTCTCTTGTAAACAATTGTATAACAAATTTTCTTAATATAAATTTTCAGAACCTCTGTAAGAATTCTTGCAGCTGATTGACGATTTCGGTGTCTACAGTTTCCATTAGCGTTCGGAATCCTTCATCTCCAAGCAACTCCTGCTGCGCTTTCAGCTTCTCGTAGACAAACTGCTGTAGTGACACGGCGTGCACCGGGTCCCTCAGAGCGATCTGAGAAAGGAGAGCACAGAGGAGAGATACATTAGAATGCTCACTGATATACTTTAATTTCCTTCACAGCAATAGCTGCATGCAGGTTGTGCTTCACCGCTTCAAAGCCTCATCTCTGACACATGAAAACGGTATTTAAAGATCGGTATACCGATTGCTTGTCTTATATCATTTTTTAATATTTTCTGCAGAATATTCTACAGTGAAATTGTGAATTATTACTTAACACACAGAAAAAGTTTTGGCAATAAATCAGTTTTGTTTTTTTTGCCCCTGCAGTGTCAATCAGAGGAGCTCTACCACCCACACTCCATAAGGATACATATACGGCACAGTGAGAGGGTCATGAACTGCTATTGTTGCCTAGCAACCACCCCATGACACCCTATAATATCAATGCGTATGAAATAAAACTGCTGAGGAAATGATCATTTATTTGGATTGCTACTTTAAGGTTAAGAACATACAATTCCATGCAGATGGGAATCCAATATTTATGATGCATGTTGCTCAACGGAAGCCAACAACCACAATCAACATTTAGTATGATGGAGCATCGCCTACACCAAACACTTGGACAAACAAGTAGAACGGTCAACACTTGTCTATAAATGATGAACAAAAATGTATAGTAGCTAAACCTAAAGGCCCCCATACACGGGTCGGATTCCGGCCGGATTCCGGGCCGATCGATTCCGGGCGCGTGCACGTGAATCGATCGTGCCGGAATCGTGTGCAGCCCACCTTGTCCGTCCGATCACGTCCGATCGTTCGGGGGCCCAGAATCGGATCCGTCAGAGAACCAACATGTTGGTCTTTTTGATCCGATTCTGCACAGATCAAGGGGAGTTGCCATTTGTGAGGTGGAATCGGAGGTGGAATCGGACACGGAATCGTCCCGGAATCGTGCCGGAATCCGTTGGACAAGGTGGTATGCAGCGATGGATACTCTTAATTGGTCGATTGATCACACCTGCGATTCCCGGCAGAATCGCCGGAATCGATCGGATGATGAATCGATTGGACATGGAATCCGACACGTGTATGGCTAGCTTTACCCTCAAGACAGCTTCTCCCCATCAATCAAAACAAGTATTATGGACGTTTACTTAATCCAGTGGTTCTAAAACTTTCCTTGCAGGGCCCCCCTTTTGTATTTAGGAACATTATCGAGCCCCCCTCTCCCTATTCAAACACAGGTTATGAATGAGGGCCAGCGCCCCCCTGGAATACCCCACCAGTTTGGGAACCACTGACTTAATCCACCAGTCCAATCCATACATATACTTTCCATGAAAATTGTATAGAACTAGGCGTGCTGCCATTACAGGATCATCAGGTAAAGGGAAACCAGCTTGTATGATACAATATCTTACAATGTTTTACCACTAGAAAGTCTATTGTTTACAACAGAAAGGTGCTATATGAACATATTATGCATTGTTTATTTATGATGGTGTGTGTTTTGAAGAAACCAATCAAGCAAGATCTCCATATGTCACTATAGTGTGTTTTAAATTGACATACTAAAGCTCTATAGATACATTGAGCAGTAAACAGGGGTGCACATAAGCAGTAGGCTGGTATGCAAAATGGTCTAAAAGCTAGCTCTGCGTACCTTTATTATCCTTCCTAAGCACATCCGCGTACTTCACAGACAGGGGAGAGATGCACGCAGCTTCTTCCCCCTCCTCGCTGCTGTGTGAGAAGCCCTGCTTGTGTTGTGCTTTGACGGCAAGTGCTCTCTAGTGACATCCGGTGGCTTAAGCTGATATTGACTATTGACAAGGTTTTTTTTATTATGAAAAGTATACAACTTATGTCCCTTGGATAACCACGGGGAAAGTTGTAGTTAGGGGTGTAAAATTGAGAATGTAAATTACTAATAAAAAAAAAATATTAGACTTATAAGGGTGTTGGAAATCTGGGGGACGAAAATCAATAGGCACATGTAGGGTAACATCTGACAAGAGGAAAGTTGCACTACTGACATATGATACTGAGATATATACCGAGATCTGGGGATCAAAAGATTTACTGTGAGAGTTGCATGTGACCCAAAGCTATTGGTGACCTGTGGATGCAGACAGCTAATCGGAGGCTCAATCAGGAACAGGGAGGTCCATCTGCAGCAGAATCTACCATGCAGGAGGCTGACACAGCTTCCTGAGGAGGAGGAGAGGAGAGTGAGGAAGATCACATACATATGAGGTGAGTACCAAACACCATCTCCTGGTACTCATCCGAGTAGTTCACATAACTTTATGTGCATCCCTGGCTTTAAAGTCCTCTGATATGTCCAATGTCAGTGGTCACCAACCTTCCTGACATAAGGTCTGCCGATGGGAGGTAGAGCTTATAGTTGAGGCCAAAATTATTAGCCCCCCCCCCCCTTATGAAAGTAGACAACACTTGTTGGTAATGGTCATTTTCATGGAGAAATCAAGAATGTTGTTTAACTGCATAAGGGGGGGGGGGGCTAATCATTTTGGCCTCAACTATAATTTGGATATTCCACGCACCCCATCAACATTCAATGCTTTGAACAACCAGATTCATCATTAGTAGTATGTAGGTGTTGGAGGGTACCAATGGAAAAAAATGGCTTGAGAGGAGGAGCCTGTAATTGTTACTTTTATTTTATTAATGATCATTTGATCTAAACACAGGTTTGTCAAAACAAAGCAATGATAATCCAGTGTTTCATGATTCACAAGATCACTTCTTCAGGATATTGGCAGGTAGAATTGGTCTGTGTCTCTTGACCAAATACCTTTGGTCCAGCACGTCTTCTCCAAGAGAAACAGACCAAAATTCTACCTACCAATATCCTGAAGAAGTGACCTTGTAAGTCATGAAACGCTGGATTATTGTTGATGTACCATTTTGAAGAACTCTCGACCTTTTCTTTTTCTGGTGGGTACCCTCTACACCTACTTATCACCGGAAGCAAGGACACAGCAGCCAAAACTTTCAATAGGCCAATGGATGACCAAGTATCAACAGGGCTGTCTTTGTCAGGTATTCAAACCTTCTGATCTAAAACAACCTTCGTCGTAGAACCCTGAATTGATCAATTCATACTGTACATTTAGTGATCAGCTTTAAAGATTAATTGGAAAAAACTACACTTGCAATACCACCTTTTTGCCACAAGATGTCCCCATTCTTCCAATGCATATTGTAAAGATTATTTTGACAGCACTGACTTCAGCCTACTTACTTATCTATTTGGATAGCTATGTAGATATGTCGTCAGGGCCGCCATCAAGCGTACTCCCTAGAGGGTCAGGCCCGGGGTGGGAGTGCCCCCTCTCCTCCCCGATGGTGACATGATAAATTGACGGAAAGTATTTACTAGTGACATCTAGTGACTAAAGTTGTTATTGCAGATTGCGTTGAGATTAAAGCTCTAACGCAATAAACAGCTGTACAAGCAACTTTGCTTTATCATGTATACACTACTGTAAAAGTTTTTGTTGTTTAATGTATACAATTGATGTCATTTGGATAACCACTGGGAAACATTAATAACTATGAAAGGTTGCAGTTACTCAAATTGAGAATGCAAATGACTCATTCTAAAAAAAGATTGAATGTTGGAGATTTGAGGGTTGATAGTCAGAGTAGGCATATGTATAGGCTGAAGTACGTTGGTGGACCCATAGCACCCTATGCAGCAGCCTTTCCGATCGATGGATTTTGTGGAATCGGCCATTTTGGAGATCGGCTCATGTCCAAATCTACCACAAATCGGATTCACAAGGTAGTGTTCCATCGATTCCCGATCCGGTCAATTGTCAATTCCACGATCGTCCAGAATGATCGGGAATCGATCGGTGACAAATCGACCCATGTTTGGCTACCTTAAGGGTTATTTCTGACAAGAGAAAAACACTTTTTGACTACTGAGAGATATCACGCATCACAGGAATGCTAAGAGTATTAAAAAATTGTGTGCTAAGTTGATGTATCTTTGCCGTTATTAAACAAGGGTGACTTCCTGTCTTGATGCTCAAATTATATTCTTGGGATGCCATAGCACACCCACAGCCAGCATACCATTTTGAAACTTGTGTATGTCTATTGACAATCAATATATATAAAACAGGATGGAAATAAGATTCAATGGAAAGCCCTTGAAACCCTTTTCTGAATCTGACAAAAGGGATTATTAAAGATCCCTACAGTCTATTTTCCTTCTGTGTGCTTTTATATATCACTCAAGAGAAAGATAAATAGGACCCCTCATCTCCTGAAAAGCACTTGGTATGAGGTGATGCTTTTAAATGGAATGAGGTGGGAACAGCAAAGGACTGCACACACTGGTTTTCAATGTACTGAAACTTCTATGAACAAAGATAAAACGCAGAGATTAAGAAGTGAGGTGGGCAAAGAATATTCTGTTGTGCAAAACTTTATGATCGTCTGTTCAGAAATAACCAAAATGATAATGCTCAGCCTATTCATGTTGCCTATTGCCAGCCACTTCCCTTTTACATACATGTAGATCATAATTGGTGTATGGAGAAGCTGATGTATGATGTGCACCATTGCTGAGTCTTGAGCTTGTTGGTAACAACAAAGGAGCATCAATGGAATATAAGGAAAGATCATCCTCATTATAAATACAAATATTCTATACAATGTGTTATTTTTGCTAAAATTACTTTGCAAAAGGTTATGAAGTTCTTCCTTACACAACCTGGAGACCTTTATCTCTGTGTTCCGCAGTTTGTCATGCAGGCGACCATTCTTGCCAGGGGGTTTACCTGTCTATGTACAAATATGGACAGGTCAAGCAATTGAAACGGTTGAGCAGAAAATGATTGGGGAATGGATTTGCTTATAATAAAAAAGATTGATATATTCACCATAAAAAGGTAAAAAATAAAGCAGGAAGACCCCCATTGATCACTAATGGGACGATGTCATATTATATTTACTACTGTTTGAAATTTAACACTAAGTACCCTGTAGGTCAGCAGTGCACACTTTTTTCTTTTCTAGGCACAATGATGCCTGGCCCTAAATCCAATTTGATTTTAAAAGTCTGATAACAGATGGTGTTAAAAGACCACGAGTGATAAGATCCGCTTTGTGACAAATAAGGGAATGCAGAGATTTCTATGTACTGAGGAGAAGGATGTTTAGGTTTCATTGGCTAAACTGGATGACAATCCCTATCTATTGCCAGAACCTGAACATCTGGGAGAGGGAATTGCTTTACTGACACATGACCAGTATTGCTATCTGAGTATATAACTCGCCAAAAAGATGGTTGGCTGCTCGACTTAATGTTATCTTGTATTTATTTTATTATATTGAATATGGGAAGACATTTTGAATTTCTTTTCACACTTTTCCCAGGGATGACCCGGTACATCTTGTGGATCACCTAAGGGGAGCTAACACTCCATGCTTGACCTGCTTCACACCAGCCCAGGTAAGACCCCTTGTTATGGGGATCTATCTTAGGTAGAGTTGAGGGAGGAGGAAGAGGGAGGCTAGCCCGGTTGGGACCCAGTGTATGACATCCACCTTTCTCTCCCCCCACTCAGCCCGCCCGCGGCTGCCTGTCTGCCTCCGCAGTTTAATGTGGTGGTCTGTGTGTTTCCGTACCTAATTGGAGGTTGGAGCGCACATAAGGAGGGAGCCTGGACCCCGGGGGGCCGCCTCAGTAGCGAGGAGGGGACTGTGTCTGTACTGCCTTTTATGCTGCCTCTCACAGCCATCACAGGGTCATCTAAGTTGTAAGTACTCATGACTTGACTCTATATCACAGCTAGTTGATATGATAATAATATACTGAATAAGCATGTGCACAGTAAAGGCAGTTGTTTGGATTTGATTTTTATGTAAGTGTCAAGGAAGACAAAATATCTATATATGTATATGTTTAATAACAGTTTTATGTATCTTTTATAACAATATCTATGACAACATTTTAAATATATCTTGTTGTACAGCTAGGATAATAATGGATGATATATAATGTATCAATTACATGTTGACCTTTGATGTTTAGCAAATTAAAACATATGGCTATAAATTGAAAAACAAATTAATGTGTTTTGTAAAATGTTTTTTTAAAAATGTATCAAATGTACTGACTTTGGTCTAATTAGTTTCTAGCGAGCCAAACCTCGACCTGACGAATCCTCAAAGCAGGACGAAACGCGTAGGAGGACTCGTGACCCGCTAAAACATACTACTGATGTATACCTGAGATATGTTTGTATAAAAAATTGGCTTGGTAGACTGTACACCTATACGCTGATTTTTTTGTAATCACCTATGTGATGCTGAGATTGAATGCTGCTTTTTTTATGAATTGTATGTAAACAGGTCCATTACTTAATAAAGACCAATTTATCGTTACCCCTCGTGCCTACAAACCTTATCTCATTAGTCGGTCTTCCAGGACCTTAATCTGGCGTTAGGGCCCATTAATCGAATTTCTATTGTAAGGGTGGCACTCCTTATTGACCTTTTTATAATTATTACTCCTGGTGCCAATACACACTTTAGTTGATCTTGAATTATATTAAAAATATATTTTCTATAATCTCGTTGTTCCTTTTAAAATTTTAGTTTGTGTCTAGCTTGCCACAAAACGTTGTCCCCGATGTTTTGGCCGATCGACCGTGCATGATGACGTCAATTGGCCAAAACATCGGGTCACAATCGGCTGGCCACCCTTTGTGTGCCTGCACTATCCGTTGGGTCCCCCTAGCTGCTAGACAGGCAGCATCTAGGGACCCAGGCGTGAGAAGGGGCCGTGAGGTCACCGACACTGTCAGTGAGCTGGCAGCCTAGCACAATGGGAGAGGGAGGAGCTGCTAGCACCCCCCCCCCAGCTTTACAAAGGGAGAGAAAAATTGGGTGGAAATCTAAGCGTGTATGGGGTGCTTTAGTCCTATTTAGAGTTTTTCTTCTCCAGTGCACCGTACAACCTTAGAAACCCGTTAAAATGCAGTGCATGAGAAATATGATAAAACAACTAAGATCTAAATGTCTAAATATTACAATTGGCTACTGGGTGGTGCAGCCATTTGCTGTGAAATATGCTGATCATTTGCTTAATTACATGAAAGTGAGCTGGCCAAAGCTCAGGGGTTGTGTTCTTTTTAATAACCCTGAGCTGTAAAGCAGTATAGCTAGATAAAGAGAAGAACAGAACCCTAGGTTTTATTGTAGCTTTGGGACCTCCCATCCCTTTGATTGGCATTGAGAAGAATTGCAATTAGTCAACTTTGTTCTGTAAAATTGATGCACAGACTTGACCAACTTTATTCTCCAACTGTTCTGCTGATATAGCATTAAGGGTGTACCTAGGCCTCCTAAACAACCAACAGGCCCTAGGCTTCTGCCTAGCTCTTCACTATAGGTCTCCATGCTCTAAGAAAGAAAGGAAAGTAATCCCATCACATTCCACTGTGGTCTCTGTGTAGATACACATTTTGACAATAGGAGAAGGTTTTCCGCGGTGCTGTGTTTATGGTTTTCCACAAAGAATTTAAGTACAAAGTTGAAATTCACATGGCAGTTCCTTAACCCCCCTGGCGGTATTCCAGAGTTTAGCTCAGGGTAGATTTGCAATGCAAATATTGGTTACCCTGTGCTACACTCGGGGTAGCTTACCTCCTTTAGCCGTACCCACAACGTCCTTCTCTGTGGCATTTACCAGGCTCGTGGCTGGAACCACCGCCCTGTCATCAGTAATGATACCAGGGAATTGGTGGGTGCCTGCACCATTCACATGCATTATAATACAGACATATGCAACCCGGGTCCTCACATCCCAGTGATAATGCCGGGAATGTGTAGGGGGAGGTTCGAGTAGAACTATGTGCAAGATAAAATTACATGATGTAGTCTGTCTCTTACAGTACAGCACTCATTTTTTTTATTTCAAGTCAACAATGAGGAAAAAAATAAATTAACACATAAGTACTAAAAGTGACCCAAAAAGTGATATTAAGACATTAGCTCAAAAGCGTGAACCTCCATACCTAGGTTTGGTTAGTCACTTATGTAACGTACATCCAAATCTTTGACTCCACCTAACACCAATCTCTTCATAGGATGACAAAAACATTGTCCAAAGCTGTGGTCATTGCTCTTGTAGAAACACAGTGGAGTGAATGTAGAAACTACTGGGCAGGATATGCAGTATTGGCTGCTTCACCAGGGAATAACATATCAAGGCTGGTTAGCTGGAATATATAATTATTTTGTTTTTGGATTCAGATACAGATGCCAACTGACCTGTCTATTCATCTATGAGATTTACACAGCTTTGCCAGGCAGAAGACTGAGGTTATTGATCTTAAGTGCTGCCAATCATTGTATTTAAAGTATATATTCTATTTTATTTTTTCAGTTGGTATATCTGTATATCTGTCTGTGTTGTACTGTGTTAGCCATCAATGTGTATGAACCTTTAAAGTTTAAGTGATCCCCTTTATTGGCTAACTGAAGTCATTAAAGACTTCAGTGTGTCCCGGTCACAGGCAGCTGACCGGGACACACTGTTGACCGTTTGGGGAGGCGTATCTACATTGATTTACCTATACCTCATTACCTTCTAAACATAACCTTACCTGAATACGTGACTGACGGTCCCCTGCCACAATTGCACCCCTGGTGACTGAGGTCCTACCTCCGGGAGTGGGAGCTCCCCGTTCTACTGCCCATAGCTGGACCCCACCGATGCTACCCATAGGGTTGTCATATCCTCATTTGACGCGGTTACGTTTTGCGAGCAGATAAATTTTTTCTGCCCCACTAACCATCCACCCCCTGAGGAAGTTCTAAATGAACGAAACGTACGTTAGGTGTTCCAACAGTCTTCTGGCCCTTGATTCATTTGGGCAAGTTATAAAGACATCTCATCTGTTGTTGATCTGAACGTGCAGCGTCTTAAAAACGCTAACTGTTATCAACACAAGAATGCATCAAGACCCTACATATTATTGACTTTATGGACTAATAAATCGGTTGTTTTTACAAAAAACATTACTCTTACGGTTATTTTACAAAGTGTGTTGTGATAGTGTAGTGGTTGACCTTTAAAGTTCCCCAGCCCCTGTACCCACAGAGGACACCCCGAGCTGTGGATGGAGATTTTTTGATCCTATCCTCAGCCCTCTCTGCAATTATTTGAAGCAAGCTTTCGGGATGTGTCAGATTCTTCTTCAATGTTAATCTGGAGATCAAGTGATCCCCTTTATTGGCTAATTAAAATCAATAAAGAAGCAAGCTTTCGGGATGTCTCAGATCCTTCTTCACTGTTAATCTGGAGATCAAGTGATCCCCTTTATTGGATGATTAACCCTGAAGAAGGGATCTGAAAAATCCTAAAAGTTTGCTTCTTTAATGATACCTGTGTAGTACAAACATTGCCAGAACCGGCCCACTTAGCTTTTTAGTCTGGCCTGTTGTCATTGTGATGAAAAGTCGCTCCAGGTTCACTCTGCATCTTTCCTGTAATGAATATACATAATGCCTTATTGCAGTGAACAAGCGGATGGGGAGCCAGAGTATCTAGTCGTCAAGATCTCCGTATTTTCACTGAGATATGGCAGTTCAGCTTAAATACATTTACTTTGCTGGCAGTATGATTTCTTTGTTGAAAACATACAGCATTGAAAAAGATTACAATGTCCCTGCTGCATGCCCCAAGCATCATTAACGAAGCCTGGCACCTGAGGAATTGGGACACCTATGGTGAGAGGCCATTACAAGCTTTTGGATCGGCCTCTCTTTTTCAAATTTAGGAACCCACTATTCAAAAAGTTTGCCCACCCCTGAGCTAGTATGTGCTTTAGGCGACTGACTAAAAAATGATGTGGTAACATGTAGTAGCACGGTAATATATTTGGTTATTTATTTGAGTATAATAGTCTTTATGAATATAAAAAACTGACAATCCAGAACAGCTAAAACATTTGCTGCAGCTGGACCATTACTATAAAATATTTTTCATTAAGAAGCCCATATAGCCATGTGTAGCATTAGACAAGTACTGGAAATAGACAGAGCATTCCAAATAGATCTTCCCAACACAGATAATATCCCTCTGGATATTTCTCATGGACGATGTTACAACCATCGCTCTTCTCCTGCCAGCTGTTTTATTAAATGCCTTATGGCAATTCAGATTGATGTATAGGCTCCAAACATTGCTGGAAGTATGAGGAATGCCATACATTGCACTGATTATAAAATGTTATATTGCTATACGTTACCTGATAAATACAAATGATCTAGCAATAATTCAGATGCTCTTGTGTACTATCATTTATGAAGATTGATACCGCCTCTTCGGATAGTCACATACAGGAGAAATAGGTGCTTAAAATGAACTTGGTGTCACATGGTGGAGGATGAAAAAAGGAACCATTGGATGTCTACATGGACTTATAGTTCCCTGGGAGGCCTTCAAGTCTGTCTACAGCTTATCCCAGCAGATAAAGGTATGGACAACACATGCTAGGGAGCATGTAGGATATATGAAGGTGGGGTGTAGGACAACCAAGTTTATTCTTTACTATAAACCAGCTACAACAGACGTGGCAAACTAAGGCCCGCGGGACAAAATCGGCTTGTTTAGTCTTTTAGTTCAGCCCTTTGTCACCTTGGTGTCAAGGCAGTCTGGCTCTAATCTGCTCATTCCCTGCTATTGGAAAAATTGGAGATGAAAGTTTGGGTCTCCTCAACATGGCCGAAGTTTGCGTGTGTGTAAGTTCACTCAAGATCAAAAGCCTTTATTTTATATATATTTTCTATTTTTACATTTCCCATCCGGGCTGAGGACTTCAAGACCCTTGCAGGCTCTTGGTCTGGCCCCTCTGTCAATTTTAAAAACCCATTGTGGCCCACGAGTCAAAAAGCTTGCCCCCTTCTGAGCTAGACCAAGTGCCTTGCTTGCTACATCTCATGTACATGCTAAGGAAGGGTAGACATAGCAGAACTGGATTGCTGGTTGGTTAACAAATCACTTGGTAACCTGTAAAATGGCATTGCTGATTCTAACCAGTGTAAATGTCCCCATACACGGGATCGATACCCATACAACCTGTGAATGGACATGTCGTGAGGATGAAACACATCACTGAACAATCGATACATTGGTCCCCATCCAAAGTAAAGGCAAATGGACTGGGATTTACCAACATGTAGGTTCCCTGTTCAATGGACATTTTATTGAGCGCGATCAATCAAACCAACAAAGGTTTTCCCGAATGATTGTTAGGGAATTGAACGGAAAATCAACCCTTGTATGGGGACCTTAATACAGAGCATATATAACTTTCCCAGGATAAGGAATTGTGACTAGAGATGGTCGAAATTTATAAAATTCGATTCTACTTAAATTTCGAGTTTCCCAATCG
>CM070032.1:27021803-27055489 GCA_036250615.1 Ptychadena robeensis
GGCAGCTTAATGACAAAACTGAAATAAACAATATAAAAATGTGTTATTATCATGCTGCTATTCTGAGCTAAAAGGTGACAAAACACTTACAAAGAGAATCCCTGTGCTGTCACTAACTCCTGTGATATAAGTTTGGAACATGCTATGCCTTCGGGAACGAGCGCCAAGGGTCTTCATAGTCTTTTAAGAAGCGACATTAAACTTGTCTGTAAATAGAACAAGTACGCAGGGAACATGACAAGTACTCATGACATCATTACAGAGCTCTTTGGTGATGATAAGAGTAATCCCTGAGGTTGAGAGGCCGAGAAAGAACTGAAGGAGACACGGCTTGTTATTGAGAATTTACTTTACTAAAGACGGGAGTACGATCTGCTTTTCTCTGTGTTTCTGAAGGACCTGTGGACAACCCCAGATGAAATAGTATAAAACATTCATTAATTTAAGACAAGGCTAATTGAAGAAAGTAACAAAAATAATGAGAAAACTAAATCCAATTTAAAAAAATGCTGTTCTTCTAAAAGACAATCTGGTATCCTTTATGGAAACCATTGCTGATATAGCAGGTGTGAATAGAAATGACCTGGTACCTCCCACAATTGACCAACAGACAGTAGCAAGGAGGTCAGGTCACCCTGTAGGCACATCCATCAAGCAGTGCCTTTTGGATGTTTATCTGATATCCTGACCATACTGATCATAACATCCGATTACTCACCCTATAGGTGTTTAAAACTGAATCTAAACAAAATGATCATATGCTGGAATTGTTGGTTGTCTGTGTAAGTTTTCTTTTTGAATTGTTTGGTTTATCATCTTCAGCTGCACACACATCTGAAAGGAAGTTGATGTGTACCCCTACATCTTTATAGTCTGTGGTCGGTACACATAGTGGCGCATCAATGTTAAAGTGTTAAGTATATTCCAAATAGCCAGGAAATCAGCTGCAAATGTTGATCTCCAGCCTTATCCTTCAATTTTGCACAGTTGTACGTGTCTGATATCGCATTCTCTGTATTCCATGCTAGCTTCATACAATGAGCACGAGAAGGTGCAGCAAATCAAATAGAACATGCCCTAACTCCTTAATAATGGAATCATAAATTCATTTCTTTTTTAGACTTATTGAAATTTTCAATCTGCGCACCCTTCGTTCCCTTTCGACATGCCTTGATATGGCCATATTGGCTTTTCAATTAGTAACTATGTGTATCAATCACCCAGCTAAATTAAAGTCTTTAATGAGCATTAGGTTATCATGGGCCAAAACAACCTATTTCTCAGTTATGAGATCAGCAGCTGATGCATCTAAACCAGTGGTAATGACCCCTGTGGGACCATTTCACAGGGGTCCCCGGGTTCATTGTAAGCATCAGAGCTGTGGCTTACAGAAGCAGTGCTGAGTGGGGTGGGGACTTACTCCCTCTAAGAGGAAGGGAGTCTAAAGCAGGGTACACACATGAAGATATGGGCCAGATCAATGGCTGCTTCAAACGCCGTGCGCGCTCACGGACGTCTATATGTTCCATATCATATGCGGCCATCCCAGTTTTCGAGTTGGACCAATCAATCCCGCTCGAAAACTGGGATATCAGACATGATGGTTACTCAGGGCCGATGTCCATTGCTCTACAGCTCTGCCAATATCTGACCGCAGCGTAATGACGTCATCATGCTGCTGCAGGGAACATCGGATGGCTCCAATATCGAGCCGTCTGTACCCTGCTTTACTCTCCCTAATAAACTCCCACCCCGCACATCATTTGCACATCAGGGTGGGGAAAAAGGAGGGAAGGGACATTACACTTAACAGATGTGCCAGAAGTGAAGTCGTGGAGTGTCACTTCTGGTATTCCTAATACAGGAAGTGGAACTTTGTGTCACTTCACATTACGCATTCCAAATACAGGAAGTGACACTTTATGACGTTACTTCAGGGGTTGCGGATCTAAGAAGGTTGAGAACCACTGACTTACACCATCTCCCCAATATATCACTGAGCAACACAATCTTCCATGTTCATGCAAAAGAAATATCTACAGTTTTAGGCTTTGTTTCCATTGTACGTCGGGAGCCCTCCGCTAAGCGTATAAGCTTAGCAGGGGTCCCGACGTATCCCATAGACTCAGCCTGCCGGCGGATGGTCTGTTTAGACATCCGCCGGTGTACAGGCTGAACGTACTCGACTACGTTCAGCCTGACACCGGCGGATCGGGTCGGCGCAATGAAGACAGACCCGTCCGCCGAGCAGGTAAGTCTATCTGCTACGTCGGGGACCCCCGCTAAGCGTGTACGCTTAGCGGAGGGCTCCCGACGTAATGGAAACAAGCCCTTAGCGTCTGGATTGCATATGAATACTATCGCTTCTACCTCTATGGATTTAAATATTTACCAAGAGAAGCAAAAACGAAAAGTTTGCAGACAACAACAATCATTACTACCATGACCATTTAAGGGAATTGATTTATTTCTTCTCTAAGTAAATATCTCTGATGAACACATTAGGAAAGTAATTGAAAGACTGAAGCAAGCATAACCTTCTGCTGGTGACCCGGTGACATTATCCAGCTAAGGTGAACATATCTTGGAATTGGATACTACCTGAGGGAACATCAAGAAAGATGAGATGAATATTGTCCTTTCAGCAATGCCGGTGGGAAATGTTTACCACATGCCATGTTAAGATGTAACGTTACACAGGGGGAAAACAAACTAAATTGTGGTAATCCATCCTGGAGGAGGCCTGGGGTGGGATTAATATACTGACATTAATGGATCAGAAGGATAATGTTTTGCCTGCCACTACTGATATCTCTCACGCTCGTGGCAAAACGCAAAAATGAATCTCACCAGGATTTAACACTAAATCTGATTTCATGCTCTGCGGAGGCTTATTTCCATTGTTTCTCTGCATATTATGGAAAGAATAGAATTGTACATGTGGAGCAGAATGTATCAATCTTCAGAGGGACATGCAAGAAGATGGCAGGGGTTATATTTCCCTAGCCGATACATATGTTTCTTTCAGATGTGGAACGGAAAAGGTTGTTGGTCCCCACCGTGGGAGTCTTGGCAGTTTTGGCCTTTGCAAGCTGCTAGTTTAACATGAACTGCTGATATGCTACTTTCTGTCAACACAAATCAAGTTCCCCGGCTTAATTTGTATGGATTGTCTAGAATCACGGACATCTGCAGAACGGCAGTGTCTGGGATCCAGACGTGGATTTTGGGTATGGTTTAACGTGAATATAAAGTGCAAAGAAATGTCTGCTGCATGGAAAATGGTGGTGTCTGTTGGAATCCCATTTAGCCATAAACACATTTATAAGGTTAGATAGGTTGTTTTGGCTCAAACTCCTGCTCCACCACACCTGACCAAACTTGACAAAACCATTTCTTTATAGGGCTTACTTTGTGAACAGGGGATTATTTTCCTGGAACAGAAAATAAGTGCAGTAAAAGTGTATTAAAGTACCATTCTTTTGAAACTCAATTGGAATACTTTTTACCTGATGTGATCTCACAAAAAAAAGGGTGCAGATCCTGCTGTTATGACTCGCCTTACTCATACCAGTGTTTTATTAGCATCTGTCATAACAACTGTTGTATGTCCCACATACATTTCTATCCTTGTCATAAAGATACCCCTGGTATGCAGCGATCGGATACTCTTAATTGGCCGATTGATCGGAGCTCCGATTCCCGCTGAGATCGCCAGAATTGATCGGATGGGTGATCGATCAGCCATGGAATCGGAACGTCTATGGCTAGCTTAAGACTTATACAGCCGATCCGTGTTATACACAGACCGGCTCTGTGAGGATGCGGTTGCTTAGCAACACGCGTCCCCACAGACCAGGGTCGGTGTTTTTGCTCTGCTGGTACACATCTGCGTTCCAGCGGGGCACCTGCTGATGACGTACTTCCAGCGGGGACCGGAAGTGCGCCGCGATTATGCGTATCGTCACTGCTCTAGGGTCCCCTCCTACAATTTGTAACTCTTTCTCTAGTCTTGTAGTGACCAGTAATGGCACTAATTGTACATTTAAATTAATTGTTATAAATGCTTATATATTCATGGGGTTTTTACCTTGCCTAGGGTAGTGACAGGGCCTATTTAACTAATGTGTATATGTTTTACTTACTATATATATACCCTGCCCTGTACACTATACCTACCGTATGTATTTACTGTATAGATGTAAATAAATAAATAGATAAGTAAATAAATATATTTTCTTGGTGCCTGTCCCTTTAAGGGTTGTGCGCCTGCTGTTTACTTGAAGTTGGGTAGGTGTCCAGACAGTTGACTCTTTTTTCCTTCACTCCTCACTACATGTAAAAATCCTAATCTCCTCTACTACAGGCTTTAAGCCAAACCCTCTGAGTCAGATGTTGCTGACCTGATACACGGTAGATCCTCCAGACATGTCCCCAGACACAGGATTCCTGGGTGAATGGCAAGGGCTGCCTATCTTTTCCCCTGGCGTGAGAGCCTTCAGCTGTCTAAGGTTCCACAACAACGAGAAGGAGCAAGTTTGGAACCTTAGCTTCTCAAGATTGATACCCCATCCCTGCCAACGGTTGATGGTGAAGTGCCTGTACATATCCTTCCGCTAGTAAAATTGTAAAAATCCCCTACTTCGTGTGTGAACCTTCAGTTTCTTGGTTCTAGAGCTTCGTTGACAGTGTGCTGAGCAGAAGACATCCTTTGAATCTGGTCGTGTAAGTGGTACTACAAAGCACCTCCATGACACTACATTCCCATTATACATTCCCATTTTTATATTATTGTGGTAAATTGCCTTAAAAATCCATGAGCTGGTCCCTTAACCCGTTACCTGGGATGGGGGTACTATTTGAGTTTTCTCAGATTCTATATTAGTGGGGATGTGGCATTACTTTGGAAAAAGCAGCCAAATGTCTTTTTTTCTGATACATTGATATTTTCAATCTGTTTACTTTAATATTTGGTTTACATTTTCAAGGTCCCCAGGCCTTAGTTTACCAAGGGGTGGGTAAACTAAGACCCAGGGACAGATCCAGCCGGTTTAGCTTCCTTTGTCACCTTGTTGAAAAGATGCTCCCCACAGCTTGTTCTCTGCAATGAGTGTGCATAATGTCTAGAGGTGTCCAAGCGTTAGTTTGGGGACAATGCAGTGGCGTGATAATATCAGGACACTGCGGACGCCTCCTTATGACGACAACAGACAGTCTCTAGGAATTAACTCTTCTCATTGTAATGAATGAGCATCTTTGAGTGCAGGAAATGTAAAAAGATACCAAGATCCGTGTCACCCGTCGCCTTTTACACATAACCACTATCATTAGTGATGCTGGCGATGCATGGCATTGGCACACCTACATCGGGTTGGCCATTATAAGCTATTAGTCCGGCCCCTTTATCAAATTTAAGAAACCAATGTGACCCACGAGTCAAAAAGTTTGCCCACCCCAGATATAGCCTATTACTATACAGCGAATACAAATAAATATTGGGATTTGGGAACAACTAATAAAAAAAATAAACTCAACTTAAATTGGGTTAGTTTCAACTCTGTTTATATGGATTAAGCACCATATTATGCATGGCAGCCACCTTTGCATATCATGAAATATCAGTGTTTGCCAGGAATACAAAACACCAGAAAGAATCAGTGTGTATAACAGTCACAGCTAATCAAGAAATACTTCGGGATAAATTATGGAATTTCTTGGAAACTCATAAAAAAGCAGAACCTCAGGGGCTCAAATGATCGGATGTGTCAATATTGTCTGCGTCATACAGACTGAATTAACCGCAAGCCTTACAAGATAAGCCATAAAACAGCAGTAAATCCATAGTAATAGCACAAACCATGCAATTAAACTGAAAAAGGTAACACAGAGCTAATCATATATACAAACAAAAGTAATTCAAATCAATGTACAATTGCTTACTAAAATGGCAACGCTAATATTTCCTATTTTATTATTCAGTAGCTGATAGCATTATTAAATCTTCACGTATTACCCCTAATTACACAGGGCTAATTAACTGTAGAATGATGTACAGAGTTGTGATGGTCAACTATTTTAAAATATGAGCACCAAAAAGATTCACATAATATTCAGTGAAGATAATCAGGGGTGCGCATAATTTTTTTAGTGAGCTCCTCAGATGAGTACTAGGAGATGGTGTTTGGTATTCATCCCATATGTAGGGTGGTCTCCCTCACTGTCCTCTGCGTCAGCCTCCTGCATGGTAGATTCTGCTGCAGATGGACCTCCCTGTTCCTGATTGATCCTCCGATTAGCTGTTTCCATCCACAGGTCACCAGCTGGCTTTGGGTCAAATGTAACTCTCACAGTACAACACTATTTGAACCCCCAGATCTTATACCTTAGTGCAACCCTGACATTTTCTGGGTTAGTAACTAACCCCTGAGACTATCAGCAGTCCAAATGTCAACCTTTCAAAGTCATATTCCAGCTGTCACACAGTGCTTTTCTCTTGTTAGATTTTACCCTTACATATGCCCACTCTGACTTTCATCCCCCAGATCTCCAACACCCTTAGAAGTTAAATCTTTTTTTGGGATTAGTATTTTACATTCTCAATTTCCCACCCCTAACTGCAACCTTTCATAGTTATTCGTTTCCCTGCGGTTATCCAAGTGACATAAATTGTATACATTTAACATTTAGCTGCGGCTGCCCAGACACGGAGCACCTCCAAGTTGTTAGTATGCATATGAGCTTTGTAACAATAATGCAGGTACGCAGAGCTAGTTTTTGGTCCCTTTTAAGTACCAAAGTATCACTTATCTCCACCCCTGAATATAATGCTATAGAACGCGGTCAGAGACTCCAGACATACAATTAGGCAGTCAGAGACAAGTGGAACTCAGAGACTGGAGATATATTACAGGTAGTATAAGAGCATCTCATGTCCGAAAAATACTTCAGGATAAACACCCACTCTGTGTTTTAGAGCTCTGTGCTCTGACTGGCAGGTCAGAAGTTAAAGAGGTGGGGAAGTTGACTGACCAGTCTGCAGGCCTGACCAGCAGACCCATCTGCCTCTGCCAGTGTATAGGAGTTGGTCTCAAGCTGCCCAGCTCCCATACTGAAAGCACAGTGCTGGAGGAAAGACAGCTTCTCCTGTTCCCCGGCTAAGCCTATTGCTTGGCTAGGTGGAGAACTAAGGCATGACCTCATGGATGCACTGGCAAGTCTTTGTGGTAAGACCCCCAATTTTGGACAAGAAAAGTGTGTCTTGTATAGAAAACAATGCAGTATTTAAAACATTAATGGCACAGATAAGTATTTTATTTAATGTCACATGTGTTATAGTATAATGCTTTGCTTGCTCAAGATTTATTTAATTCCATATGAAAAGGCTCATTCCCTTAAAAACCTTAACTGTAGATATTTTTTCAATAAATATCAAGATTGGCCTGTGACTTAAAATTTGGCCCACTCTGTGTTTTAGTTTGACAGCCCTGCTTTAGAGGATGTCCATTGGCTGAAAAAAGACATATGATTTAGACTAATTGTTATAGATCACTGCTTTTGCTGCCCAAATTTGTGCTAGATATCTACAAATTGCATAACATTTGGAGTTAAATTCAAATCCTTTAAGTAAGGCAACAGAAATATTAGAAGAAACAAGCTTTGGGATGTCTAAAATTCCTGAAGAAGGGATCAAAGACATTCTGAAAGCTTGCTTCTCCTAGTGCAGCTCCAGGAAGGTTTTAATTACCCAATCACTAGAAGGCCCTGGATAAAAATTTTCCATGCTCAAAGGCCCCCATACATGTTCTGATTGCTTGTACGACCGATTTTTTGTCCGGTCCTGTCACCTGATTTTGACTTAAAATGTTATGGTCGGTCGTCTGGCACGAAAAAATCAGAATTCCATTTATCACCGATCGATCCGACACTATTAAATTAACAGAAGATTTACCAAAATTTTCAGACAGGCCCAAATTGCCCCCGATTTTTGGGTCGGGTACATAATTCCGCATCAGATTAATTATATTACGCAACACTGGACAATAAATTAGAGTTGAGACAACACAATATAACAGGTTCAGGTTATGACACACGAGGAGAGGACCCTACCCGATCAGGCTTACAACCTAATAGGTTGGGGGAACAAAGTATACAATAGGTGGTGGGATGGGACTGGCATGGTGGTGATATTAGGAGTGAGAAGATGGGTATGCCAGGCTGCAGATGGGGGTTTTCAGGGATTTTTTAAAAGTGCAGATGGTAGGAGCAAGTCTGAGGGGGCGAGGGAGAGAGTTTCAGAGGGTAACAGCGGCCCTAGAAAATTCTTGAAGCTGTGCATGTGATGAGGTTATTAGCAGGGATGTCATTAGTAGGTCACTGGAGGAGCGGAGGGGGCGGTTAGGGGTGTATTTACATACCAGTTTGGAGATGTAGAGGACAGGAGGTGTGGAGTGATTTAAAAGCGAGACAGAGAACTTTGAATTTGATTCGCTGGACAATTGTAGAGATTTGCAGAGATGCGGCAGATGCAGAACAGTTAGGGTAGTGAATGAGTCTAGCAGCAGCATTCATGATGGACTAAAGAGCTGGAGAGGAAGACCAGAGAGAATGATTTTGCAGTAGTCCAGGCGACAAATCATGAGAGTGTGTACCAGGAATTTGGTGGTCTCTGGGGAGAGGAAGGGGCGGATCTTGGAGATGTTGCAGAGATGGAAGTGGCAGGATCTAGCAATGTTCTGTATGTGGGGAGTGCGGTGTTATTTACTGTAAGTTATGATAGTAAAGGATAGGTCCTCTTTAATATATTGTTAGTACCATTTGCCCATCACACTAAGTGTATTAAAACACATAGGAATGACCAAGGCCCTTAAATACCGTCTCTATATGAAATTTAATAGATCAATTCCACCATTTAATTTTTGTTCCTTTTTACTATAACTTCAAATACTTCTCTTATTTGCTACAATGCACCTAAGGTCAAAGTAATTACCATTGAGAGCTGTCATCGTTCCTACATCTCTCACTGTCCACAAAATATCACAGAGACTTGACCTTTCAGAGTAAGTAAAGAAACCTGCCTACGTTCCAAAGAGAAGACCTATTGCTACTTTATAAGTTTTCTCTCTTTTTTTTTTTAGAAGATATGAAATAAGTGCCAATAATTTAGACACAGTGAGGTAAAAGCGGGGTTGCTGAGGTAGAAGGGGGTTGCTAGGGTCAGGAGCACCCCAGGGTTCAAAACAGTATAATGCACAGAATGTATCCTCTCCATATCTCATAGGAGACTGAGGGCATTGATTAGAGGACCTGGGTGGCCATACATGGTTCAATATTTCCATTTGATCAACTTAAAACAATCTATTTTAACACCGATCGATTGTAAATCTATTCCCTCACATGATATGATCGACCAAAAGTTATTGAAATCGAACATGAAGTCTTTCGAGCAGTGATCGGACGTGCTGGTAAATTTCAGTTGATTGTACAAATATCTGATGGGTTTTCTAGGTATTTTGGTCGATCTGCATGCAAAAGTACTCTAAGTAAAGGGATCAATCGTTCACACTGCATGATGGTACAATCAATCAATGTTGGACTGATGATTGGTATTTAAATCAAGTCGATTGAAACTAAGATCTTTAGTCGACCAACAACAACATCACCCAGATTATGTTTTTTTAACTGCAGCACAGATCTGTGATGGAGCTGTTCTGTAGTCCACAGAGAAAGGAGAGAACAATGTGAACTGAGCATAGTGTGGCAGATATCATTTGGCACCTGTCCTACAAAACATTTTATGCTAAATTTCAGGGTAGATTTATTTACGAATATCGGTAACCTGCAGTTCCACTCCGGGTAGATTCCTAGCTTGAGGCATTTAATAAAGGCATATGTGTTCCAGGTCCTTACATCCCGGGCGTCATCAGAGGCTTGTCTCAAACACCAGGGGGTTTAAGTACCTGGTCTTTGCTATGGTCATGGTATCATTGTCATTTTTAAACCGCCCTAGCGCACTGCTGAGGTACAGATTTCTGTACCAAAAGTGCACCATAGACGTTAATGGAAAAAAACTTTTTTACATTGTAAGCCTGTAATTTCCCAAAGTATGTCCATACAGGTGTCTAGTAGACATCCTGAATATAAGAACATGTTCAGATGATTTGTGAATAACTCACAATATCAGATAATGTATAATGCACTGTATCAGGTAAATTAGCACTGCAACCACTAGATGGCGCTGCAGATGTGCCAGGCTACATAGGAGAGCATGGGGGGGGGGGGGGGGTGATCCGTGCAGCTGCCTCTTCATTAGAGACACACGGATCAGTGAGTTTGCTCTCCTGTGTCTCCGATCTCTGCCTGACAAACCCAGCTCCTCCACTGCTGTTCTGACAGGGCAGAGCTGGACGAGCTAGGACCGTCAGGAAGGGCAGGGGGGGGGGGGGGGGTTATTTGAATAAATAAAGTGAATTTGAACATAACTTGAGTTCTGCCCTTCCCTACCAACTAAATCTCATGGGGCTAGCCACCCCTTCCCTCATCCAGATTTGCTGGATGTGGTGTCATTTGTTGTTTTAGTTATAATCAGAGATGGTGGTTGTCACTCTACATTTTGTACCCCAGTACCCACCTCAATTGTTCCATGCCAGTTATATTTTGTTAAAATTGCACAAGTTGATCTAATTAAAAATTGGAGCAAATGTTAATGCATGAAGAGTAAAAGCCCCCATACAAGTTACAATCTCACCATACAATTTCTGTACAATCAACCTTTCTTCTACCAATACCATGTAATATGAGAACATTTCTTAGCCCTCAAATTACTATGTATTCTATCAGGGAGGACCTGGCACTACATAGTTGTTGGTAGATCTAAAGGAAATTGTATGGAGTGATCTAAAGGTGTATTGGGGGCTTAATTTTAGAATTTACATTCAATTCAACCTCTGACAATGAATGCCCTTTGCATGATTGAATTCTGAAGCATCCTATGGACCTGACCATGAGATCCTAGAAGTAACAGATTTAAGAACATATGGGCTGCCATCCAAAAGTTATAAGGATTTATACTGAAAATATATTTTAAATATGCTCAAAGTTTATAGATTCGGAAATCTTTTATTCAGAACTTCAGCCTGGGAACAGATTGATTGTGTTCCAAAATGCATGCAACTTCAGTGGTCTGCCAAAGCAAGTATTAAAAACCCAGCTGCTGCTCTGGAATCTAAATGAATATCATTTCTATTGTTTCAGTCCTCATGAGATCTGCGCAAACACCAAAATGTAGAAGGCAGTGCGTTTGGAGTGAGTGCCTAGACAATGTACAATATGATCTGACAGCTTACCAAATAGCAGTTTACATCCAAAGTACGGAGAGCGTGCCGTCCTCTGCTGCGAGGAAGACTGAATTTCATTACCAGGAAAAGGAGCCCTGATGAACAATTCTTAGTGAGCGGGCGAGCCCTGGGAGAAAATGAAGCTGTGAAAACAGGAAAGTTACAAGTGTGTATTCTCCATCGCCCAAGTCTTACATGGCAGTCAAGGATATTTACGCTGCTGTGCTCCTGTTAGATGGAATCGAAAAATATGTCAGTCTGAGGGAAATATGGAGTCCAATTTGATCATGGGTCATGTGCCGCTTCATTTGAGGAGGTCGTGTGGAAGCCAAAAGATGGCATTTACACCTACCAATGTTTCCTAAGGTTACAGCCACAGTGCCACAGTCAAATATGTCAGATGCTTTATGTTAAAATAAAGCCCCCCATACACGGCTAGATTTTTCATCCAATCAACTCAATCCAATCAATTTTTTTGGTTGATTGGTTGAAAATCTATGGCAGCCCACATGGTTAGATCAACCTAAACCAATTAAAATTGGGAAAAAAATTGATTGAAAAAGGATTGGACATGTTGGTAAATTTAAATTGGTTGTATTGAAATGCATGACACTTTCAGTCTATCTACAGAAAGTTGATCAAATATCTGTTACTACAGTTAACAAACATACAATCAATCACAGATTTTCCTGACCCCAAAAAATTGATCTTTTTTTGTCGATTGAACAGAAAATCTAGACGTGTATGGCTAGCTTAAGTTAAATATTGCCTTACAGCAGCGTTTCCTAAAGCTGAACTCCAGGGAGAGGTAAAGTTACTTGTGCCGTGTTCTTATGCACGGCAATAAGAACACGGCACAAACCAAGTGTTAATGGTTTTATTCTGGAGAAATAAATAGGACTTTACCTTACCTGATCCTCTGCTGCTGGTGACCTGCTCCTCTAACGCTCCAGTCTGCAGGCAATCCTTATATGCTGTGCAATATGTTAATAATAATAGTTTTGAATGGCCAGATTACAATACAATGCCTACAGAGCGTAGGCTAAGGGGACTGGTCTATTTGAGGAAAAGTCTACCTGCCAAGCGGTTTCCAAGTGTGGTTCTGGTAAATTTTCAGTAACAAATTGGTAACCCTGAGCCACACAGAGGGCAGCTTACACCTGTTCCCTGAGATCCTGAGGGTGTGTCTAATAAATGTGGTCTTGTTTATCTATACACTAAATCAGTGGTAATGATTAAACAAACATTATCTGTGTTTAAAGCCCCCCCCCCCATACACCATTAGATCACTTCATACAATTTAGTTTAGACCTACCAACAACTATTCAGTGCCAGGTCCTCCCTGATAGAATACATAGTGATTGGAAGGTATATATCACTGCTATGTAGTGCCGGGTCCTCCCTGATAGAATACATAGTGATTGGAAGGATTAGAAAGATCCTCATATTACATGGTTTTGGTAGAAGAAAAGTTGATTGTACAGAAGTTGTATGGAAAGATTGTAAGGTGTATGTTTGTGTATGTCTATCACAGACACATATGGGGCTTTATGGGGAACTAAAGTTTAAAGATGAAGACCATCCTTCATTGTTGGCTTAGCATGTGATTATTTTGCTCTGTATTTTCCTATTTGGGTCCTTAAATAAATTTTTTTTTAAACTGCTGTCTTAAGCTGCCCACACACCTTTAGATCTCTCCCTACCAACAACTATGTAGTATGGGATCCTTTGCGATTGAACACAGGTAGACTTGATGGTTTAGAAAGTCCCTCATATTACATGGTTTGGGTAAAACAAAAGGAGATCTAAAGGAAATCTGACAGAGAAATCTAAAGGTGTATGGGGACCCATATGAAGCAACAATACATTTGAACATCTCTAGTCCAGAGTGCCACTTTAACCTGCACTAGACCAAAGAACCATGAGGACTAGAGCAATATGGAAAGGACTAAAACTGTGATATCTAAATAAATATAAAAAGCAACAGCTCTCCCTAGAGATAAACATGTCAGATGTGCACAAACAAACTTGATCCCAAACATTTAAGTTGCCCATACACGCATAATAATGTGCTAGATCGATGGCTGCTTTAAGCGTCTTGTGTGCTCATTGTCATTTATCTAGCGCATACCATAATGTGGTCATCCCTGTTTTCGAACAAGATCAATCCAGCTCAAAAACAGGGACATCTGACATGACCGTAAATCCCGGTCGAGGTTCATTGCTTTGGATGCATCAGCAGTGCAGCGCCTCCAGCTCCTTCAATATCAGGCTCAGAGCGATAGCTGATCAATCTCACTGCATCGACCCCTGTACGGCAGCCTTAAGCTGGCCATACACCTTTAGATCTCTGTCAGATATCCTTTAGATCTACCAACAACTATGTAGTACATAGTCCTCTGCAATTGAACACAGAGAGACTTGATTTTTTGTAAAGTCCCTCATATTACATGGTTTTGGTAAACAAAAGGACATCTAAAGGAAGTCTGACAGAGAAATCTTAAGGTGTATGGGGACCCTTAGACTTCTTGAGGATGCATGGAGTGGAGGGAGAAGGCAGCCAATTCAGTTGCCATTTTGTTTCCAAAGCAAGTTGCAGCCTGTCAAGGTTTTATTAGCTTATCATTGGCCACAGGAGGATTCCCTAATGTGCGGTATTTGTCTATGTATAAAACATAATGAAAACTCTGTCAATTTCCTTTGTTGTTTAAACAGCTCCGGCTTTGTGGAATGAATTTATTTGCATTCCTGTCAGAACGTTAAACTTTCTACTTCCTAAATCCTTCCCTGTGAGATTAAAGTAGATCCTGGGTGATGCTATCTGTCTAAAGCTAATTAACATTTAAATAACCTAAACTGATAGCTCAAACATAATGAAGGGATTCCTTTGAACTGTCAGGCAGTTAACTGTTAGAACACTTGTCTGCTATGAAGAACGGTCCAGCACCAAAGCATCCAGCGGTCAGCAAATGAAACATGGGCCTGTCTTTCTTCCCCTAATAGTATTACATTATGATGAATATCAATCATGGGGACGGAGGGAAACATAATGCAGGAAATACTTATCACTAGTCTGACTAGAGGGTCGATAGTATGCCAATACTTTTACATTGTCAACCTAATGTCTGGAAAGCTTACTATCTATAGCATCTAAGTAATCAAGGATAATAATTTTACCATGGACAATATTTGTCATACGCTGAAAAGATTTCACATAAGACATGTAAAAAATATGGAATGTTTAACATGTCGTTTTTTATGTCCTATATGCTGGGGTGCACATAACTTTTTTAGTGAGCTCCTCAGATGAGTACCAGGAGAAGGTGTTTGGTACTCACCCCATATGTAGGGTGGTCTCCCAAACTGTCTTCAGCTTCCTACATGGTAGATTCTGCTGCAGACCTCCCTGTTCCTGATTGAGCCTCCGATTAGCTGTCTCCATCCACAGGTCACCAGCTGGCTTTGGGTCACATGTAACTCTCACATTACAACTCCATTTAATCCCCCAGATCTCATACCTCAGTAGTACAACCCTGACATTTTCTGGCTTAGTAACTAAACCCGGAGGCTACCTACAGTCCAAATGTCATCCTTTCATAGTCATATTTCAGCTGTCAGACAGTTCTTTCCTCTTGTCCTATTTTACCCTTACATATGCCTACTCTGACTTTCACCCCCAGATCTCCAACACCCTTAGAAGACTACTCATTCATTTATATTTCCAATTTCACACCCCTAACTGTAACTTTCATAGTTATTCATGTTTCCCTGAAGTTATCTAGTGAAGTGACATAAATTGTATACATTTAACAATAAAAACTGAAAGAATTTTGCCAATCTAAAAAAAATAACTGTTACAGTAGTATAAACATGATAAAGTGAAGTTGTTTGTACAGTAATTTATTGGGGGAGGGATGCCGATTGTGCTGCCAATCTCTTCCCTCTATGGCTGACAGCCAGACTCCTCATGTGCACCTGATAGCTACAGCCGCCCAGACACGTAGTGCCTCCAAGTTGACAGTACACATATGAGCTTTGTAACAATAATACAGGTACGCAGAGCTAGTTTTGGCCCTTTCTGAGTACCAGAGTACCACTTATGTGCACCCCTGTCTATATGCAGATATAGATATGCAAACTCCAATCCCTTTTGGTGGGTGTTTAATCTAAACCAACAAAGAATCATTAAGGGAAGTACAATTTATGACCTGGTTTTGAAGTTGCAAGTTCCATCTGTCATCTTAATCCTTCCGCTACTGCCCAGTGAATCACTGATTTGGAAAAAGTCAATGAAGTGTCAGGACACTAAAGATGTGCATACATTGCTTCAGGTCAAAGATCAGGATAATAGAGGATGCACCACCATGAGCAAATCAGAAATGGCGGGGAGCTTTACATGAGGTTTATGCTCTAAATATAGAAACTCCAGGTAATATGTCTATATCATCCATGAAAATTTACTATTTGGTTATAAACTGCAAGAATGCAATCAGTACACAGGCAACATTTTCCTTTAAACCAAGGGTTCTCAACCTGTGGGTAAATTCCCCTGTGATACCCAAAAGCGTAATCGGAAGGTCGAAGGCAGAGTAACGCTTCCCCCCTCCTAACTAAGGAGGATTAGGGCATTTCTCTCCCGCCTAACATCCCACCCTAAACATCATTTGCACAAGCTAGATGGGAAAATAAGATTGAGGGGACATAACACTTACCTAATTGTGCCGGAAGTGACGTTGCAGAGTGTCACTTCTGGAATTTGGAACATGGAAATGACACTCCACACCAGCACTTCCTCGTTCCAAATACAGAAAGTGAGACTTTGCAATGTCACTTCTGGGGTCGCGGATCTAAAAAGGTTGAGAACAACTGCTATAAACACTACCCATAAACTGTGTACGGTGCTTGCAAGTGATCCGTGTTCAAGAAAACTGTGGGTAATGCCTGCCATACACACGCCGATGTGTGCAGGCAGACTACCCCCGATGTCGCTCCGGGAGGCTAACGTGATGACGTCATCACGTTAGCCTCCCATTGCATTCTGGGGCCCCACAATCGGCCAGGCACCCTTTGTGTGCCGGCCATAAGCAGCAATGGAGACGCCGTCTTCATTGCTGCTTATGGCAATCGGCTCCCATCGGCTCAGATTTTCCGACATGTCGGATCTCTGGCTGGCCGAGAAGTGGGGCGACAGGGATCTGTCGCCCCATGTGGGGACATGCCGATAAACGGCCGGATTTTAACCTGACCGACGGCGAGAGCGCGCACGCCCGTCGGTCAGATTAAAATCCGGCCGTTTATCGGTATGTGTATGGCCAGCATTACGGTGCCAACATTGGGCTTTTGAATGCAGTATGAGTATTATGTACTACAATACAAATTGTTCTGAATATCTAGCCCAAGTAATCTTTGTTGCATGGAGGAATAACACTAGACCTATAGCTCAGACTCATCTCTACAAAGCCGCTGACTGCTTCTCCTCAAATTTCTGTCCAATCATAGATCGGGACAGGGAGACTCTAGGAGGTCTCACAGTCTCCAGACCAACTTGAGGTTTTGAATACATGGTGGTGGTGGAATTTCAGACTACAACGTGCCATTGCAGGACAATACATACTGGTCTCCAATGACTGCCAGGTTCAAGGTATTGATGGCTTTAACAGCTCAGTGATTAAACCCTAGTGTTCATGACAAGCCCAGCTCATTAGGAGTTTGTTTGAAAAACGGGCTGGGCAGCGCCATATTAATGAAGAGGCGTTGGCTTCCCAACCCACATTGCCCGCGTCATTAATGACATTAATTTTAAGCAGTGTACTATGTACATTGCCGCAATTGTCTATATTCATTTGTGGAGAGTCTGATGCCTGGAAGAACAAATGGTGACAATGTTTGACCTATAGCACAAAAGGATAGTCTTACAATCCCATATAGGAAACCAGTTAGACGTTGGACACTATTAATTTCTATACCTGATTCATCACTGTTGTATGATAACATTGTTATAGCTGCCTTTAAAATCCCTAGACCTGCCTCTTCACCATAGTGAAGGAGTAGGGACGTAGAAATATTTTTTGGTTAATGTTTGACCTATAGTTTGCCATTGTTTTAGAATTCTTTCCCCCGTAGGTTACCTTTACTTACAATTCTACTTTTTCAAAAGGTATGTAAGGTATTTACTCATACACATTCACATGTGAGATCTCCTGTAAAGGCCCACATACACCGGACGAGCTGGGGCTGACAGACGAAGTCCAAATTCAAACTAATAGCATTGGCCAGAGATCTGCGGACATGTCCGTTTTTTGGCCGACCGAGCTTGTGAGCGCCCACGATCCACGGCTGATTTTCCCGGCGACCGGCGGCTACGAGCGTGCACGCACATCGGTCGTGGCTAGCTAGTTGTATGGGGGCCTTAAGACCCACCCTGGCTCAGCAGTGAAGGCTTTGAGGGCAAGACCGGTAACAAAGGGGATAAAGACCACTAATAGAATATAATCCAGTATGACAGCAAAATCCAAGACCAACCTGAACTGCTTCATGCTCTACACTTTTTCAGGTTTTGAGTATACATCCGCTTTCGGTATAGTTTTTTTTGTCTGTCTTGCGGGCAAGGTTTTTGAAATTGGTCTCCTGAAGATTCATGTCCTAAATTAAAACAGGGAACATTCTATCTGACACACCAAGATGTACCAATTAGCAGTTGGCCTAAACTTATCGCAGAGAATTATGTTTTAACACATGGAAGAACAAGTCTGACTTCATTTCCTTTTATTTTTAATGGACGGAAGGGTCCTATAAGGAAATTTATGGGCGAACAAAAGGGGGGATAGGGGACAACCCTGTCATGTACCATTTTTTATAGAAAACCAAGCAGATATTGATTGTGGTGTCTTTACCGCTGTTCTCGGATTCATATATAAACTCTTGATAGCTTGAAGGTATTGTCCTTGAATCCCTATTCTGTCCAGTACTGAGTACATGAAGGGCCAACACATGGAAGAACATGACTTAATTTCCTTTCTTTTTTTAATGGACGGAAGGGTCCTATAAGGAAATTTATACATGGCTCTCAGTTCACTGAATTATAGAGAACATGTTTATCAGTCCATAATAAACAGCAGTACAAAACTGGAGAAAACATGGAGGTCAGGGTAGCAGTTTGCAACCTGATGTTCTGCTTCGTGACTTCTGCGGAATAAAAGCACGCTTGACAATTACATCCATTTTGATCTTTCCTTTATACCTCTCCTGTGACGCACGATGGTGACAGACATCAAAGTGCACAGCAAATGGGAGGGGAACAAGAAATTCAGATCCCCTATCAAACCATAGCTAAAATGCTACTTCAAACTTCTCTTTACATTTCACAAGTCAAAACGTCACTCGGCGATTGACAAGAGCCATTATTAAGGAGAATTACAAGTTGACATATTTTACAATGATCGGGTCTAACTTATGATTTAATTGTAATTTACTTTAATTAAGGCGACATATCAGCAGGGGAAGACACAGAACTCTTAAACGTGTTTCTTTCTCTCAGTGTGAGTTCCCATAATGGCATTTAATCACCGGGTAAATGCTTTATGACACATTCATTTAATTAACAGACTATACGTAGGAGACCCCGAGTGGTAAGATGCAGATTACAAAGCTCAGAGAAGAGTTAACATGATTGGTAATTTAAAGCCATTGGGGGTTACCAACAAAGTACTAACATACATAAACCCATAGCAAGCAACATTAACAAAGAGCATTAATCACATTAAGAGCAAGTCCTGTGAATACACTTGTTCATGTTATTCTTATGCAACCCACTAAACCCCATTCAAAGCCGTCCGACGGGGAGACAACTGCCCCAGCCTAAAGCAGGGTACAGATGGCTCGATGTTTGAGCGGTCCGATGTACCCTGCAGCAACGTAATGACGTCATCACGCTGCTGTAAGATATTGTCAGAGCTGGGGAGACAGCTCTGCTCTCTTCCCAGCTCAGCCGATTTTTTGCCTGTAGACCTGCAGCCTCTAGGCAAAGCAACGGACATCGGCCATATTTACGGTCATGTCCGATATGGCTGTTTTTGAGCGGGATTGATTTGTCCCGCTCGAAAACAGCGATGGCCACATATTATATGGGCCAGATAGATGGCTGTGAGTGCTCATGGCGTTTGAAGTTGCCATCGATCCGTCCAATATCTGTATGTCTGTACCCTGCTTAAGGGTTCCCATACACCTTTATATTTCTCTGTCAGATTTCCTTTAGATCTCCTTGTTTTACCAAAACCATGTAATATGAGGGACTTTCTTAACCAACAACCTGTGTTCAATCGCAGAGGACCTTATACTTCATAGTTGTTGGTAGATCTAAAGGATATCTGTCAGAGAGATCTAAAGGTGTATGGCCAGCTTTAAGGGAAGACCATAGCGCACACTTGATCATTGTCTCCTTACCACATAGGTGGCCCTGTAGGCAAACAGATACAATACATGACAATACAATTGGTAATAAGGGGATTTCAAAACTCTAAACAATGATATGTAAATGCAAATATTCTCATCCAGTTTCTTTTTTGCCACAAATGTATTAGTTTTTCAGAGTCCTCTACCATTGAACTGTTAAACCATTATCCTTCCTTTACTTTACAGCTGGCATCCAGAGCACCAAACTGCCTGATAGATAGTAACTACACAGAATATATTTAATGTGCCTTCAGACTTCAGTGGAGACATGCCTAATTAGAGGCCTGCCATTTTGCTTTTTTTAAGAGTTAGGCTTGCATGCAGCTGTTGAGTCATGGCAGTGTATTCAGTGATGCTTGAGCAGGGTGAATAAAAATCAATAATGATAATAATAATAAAAAAATCTGAATTGTTTATTTATTTTTTACCATCCGAAGGTTATTCCATCATAAAAAAAAGATTTGTTTATTTATTATGCCATGCTCTTCCAGAGGTTTTTGTAAGATTATTGAGCAGTTTCTCTGACTACAAGATATTGCATCAAAAGTAAACCAAGATATCACAGATGCTTGGTTTACTTTTGCAGTTCTCAAAACTGAATTTGACTTAGCAGAGATCACATGACTCTTCTTTACAGCAAAAATGTTATAACATGAACAGAGTTGAGAAAAAGACCTTAATCCTATTGTTCTACAAACCGAATGACTACAGAATCAACCCCTTCAGTGCTTCAAGTTTCAAGAAGTTCAGTGAATAGAACAGAAACAATATTTTTCTGATTGTTTGGAGTGGAATAGATCTGCACAAGAAGTACAACAGAAAAGTTGTCCAAATATAAATGATTCACCTAAACTGGGGATAAAAAACTAATCTAAAAAGTTGTGAATCCACTGAGCTCCTCAGATTAACAAACCATTCTTCCACAAGTATTTGTACATGCTCTAGATATTCAATTTCTGTTCACATAATAAATATATATACTGTATGTGTGTGTGTATATATATATATAAAATTTAAACTAAATCAACTACATAACACTACATTGACATAATGGATTAAGATCCTTGGTGAACTTCTTGGTGGTTACATGAGAATCAAGCGGCAGACCAGTATGCTTTTCATAACCATGACTGTCAGATCCTATTTAACCACATTCAATGGAAACAGCGACATACAATTTAAAGCTACCGTGTTGTTTTACGCAGTTAGGGCTTTGCAAAACGGTCAAAGGTTGAAAAGTACAAGAGGCATGAGTAAACAACATAATTAAAAACAATTTGCACAATTGTGTTCATTAAATGGTCAGCTTTTATGTTTGGCGTCTGCCTACACAAACACCCAGCCAAATGAGGAGCGCATTCCACAAACAGTGCAAATGGCACAATTGCTGTGTATAGTTCTAGCCTCTCAGCAGCATCTTAGCTAAAAGGACTACAATAACTCTGGAAATTTGTCTAATTAACACAGAGAAGATGAAGTCAGAAAATAATGATTAATACGTTTCAGCTTGTGTAATTGCAGAGCTTTCGTTATACAACGGAATTCTTGATTGCAGAGACTGCACGGTCCCTTGTACTTCCCTTGTATATTCGGCTGGAGATGCCGACTGACGTCAGAAAATAATTGAGCATGTAAGATGCTAGATACAAATTACTTGACAGAAGAGGTTTATTAAGGAAGGACAAACATACAGAAAGACATTTAAAAGGCTAGGCAGCAGCAGGTTACAGAGGATGGCCGTGGGCTTTTAGCGGACAGGTGAGTATGCTGGCTGTAAGCTTAGGATATTTGGTTAGAAAACAACCTTGGGCTAAATGCCCAGGAGGTTAATGAAAGATTCCTGAGATCAATACATTACCAAAGAAAATATATGATTCAGGCAGACATGGGTTGTAACCTTGTTGACAAGCTGCTTTGGTTTCTTGCTATGAGCGGAGATAATGCCTAGTGGTACCCGAAAATATCGCCATGGGGATGATGCAATGCAGTCATGACACTGTAGAAACATCCTAATGGCAATGGCAGGCTGCCTCTAAGCATTAATACATTATGTCTTAATTTAGTAAATTCACATGGTCAGAAACTACAGCCTTACCACTCCACTCCACTCCGCAGTGGTTGCCGGCGGTAGGGTAGTGGTTGTCAATTACGGAAAACCACCCCATATAATCCTAATGGGCAACTGCCTGAAAACCATCTATAGAGTGTGTAATGTAGCAAATGTCTGGGTGATGGCCCCTCTGTCATATTTAATAACCAACTGTGGCCCAAAAGTCTAAAAGTTTGCCGACCCCAGATCAAGAGCATTATTAGGTTTATGCAATTTTTATGCTAAAGGATCTACAAGAAAGGGATCAAGGTTCATGATGATAAATTCTCTAGTATGGCACAAGCAATTCTTGTACACCATACAAAAACATGTTAGTACACAATATCACCACCAACATTTGACATGTTTATTTTTTGCTAATGAGGATTCATGAATGGCCCTGTTTATAGTCCACCCTCATGAAGACAATTTAATAAATAAAGCATTATTTCTGAACATGCATACAACCATGACCATACAATATAACCATAAGAACCATTAAGAGAACTGCAAGCAACTACAAGGAATATTATTGTATCATTGTGCCCTCATGATTTGGCACTTACCACCCTCTTCCTCTTGTCTTGTTCCGTAGGAGGTTCATCGCCTTCTTTCACCTGGGTGTCCTCTGGCTCCGTAAGTGACATTAAAAGGCAGCTAGAAACATAGGTAAGGAATCTGATCATTATTTCAAAACAAATTCATATGGATTTTGTGTAGCTCAAGACATTATCATCTTTGTATGAAATATGGCAGCAGCATTTCTCACTTTATTAATTGAAGACAGCAAAAAAGAAACATACTGAACGACAAGGCAGGATATTAAAGGATAACGGCACTACAGTCAAATATAACATACATTGTAACAGCCAACCAATATACTGGATTGTTTGCACTATAAAGCTAGCCATACACAGTCGGATTCCATGGCCGATCGATCACCTATCCGATCGATTCCGGCGATCTCAGCGGGAATCGGAGGTCCGATCGATCGGCCAATTAAGTCTGTCCGATCGCTACATACCACCTTGTCCCACGGATTCCTGGATGATTCCGTGTCCGATCGCTTACTCCACAAATGGCAACTCCCCCTGATGTGTGCAGAATCAGATCAAAAAGACCAACATGTTGGTTCTCTGTCCGATCCGATTCTGAGCCCCCGATCAATCGGACGTGATCGATCGGACAAGGTGGGTTGCACGCGATTCCGGCACGATCGTTTCGCGTGCAGGCGCCCGGAATCGATCGTCCCGGAATCCGATGGGAATCGGACCCGTGTATGGGGGCCTTAAGATGTACTGTACCATAAGACGCACCCCATCGTTTTGGAGAGAAAATTATAACAAAAAATAATAGAGTCAGAGACACATACACATATGGAGTAGATATACTACATGTTCAAATATATTCACTCTATATTCCTCCAGCCAAGTCAAAAGACCAGTGCCAGGAGGGAGGTCTTAGTTCCAGCAAAGGATGCAGGGCTGAAACTTTACCATGTGTCTATACACTAGCAGTACCCATTGTCTGAACCCTCTGACCAACTTATGGAGAGACACATTTTACAGTCTGGCCCTTACAACTTACCTATGAGCACCTATTCACATATAGGAGGAGGAATGAGTCTGTGTGACATTTATTTTTATTGCAAAGCAGAATGTTAATGTTATTACACAACTCATGCTGTCAAAAAAGCATCAATTCACCCAGGTGTTACACAGTTTTTTTTTTGTTTTTTTTATTAATATTTTTTATTGGGTTTTCAAAAACAAACAGGGGAAGATACAATAACAGGGTCTCAGCAGATAATTAATGCATTATTGGGTCAGCAGGTGGGCATACAGCGGCCATATTTCATCCTTACATTCATTATGCCAACATATTAGAGCTCTAAATGGGCTAAAGCATATTGCTGACCCGTACTAGGCCCTAAACCAATTTGAAAAAAGAACAAACTGTCAGATATATATACACAGTTTGTTTTTACACATGGTCACATTATATATTTACAACAACAGACGGAGTTCACAACAGTAATAGCTGAGTGAGTTGATGTAATTTTCACAGCATGAGTTGTGTATTTACATGTTACATTCTTGATTGCAGTAATATAACTATGTGACATACTCATCTCTCCTTCCATATGTAAATAGGTGTTCATGTGTAAGTTGTTAGTGACAGACTATAAGATGTGTCTCTCCATAAATTGCTCAGTAAATTCAGAGAATGGGTTCTGCTAGTATATATACATATATTATAGTGTCAGCCCTGTGCCCTAAGCTGGAACTAAGAACTTCCTCTTGGCAGTGGCCTTTTGGCTTGGCTGGAGGGAATGCATAGCTCATGCTCCCAGGATGTTTGGAACTAGAAAAAATATATATTAATTTTTACATATTTGGACCAAAAGACATCTAAACAGTTTCCCATTAATGTAAAAACAAGGGGAAACAAATGAATTCCATATACAGGCTATTTGTGGTGACCTCCCATGGAACTTGCCAATGATAGATCTTGGAATGACCATAATATCTGCAGGCAGAGGCTGACTTTTTTGGTTTTATATGTTTGATTAATTCACTGGTGCTCCTATAGCCCTGGGTTTTGTAGTTGCAACCCAGGGCGTATTTATGATATGTAATAAGGGTGTGGCCCAAATATCATCATAGTTAGGGTGTGGCATCGATATCATCATATCAGTTCACCATACACCAGACATGGTGGCACGGGCAGGCAGGCAGGAAAGGTATTTATTTTTTATCCTAAGGCTGCGTCTACACTACGAAAACGTACGCCGTGGGAAAACCGTGCAGTGCAGCAACAGTTGGAGCGGATTCAAGCGCCCACCCGCGGACTACGGTTGCTGGGCACTGAAGTGTAGACCCAGCCTAAAAATTCACTGTGCCTGGATAAAGACTGGATGTAGGCGAGTTATGTGTTTATTTGTTCGTTTTTATTTTCACAGTTTTTAGGCTTTGTTTCCATTGCGTTGGGACCCCTACGCTAAGCGTACACGCTTAGCGGGGGGTCCCAACGTAACAGATAGACTTACCTGCTCGGCGGACGGGTCTGTCTTCATTGCGCTGAGCCGATCCGCCGGTGTCAGGCTGAACGTAGTCGAGTACGAATCAGCCTTTACACCGGCGGATGTGTAAACAGACCATCCGCCGGCAGGCTGAGTCTGTGAGATACGTCGGGACCCCAGCTAAGCGTATACGCTTAGCGTAGGGGTCCCAGCGTACAATGGAAACAAGCCCTTAGAGAGTAGTGTATAAACAAATTACCACAAAGATCCGTGACCACAAGTTCTGCGCAGCAATGTGAGAGACAGCAAGTCATCTTTACTAAAGGTGCTTCTAAAACTACTAAATCATGGGGTGTACTTTGCTTATCATATATGGCAAAGCCATTTTTTACTTCATTTCTTCTAAACAATGACAGGAAATGTCGGGAGAAGACTTTAGAATGGAAGAAGGGTATACTTGACTTCTCTCTTGATTTCTCTCACGAATGTACATTTTGCGAAATCAGTAGCTCACACATTACTATTGACAAAAATGTCAGTGTAGCGATATGACACAAACACACAGTGTAAAAGGTCAGCATCTCAATAATTAACAGAATGTATGTATTTTTCAGCAACTCCAGGGTAATGAAATATTTAAATATTCCCACCAGCTCACACAATGACAAAAAAAAAAACTTCTTGAACAAAGAAATCACAAATTGTTACCCCTCAAAGGCCTGGCATGTGCTACTCCAATTATTCTCAGTGTGGAAAGCTGAGGGAAGGTTCATTATTAAGCTTGATGTATTAATGAATCAGATAATATAATCATTCATAACACTATCTATAACAATGCTGCAAATTATTACCAGAAGCAGATGCAATGTGATCATAATGAACTCCTCAGGGACAAGTGAGTGCGCAGAGTAAACTCATCAACTCCAAGATGACATTCCCTATATAGATGGTAAAGACCATAGTTCTCTTTTATAATCCTAATCGCCACAATTAAATGTGATTGCACTCTGTAACTACAAACATTGCAACAAGCTGGTTTTGTTGGCTCCTTGTAGTTGAAAATCTCAAATTCAGTTCTGTTTATGAGGTAAATTCTTACCTAAATCCTTACTTACACCAAAGGTAGGAGCACATTTTAGGGCTTAAGTCAAAAGGTAGCCATATGCACATCAACTTTTGCTTGATCTATGGTTTATGCCAGTGGTGGGCAACTGAGTTGATATGGAGGGCCACAAGTGCGGCCCTCGGCATCACTAAAAGGCCGCAAATAACGTTTTTAATCACTAATGGCTTGTAGAAGAATTTTTTAATGAAAAAAATTACAGCAGGCAAAGCTAGAGGACATTATATTTCCTTTTTGAAATAACAAAATTTGTTTTAAATGATATTTCAAGCATTAGGGAACAATGTAGTGCGGTAATGCACATTTTGGGTATCATCAAAGGTTATGTGCTTCAAAGCCATTGATTATATCAATGGTGCACATAACCTTCAATTCAGCAGACAGATGAGTTCCTATGCCCTATGCATTAATAGTTAGGTTTCAGGGGCCTCAAGTGGAAGACTGAGGGGGGCCGCCAAAGAACACCCAAAGGGCCGCATGCGGCCCCTGGGCCTCAGGTTGGGCACCTAGGGCTTATGCAATTGAAATATTGACTGTCAGTCTAACACGGATTCCTTTCCAAAGTCCTGTGTACATGCTCCACAGCACCATCGGATAAAGAAAACCAAAACCTGCCAGATACTTGTATGATCGACTAAAACTTACCAACATTTTTGATAATGGCTCAATCAATTTTGGTCACTTTAGTCAATTGATTCAGGTACAAAGTCATGTATGGCCACTTTGACAGTAACGTTTTTGAATACCTAACCTATGTACAATTTAATACTTTATCTTGTTAAAATGTCATCTGTCAAGAGGTGAGCATTGGAAAGTCAATTCTTGAAAGTTGAAAATTGGTAAGCGTTAACTTTTAGTGGCTACCTTCCTTTGGTCAAAGGGTAGACAACCAGCCACAGAGTCAACGATGGCGTAGACTTAATGATGCACATGGTCAGGCAAAGTATGGCATGAATCTAAAAAAAAAAAGATCTAAAGCATCTGCAATATGTATGTGAGCATTAAAACTGAGCCATGGAGCAATGGAAAATGGTCTGATGGATCCAATATTTTATTTTTTATTTAAGTCCAAGGCTACACCTAGGAACTTGAAGGATCTGTTTATAATGTCTTGGTGCCAGATACCACAGGATACATAAGGGGTTAGAGCTGCTTGGAAACAACAGAGGAAGAAACAGTATTTTGCAATGGTTCTCCGTTGCTTAGAGGACATATGTGGTTTAGGAAGGGTAGTTCTATTACTTGCTGCTCTTCACTGCTCACTCCCAGCATCCTAGCTCAAGACCTATTCCCAGTAGGTCCTGGACAACGATGCATTATTAGAGCATGGTCTGCAGAAAGGGATAGACCATATAACTTGTCCTTTCGAAGTAAAAATCCTTTTGAAAATAACAAAGTTCACCTACATGTTTAAAATGTTGGTGTATAAGTATTGATTATTACCTGTTTGTGTTCAGCTTTAAGAGAATGAACAGCTACCCCGGTACATTGGAAAAAACATACAAAAAGCTGTTTGCAAACCCATATCACTGTGCCTCCTCCTTTGCTCAAAGCACATGCACATAGTTTTTTTATTACAGGTTTGGACTGCAGCAACGCTTTAAACTAGTTTGTGCCTGTATCTGATTTGCCACATTGCCCCCATCCTAATTAGCCTTAGTTTACATTCAGCTATCACACTCCAACAAATCGTCTTTCCCCGGCATTGTAGTCCTTGGCATAACTTCATCGCAGGGCTTACTCAGGCAAAAGTTTCCGAACATCCATTTATTTTTCATGGGAAGCTTAAAGTCCTAACCACAACGCACCTTGCATTTGTATGCATTAAGCAATAAAGGTGCCTGCAGCTAAACAGCTGTGTGACACATGATAGTAGACGCTTTACAGAAGGCATACAAATAAATCCAATGTCTTCCATAACTAGGGAACTCAACAATTTATCACCAGGTTTCATATGGTAATCTGCAAACATGTTTATTCTGTGTCATGCACCGGTTGCCAATTAGAAGAACAAGTCAAGGTAGGAGGGTCCCTTGATAAGTTGGAAAGACAAGGACGGTCAGGCATTAAACAATCTACAGACAAGAGAAGATTGTTTAAACATATCCTTGTATGCCTGCCTATAACAAGGAGATCTGAGCTGAAGTTCAATTTATTAAGGCAATATATCCGTAAGTATTCTGTTACAAAAATCTATTGTTCTAAGTAAAGCTTCTATATGTGATGTGCAGACAATAGATTCCTTAAAGGGGGGAAATTCGTCTTTAAAAACCACACAATTGCTGGTATGTTGGCATGGGTGGATATGGGAGAAAAGGGGGCCCTGCAAGTTTGGGAACCAATGGCTTACAATAACAATTCACAAAAAGACAAGTTCACATTGTACATTATGTTGAACATACTAACATACATTTAGAGTGTTCTGTTCAGAAATCAGAAGGCCCATGGGCAGGTCTTTCCTATACATCGTGTACTCAGCCGGACTGGCTGACGTACACAGTGCTTCAAGCTCTATGTGTGAGAGCTGTCAGTGTGAGGCAGCTCACACATATACAGCCAAAGCCATATGGGAGAGCCACCCAAGGGCAGCTCTCTCAACCTTCTCTGCTACTGACTACATGTCAGTTTCGCCTCTTTGGCTATGCTTTTTGCTTGGCGGGGCCAGTGGAAAGCCTTTACGCTAAACTCAAACATTCATCCACCCACCTACCCACTGATTTTAGGTGTGTGTGTGTGGGGGGGGGGGGGTGCATCTTATGGTGCACAAAATATAGTATGTAAGTATCTTAATCTGATTTTAGGTTTAATTTAAACATTTAGAACCACTGTAAAGGTGGGTTTACACCTGTAGATTTTTTCTTCGATCTACTGCCAATTACATTTTTTGTTCAATGTCATTGTCGAACATCGTTCGTCCATTTATAGAATGTAACATTAGATTTTTTTGTTCGTCCATCCTGATATCGAATGAAAATATATTTGAAATTACGACAGATAAAAATTTACCAACATGTTCGATGACCATTTGAACGTTTTTTGTTCGATGTCAAACAAAATTAATCCATCGAACAAATTGGCCATTCTAGATTTTTGTTCAATCAACCAAAAAATCATTTGTTCTTCATTGATCAAATGAAAAAATCAACACGTGTAAACCCACCTTAAGAAATGAAAAGCTATTAATTGAAGTTATAATTCAATGACATTTCGTTAGACATCCTGGATAGCTGCTATATCAGCAAAGTGAAGGTAATGCTAGCCATAAACTCTGAGATAAAAATTAGGATCCATTAAAACCGACCAATGAATGCATTTTATCGTCCTGAAATCCGAGCATGTCCACATAGTACAACCGATATATTACGATCGTAATTGCCGTTTTTTCCGATCGTAATTTATTGGACATGTTCAAAAATTTTAATTGGTCTGGCAACTTCGGGGAAACCTCATACTGTTTAGCAACCAATTACTGCCGATGCGGAACATTAGCATATTAAAACTTCCGGCACTGGCATGTTGCTGACACTGACATGGTGGCTAAACAGCATGTCAGCATGTCGCGTACGTAAGTAGTAGCAATCTTTCAGTATTTATATGTGTGTATATTAATAAATGTACAAACATGAACAGACCAGAGAAAGGGTTAAAAGTTTTATTGTTTATTTTATGCTTAATAGAGTGTAATTATACTTTTTTACGCCTATTTAACTGTATCCAATAAGCTTTGTACAATACCCCCCTACATCACTTCCCCTTTAAAAAAAAAAAAATACATCACAATGGCCGATATAAAAGGCGATTAATTTCGATGACATTCTCGTAAAAAATTACGATCGTAAATTGGATTTTCAATGTGGTAGCGTTTTTGACGAATATTACGATCCAAACCGATACCGCCATCGGGATACATTGGTCTGTTTTAATGGATCCTAATTTTTATCTCAGAGTGTATGGCCAGCTTAAGACTAGATAAAAATGGCTGCTGTCAGTACAAAGTCTGGGTGTAGATCTATTTCTGTGACTTCAATCTGGCTTTTAAAGTATATTCACTTAACTCGTAATCACACGCTGAACGTTATCAGAGTCCTGCTAATAAAAGAACTCTTAAATTTCGCAATATTGCCCTTACTTTTTCTCCATGAGTTCTTTTTGGAATCATTTTAAATCCTTTAATCCTAATTCCCCGCCTTTAATGGATTTAGATTTCTATACTTTAACTTGAGAATAGTTTCATTTCTTAAATACTCATTTGCGTTGGGATGCAGGAAAGCGGCATATTCCGTCGTGCATCACATTTAATCCACATGGAAGTTGTTAGAGGAAAGTGCAGCACTCAGCAACAAGGAACATTATGCATATATGCTGTATAATACGACAATAAAGGACATGAATCCTAAACTGCTGTCATTTACATTTTTCACAATGACCTCTATAAAATGAAAGCACTTCTGAGGTTGGGAATTAAAAAGCTCAGAAAAATGGAGAAAGGGAATATTACCATAAGCATCATAAGGTTTGTTTTCATTTAGACAAGTCAGTGTATATCAGTATATACAGAGGAAATGTGAATTGTAAATGGCATTGCTAGAAGATACTAAGATTATAAAGAGTTAATAAAAAACCTAAAAGTAAATATATAAAATCATATACCGTATTTTTCGGACCATAAGACGCACCCAGTTTTTAGGGCAGGGAAGCCAGAAAAAAAAAAGTTTAATAAGGTTTCACATCAATTGGGATAATGTAATGAATTCAATGAATGCAATATTCAATTCAGCCAGTAGGTGTCACTAGCAGCAATACACTCTCAGCACAGTGTCATACTCCATACTGATCTGCAGGAGGAAGAAGGGCCAACAGCTTCTCCCTCTTCTCTGCTCTCTCTCTGCCGATCTGCTGTTTCTGTGCCCGTGGGAGCTGCAGAGTGATTGCAGTTCCCACTGACAGGAAAGAGAGATATAGATGCCAGTTCATCTATCTCTCTCTTCATTGTCTATGCCAGAAGGGTTTTGAGCTCTGCTGGCATAGGCAATTGCACAGTTCAGATGGTAGAGCCAGACACGTGCCGGCGTCTCACATCTGACAGCTCCTTCAGCTCATCTCTGTGCCTTTGCTATTGGGAATCTACAGACCCTTTTTGTAGCCGCTGCCTGTGGATTTCCAAAGCAGCTTGAACAGGTGCTCTTGGGACATGTACCATATTTTTTGCAATAAAATCCACCCACCGGCTCAGCACGGTAGGTATGGTCGAAAATCTTGAATATTATGCTATAGCTTCATAATCGCAAATATAGCACTATATTCAAGATTGTCGCAATAAAAAGTGCAGATTTTCGCAATATCATATGAAAACTCAAGGCTAATTTTGAAATTGTTAAGTCCAAATTTCAAATCAGAAACTTCTTAATCGATCAATTCAATTAAAATTAAATCAGGAGAAGCAAAAGTCAATTCAAATCAAATGTACTTAATTCCGACCATCTCTAGCACTGAGTTTAGCTGGGGGAGGAAGCTGCCAAAGGGAAGATCCACCTGTGGAACTGCTACTGCTTTGTGTATGTCAGCAGGCAGCTTGAGCCTCACTTACATACACACTGCACAAATGTTCCCTCTATGGTTGGCTCTTTCCTCTGCCTCTTCTGTGTGTAAAATTGTCAGGCACAAACTGCCCAGCTCACATACCCAAACAGTAGCAGAGGGAAGATCAGCCCATTGGAGGATTTTTCCTCTGCAGTGTGTATGTCAGCTGGGCTTAAGCTGTCTGGCTCACATACAGAAGCAATCTATCCACCGGATAAGCACCGAGTTTAGCTGGGGGAAGAAGCTGCCAGAGGGAAGATCCACCTGTGGGACTGCTACTGCTTTGTGTATGCCAGCAGGCAGCTGGAGCCCCGATTCCATACACACTGCAAAAGAAAGTGCCCCCACCTGTGGGCGGCTCTTTCCTCTGCCTCTGCTGTGTGCATGATAGTAAGGCTCAAACTGCCCAGCTCACATACACAAAGCAGTAGCAGAGGGAAGATAAGCCCATCAATATCATATTATCGTATGATTCAACAGTAAACCAATTTTCTGTTAACATTTGTTACAAATGTTTGTTCTGCTTTACGTTAATTCATTTTTTTTCTGATCAGCTATAGAATATATTTGATAGAACTGCATATGAAATGGTATGAAAGGAGCAGGAAACAGCTGAGACTTTGTCCAATTTAAAATCTGGAGCCATGCAGGATAAGAGACCAGTTTTACATGCCTACAAAACTAACATAATACATTATTCCTGTAATTTCCTATCCAGGTATGTAACATCGCAATTGCTAAAAATGTAGTGAAATGGACGATTTAAAGAAATGCATATGTGGGTGACACAAACCTTGCATGTATATGGTACGGTAACTGTGATTCCTTGCTCGCTTGATATTATATAGATGACAGAGTGCTAAGCAATACTTCTGCTCCAGCAGCTGGATGCCGGGAAACGTTATAAATGAAACATTTCTCCAAAGCCATTATAGCTTCTCTGAGGAAATTCTTCATGATAAAATGACAGCTATTTTTACACCCAAGAAAATGCAGATTGATATATCTGACCATGAGGTGTAAGAGGGATTTCTTTACAAAAGCCCAAGTGCCCATCTTGACATGGATATGTAGTCTAGCATTGAACGGCTATGCTTCATGTGTTCTAGTTATGGATAGTGATGTTTATGGACATTTTTCGGGAATAAGTAATTTTCAGCACACACGACAAGAACAATGGTCCGCGGTGAAGACATTGAGATAATAAACTATTTCTATTATCCTGTAAGCCAGCGGCACGTCCATCTTATCACACCAGCTGAACAAGTTCATTTTCTTTAGAAAAAAAAAGGAGAGAATGTCTATGAACATAATGTAGGCTTAATTAAATTTAGATAATGCACAGCTACTGACAAAGCCATGGGTTTGTTAATGTGAGCAAATGAAATCCTGTGATATCTATTTGTCATGTCGACGAAAAGACACACGTGGCAGCCATTTTGTTTCAAAGCCTTGTTGGAACTAATTCAATGGGATGGAACATCAAACCTTGCATTTTGCAAACAACAGATTTATATTAAAAAAGTTACATCTGTTTTATGGTATTATCATTACAATGAGAATGTCTGAAGATACACAATAGAATTATTCTGTGAAATGTTCCTGGTAACCTCCATTACCTAGTTTCCATGACAGTTGGCTGATAAGTTTCTCAGTTCTGGAGCCTCATTACTGACAATGCATTGATCCATTGAAATCAGTGGGCTTAGCAAAGGTGATGGTGCTGGAAAAGCATCAGCAGAGAGAGATTGTTCAGTCATCATAGGAACGACTTTATGTTTCTCAAATAAAATGGGCCGTCAGGTGAAAGTGGCATTATCATATTTTTAACTTTAGTTCACCTTTTACGAAGAGATGTGACAATGGAAGTGAACGTGTGATCTGTCTTTAAAGTGAAAAAAACTTAACTGCCAACTTCAGCTGAGAGGTCTTTACTTTGAAGCTTACATAGGGCTATAGACACTATCCAAGCCCATGTGACAGTGCTTCAACAATAAAAGAGGACGTAAAGATTATTTATATATATAAAAAACTGTATCTGTGAGCAGGCATGATGATGGAAAAGCACCCCAAAATCACCCCCCCCCC
>CM070032.1:27061077-27071081 GCA_036250615.1 Ptychadena robeensis
GACGAAAAATCGGTCGGGAGAATAATCGGAACGTGTATGGGGGGCTTAAGAGCGTAAGAAGAACCCCAACGTTTTGGAGAAAAAATAATGAAGAAGTTACAAAAAAAACAAAGTCACAGTTATTCTGATATCAACTGAGTATACAAAATGTTCCAGCAAAGAAGGCATGCCTGGACCATGCAGTATTCACTCTATATTCCACCAGCCAAAGCCCGGTACCAGGAGGGAGGTCTTTGCTGCAGCAGAGTGTCAGGACTGAAACTTTAGCATGTGTCTATACACTAGTACCCATTCTCTGAACACACTGACCAACTTATGGAGAGACATATTTCACAATCTTACATATGGGAGGAGATAGGAGTCTGTCACAAAATGTATTTATTGCAATGCAGAATGATAATGTAAATACACAACTCATGCTATCTACCGTATTTTTCGGACTCTAAAGGTAGCCATACACGGGTCGATTTCCCACACGATTCCTGGCCGATCGATCACCGGGCGCGTGCACGCTGATCAATCCACGAGGAATCGAGTGCAGCCCACCTTGACCGATTGACCCCGCCCGATCGACATGGCCCCCAAATCGGATCGGCCAGAGAACCAACCTGTTGGTCTTTTTCTGATCGATTGAGCACACATCAAGGGGAGTTGACATTTGCGAATCGATCGGGAACAGAATCGTCCAGGAATCGGTGGCCTAAGGTGGTAGGCACAGACTTGATTGGGCGATCGATCGACGCCTGTGGCTTCACCGGAATCGATCGGATGGGCGATCGATCGCTCACTAGTCGACACATGTATGGCTAGCTTAAGACACACCTTTTAACCCCCAAAATCAGGGGGATTGATTTTTGCTCTGCCGGCCAGCAACCCAAAGTATTTTTCAGCATCAGATGTTCCATTGTATAGGGTGCGTCCTATACAACAGAGCTGGTTGTAAAATTATGGTATGTGTATTTGTTTGCACGATCGGAAGCCCATCCAAATGCACGGGTAGAACCACATTATGTGCACGAACATTTGCTGCATGTGTATTGTTGTATCTTCATAAATGTGATCATATGTATTTGTAATTTACTGTATTAATGAGCATTACAGAAGCATAATATAACATCACTAACAATATATATGCAATTATAGAACATATATAGAATATATAATAAACATATGCATTTATTATTGCCTGGCCATACTGAATCGTGCACTTATAGATACCAACAGGCAAGCCAGCGATGCTCGCCAAATGAAGAGTCTGCATTCATTGTTGGATGCATGTTTATAACTTGTAGGTTGGCTAGGTAACATGGCCAGATAAAATGGTGAACACATGATCCTCTGATTACATGGATCACAGAGTACTGAATGCACACGCATGACTGAGCCAAGGAATCTGTACTGGATACCTGGTCATTCATGACAAAAAGCAGTCTTCAGTAATACATATTAGTGTAGTAAATACAACACTGTTCAGTTCTCACATTTGAATAAACCGCATATTTTTTCCTGTGTCTGCACTGCACCACGGACAATCCACAGCAGTGGAGTCCAGCTCATTGGGGGGTAATGGGAGCAGTTCAGCCATGGCCGCATCCGCTCCCAAACTGCCCAAGTGGAGCCGTACCCTTATGCAGTGTCTTTGTCATTTACTGTGAGATTTATAAAGTACACAATGGAAGGAAACAACAGCTCCGTCTAAAAAAAAATAATACTAATTTAAGGCTCTTTCACACACTATCGGCAAACACTGCAACCGCAGGTTCATCCCCTTTGGTGTGAAAGGGCCCCAAGAAGAAAAGTGTGTTATCACAGGTCATTAAGGCTATAAAAACAAAGCTAAAGCCCCCCATACACCTTACGATCGATCCATACAATCTCCATTAGATCTACCAACAAATACCAAGGTATATATCACTGCTATGTAGTGCCGGGTCCTCCCTGATAGAATACATTGTGATTGAAAGGATTAGAAAGGTCCTCACATTATATGGTTTTGGTAGAAGAAAATTTGATTGTAAAGAAATTGTATGGAAAGATTGTAAGGTGTATGGGGGCCTTAATGCAGGAAACTCACAGAAGAACTAGATAGATCACTGGGAAACTGATAGAGATGAGTCAATACAAAGATCATGTTTAAACTGTCCCAAAATCCAACTGCAGCATTTATTACCCCCTTCTGTCCGACTCGTGTAATGGGGTTTTGTGTGATGTGATGGGGTTTTGGAAATCTGCGGTTATTGAGTCAACTGAGTGGTGACAAATTTCTACACCTTGTGCTACTTAGTGACCCTTCTTAGGGCCCCATACACCTTTAGATTTCTCTGTCAGATTTCCTTTACATCTCCTTTTGTTTTACCAAAACCCTGTAATATGAGGGACTTTCTAAACCATCAAGTCTACCTGTGTACAATCGCAGAGGACCCGGCACTACACGGTCAATTGTGGATGGGGACCACACAGCCAGCGCTGTGTACACCTGGTGGTGTGAGATAACATCAGCTGGGAGCTGCTGACAGGCAGAGCTGATAGCGGGACACAGGGTGGCTGCAAAGGAGGGGGGCTCCCCCCACTAGCCTTACAGTTGACTTCAGAATAACATTCTCGGTAAAGAAGAAAGCAGAAAATGTTTCCCCCACCACTCGTAAATGGCTAGGGGATTAGGGACTTTTAAGGCCGTATCAGACAAAAACGTGAAATGAAAGTAGATTTATTGTGTAAATAAACACAGTATAGGAATTACATTCGTATCAAATATCGTCTTTGCATACATTAATTACATTGGGTTACAACATGATCAGAGAAACATTTGGTTATCCTCAACATGTTTCGCCATTTCTGGCTTCTTCAGGAGGTTTTCAGTTACAAGTATTTTTCATGATCACTGTGGGGGAGACAGTGCATGGTTGAGTAAAATCATGACATGGTAAAATTCCATAGAACAAAAGCTGTTCCACTTTCCACATGGCGAAACATGTTGAGGATAGCAAAATGTTTCTCTGATCATGTTGTAACCAAATGTAAGACGATATTTGATACGAATGTAATTCCTATACTGTGTTTATTTACACAATAAATCTACTTTTATTTCACATTTTAGTCTGATACGGCCTTAAAAGTCCCTAATCCCCTAGCCATTTGCAAGTGGTGGGGGAAACATTTTCTGCTTTCTTCTTGACCTATATTGGTGTATCCCTTTTATCCTCTATTCCAAAGAATAACATTCTCTACTACATATTCTAGAGAGAAATCCTTTACGAGTACTATGCTTGGAGCTCTTCAGAAAAACCCTCTAACAAATGTTTGTAAATGCAGGATGCATGGCTAGGTGCTTCATTTTATACAACTGAGGCAATGGGTCTGAAAGAATATTCTGGATTTAATGACCAAGAAGTGTATAGCAATTTTTTGGTTTACATAAGTTTGCAAACCAAACAGCTCTGCCCAACTTTTTAATATCTTCATTTGTATCATGATCAGTAAGGGATGATAAACATTTACAGTTACTTACTCCTTGAAGGTATTTGTCTCGGGGTCCTCTGTCATCACATCATGCAGGCTTTCCACACAAATGTTAATGACTGCACAGAATTTATCTTGTATAACACTGAAAAACAGAAAAATATGAGATTTAATGATTTCTGTATGAAAGATTATTTCCAATATATACCCATTTCGGTAAAGTGAATTTCCACCTTTAATTTCTACAGATCTCCCCTGCTCTGTGCCTGGCCACAATTCTATCACTGAGCTCTTTAGGCAGTTCCTTTGACCTCATGATTCTTATTTGCTCTGACATGCACTGTGAGCTGTAAGGTCTTATATAGACAGGTGTGTGGCTTTCCTTATCAAGTTCAAACAGTATAATCAAACACAGCTGGACTCAAATGAAGGTGTAGAACCATCTTAAGGACGATCTGAAGAAATGGACTGCACCTGAGTTAAATATATCTGTGTGTCACAGAAAAGGGTCTGAATACTAACTACCATGTGATATTTAAGTTTTTCTTTTTTATTAAATCTACAGAAATGTCTACAATTCTGTGTTTTTCTGTCAATATGTGGTGCTGTGTGAGGAAAAAAGAACTTTAAAGATTTTGGCTGCAATATAACAAATAGTGAAAATTTTAAGGGGGTCTGAATACTTTCTGTACCCACTGTAACAAGAAGCTTAGCCAAAAGAGAAGTACCAGTTACCTTGCCCTAGGTTGGCGCCATAATATCTTATGAAGTGATCAATAACCTTATAGTGTTCTCAAAAAATGGAATTCTAGAAAGAAAAGTGTGATGGAATGTAGAAAAGAGTTAAAATTTAATTCCAATAATCAGTTTTGTGCTTTTAACTTTGGAAATCAGACCTTAAATTTCTTCAAGTGTTTCACTTAATCAACATCATTAACAATGTCACAGGGTTAACATAAGTGGTCAGGGTAGAAAAAAAAGCTTACCTGTCCTTTGCCCCTTCTGTATGCAATGTATAATTCAGGATGGACTTGACCCTTCACCTTAGTCACATGGCCAGGTTCGTACAGACAGATATTATAAGACAGATACATTCTTTGTAAAAGTCTCCGTGCACGTTACAAAATCACTGTACATCCCACTTTAGTTTTACCAATAATATGAGGACCTTTCTAAACTTTTCAATCAATCTATATCTAATTACAGAGGCCCCTTTACTGGTAGATGTAAAGGAAATTGTACAGAGAGATTGAAAGGTGTGCAGTGAGCTTTATATGAGACAATTACGAAGCCTGTCAGTAAAGTCTTGTTTTCTGTCTTTCCATTGTAGCCCTGCCATACAAATGACCAGAATGGCTCCAACATAGCAATGTCTGTTGTCACTGCAGGCTGCGGTTTCAGAGTTCTCTGATCCATTCTGGGTTATAATGTGCACATCCTGTGGTCACACTCCTCCCAGCAAGCAAGCCCCTGGCACTTCCTGGCCCTATTTAAACCTAATTAGCGTGGCTGCGCTGCCTGTAATAGCAGGTGCTTTGCTAGTAGGGTGTCTTGACTAAACATCGGCTGCTGCCTGCTAAAACCTTGCTTGACCTTGACCACATTGCTGCGTTTGGATTCCTCCCTTGTACTATTCCATGTGTAAAGCTGGCCATACACGTCCTGATTAGCTATGTGCGCTTGCAGTGATCTTTGGAAATTGACCGCAGCCCACCTTAAGCGATCGATCCTGTTCCGTAGAAGAAAAAAAACAAAACAAGGGGCCCAATCTAAAGTATCTGCCAGGGATCAATTGCCAAAGTGTGCAGGTGGTGTTCATTGATCCCATGAGAATCAACCCGTGTATGGCCAGCTTAAGACCACTAGGTCTATCTCTGACTTTGCACCTGTCCACCTTTGGATTCTCCATGTTTGTTTGTATGCTCCTGACTTTACACCAATCACTGTACCCATCATCTTTTGTGCACTTTAGTCCTGAGGGCAAATGAGAATAGAATGGCGCAACTACCCTTCAGATGCTGAGTGAGGGGCTTGTCTACAGGTGTAGAGTATGATGTAGTTCAGAGAATTAAGATGGGCTGCACTGTCCTAGAAACAGGTCCAGACAGGTAAATATTTAGGAAAAAATATAAATCAGGGCTTGTAACCACTTCGGTGGCTTGCTGCGGGGCGAAGTTTTTTTTTCCATTATGCAGAGTCAATGCAGCCAACCTGGATCGTGTCCATAATGAATTGATGGAAGTGGTTCAAAATCACATCCACACACGATTTTTGAGCAAGTCCATTCATGTCTATGGACGCGATTCTTGGCGATCGGCCACAGCCGCCCTACGGCCAAAAACACAGGAACCCATGTTTCAGACGGTGTCTGCCCGCCTATGTGGCGACATGGCTAAATTAATGATAGCGGCAGACTGGGGTCGCCGCGGCACGGTCCAAACATCGGCTTGCAAGTGGGGACAAGCCATAATCTTGGTCAAATCCATTTTCTGTTGTGAAATAAGGACCTAGTGCAGTGATGGCGAACCTATGGCAATGCATGCCAGAGATGGCACTCAGAGCCCTATCTAAGAGCATGCGAGCTGTCAGCCAGAACAGAGAAAAGAACTGCAGTCTTTTGGTTCTCAATGCTGTTGGTTCTCTTTTCCTCTATTCCAATTGCACACAGTGCCCCATACCCTCTCCTATTCTATAATATAAGAAAGTAGAGTGTGTGTTTTCATGTTTTGTGTGTGTATATGATGTGTGTGTGTGTAATTCAGGTTTAATTGTCATGCCGGAACTTTGAGATAATTAATTGGGTTTTGGGTTTCAATTTGGGAACTTGATTTTTAAGGGCCATTTCACACTATATGCGTTGCATTTTTAAAACATGCACGTTTTTACTGCACGCATGTTTACATAGACAACCAATGTTACCTTTCACACTACATACATTTTTGATTCATTTTTCCTGCCTGATTTGTTCAAAAACGCAAAACATATTTTGCATATATGCAGAAACGCATGATTTTAAAAAATGCATATAGTGTTAAAGGGATCTAAAAGGTTCGCCATCACTGGCCTAGTGGATGAAACCACAGCATAGGGCGAGTATGCAGCCATCCATATTGGATGATTCTGAATGTGCAGAAAAAATACTTGCATACAAATGTTAATAATCTGTTTGAATGTTCAATAAATCATTAGGAATTAATAATTATGCTGATTGCACTGGAGGCAAAAACATTACTTATGTAAAATCAATGAAATACCAATTACTGTATTCAGTTAAATCTGAAGCTGAGAAGACATTTATGACCATCTGACATGCATTTATGAATCATGCCCATCGAAAATGCTCTATTTATATATTAGCTTTTTGAGCTCCCAAAACACACATTAAACCATTAATAGTTAATAAAGTATTATATATACAACCTCGGGGGGCATAAGGACACATTTACAAGGAGTGTGCAGTGTTCGCCAGTGTGAAAGCCGTTTTTAGGGCCCAGCTTGTTGTATCACAGTCATACTTCAAATCTTGACCGCTACCATTGGGCTCCAAAAACCATTATCTCTCAAAAAAGCTTTCGTACTACAATTGCGCTAAATCTTTAGACATTATTTTTGCTTCCTCTGCTAAACCCATTTTACATATCTTGGCATGCTTTTCTAACAAGCCCATTGGATATTATGTATGCTTTTTTGACACGTATTAGCCTGCATTGCTCAATGGATAGGTGTGAACTTGGTGTTAAACTTAATGCTGCAAACCATGTGCATTCTTCACAAGATTGCTCTTAAAACCAAAACTGTATGATCAACACGCAAGCCAATGGAAATAGTAAGGCTATCGTATGCAGAAATATAACATTAAGAAAGAACTTTCTTTGTGCTGATAAAAATGAAGCCCCAAACATTACTTAGGTACTAATTGGTCGAGATACTAGTTTACGATACTAGTTTGCCGAGGCGATCTATCATAGTTGTCCTGGGTAATGTTTAAAGTATGGACAGTTGTTGGGTAAGGCCGTTGATTGATCAGTCAGGACTAAACTTACAATGACCATCCAGCCCAACACTCATTGTCCTCTATTGAAAGCCCTCGCTCATCGGAAAGCTATATGTAGTGTTCATTCATTCTCTGGTCAATTGGAATCATTAAAAAACAATTATCCCAATGATCAAAGTTGTAAGTAAATAAATAGCTCAACTCACTTACAAATACGTAAAAAATCTATGCATAAATACAAAACAATATTGAAAAATTGCTGATAATCCCCATGTTTATCAATCTAATCATTCACTTAAAAATTTCTGTCCAATGGAAAAGCAATCAAATAATGAAATATTTTTGGATCTACCCCATACAAAATGGTGAGTGTGGTTAGAAATGGTGTATTTATAGATAGTTTGATGGAACTTCTGGTTTTGACTCCTGGACTGTGAAATGGGAGGGAAGAAACTGGGTGGGCCTTACCATGTCATACAGGTACGCAAACCAGGTTTTCCAACTGCTGAAATTCAGCAAGGGAGCTGGGTGTGTTTCCTCAAAAGAAGCTGCGACCATTCAGTCAGGGCTCCTGATGGAAGTTGGAGACACGGTGCTGGCTGCTGGAGTAGCAGACACAGATGTGTGGCCCAGGCTGGTGATAGTTAGAAGTCAGGCCATTAGGTTCCCCATTCAGTCAGGGCTCCTGATGGAAGTTGGAGACACGGTGCTGGCTGTTGGAGTAGCAGACACAGATGTGTGGCCCAGGCTGGTGATAGTTAGAAGTCAGGCCATTAGGTTCCCCATTCAGTCAGTGCTTCTGATGGAAGTTGGAGACACGGTGCTGGCTGTGGGAGTAGCAGACACAGATGGCTCAGGTGTGTGGCCCAGGCTGGTGATGGTTAGAAGTCAGGCCATTAGGTTCCCCACAGGTAAAGGGAATCCAGGAGGCTTTGCATTTTCCAAGGACCTTTTGTTTGATGTTAACCCCCACAAAGGTGTTTGCAATTTGGACTGTGATTTTTTGGACACAAAATACGGGCAGGAGCCCTAAAAAGAATCCTGGTTTTTTTTTGTGTACCTCATTAACGCCATTTGAAGCTGAAACCTCTGATATAAACAGTCAAAAAAAAATCCAATAAAAAAGTCTAAAAAGCTGCCATACAGTTTGCATAGACCGATTACAATATCCAGGATATTGTCTCATAAAGATTTACAAAGAACATGTCTGAATGAGCCCTCTGAGGAAGCCTGTGTATTGGTCAATCACGTCAAAGGGCTCATTCAGACAAGTGGACATTGTGTCCATGCTGACTGGTTGTCTCCTTGATACATAATCATACTACAGCCTGATAGATTACTGGGAATAAGGTTTTTTCTTTTACTAAGTTATGGCAGTTCTAAGGAAGTCACCTTGCTTGCACAAGTTTAAATCTGGACAGACATAAATTCTCCAGTCAGCTTAATATCCCATCAAATAAAACATGCATTTATAACAGCTGTCTTAGCAGATTTTTGGATCACAGTTTCTGACCAGTTAGGTTATATATATTTACACTGACATATTGAGCATTTGGGATCAATGTCTGCAGAGAATCCACATAAAGATATATACTTATAAATAAAAGATGGTGTTAAATAACTGATTCTGATCCCGTAATTTCCTCTTTATAGCCTACAATTCACAGGAGCATGTATACTAAGCTACAGCATGTTCACTCAGATAAAACCTGGAGTCGGCAAAATCTTTATAAGAGCCATGGGATAATAGAGCTGTCAAGACTGCAACTTGTAAATTGGGCAAACCTGTCAACCTTTCATACTCTGCAAAGGAAGAAATACAAAGTTTTAAGGTGGCCATCTGTACAAGTAAATGGCAAAATTTTTAAGTTAAAGCAAATCTCTATTCAGTTTTTTTCCAGTTTGGAAAAGGATTACAACAAGAAGTGAGGGCTCTACAATGGAGACACTGAAATAAATAGCTGGTTTCTCTTTCCTTACTCCTTCATTTACATGCTAATAACACTATTCAATAGTGTTTTTGTTTTCATTGCATACATCCCAGGGGCTCAACTGCCCTTTATGTGTTCTTCAGCGGCCCTCCTCAGTCCACTCCACATAACCTTTACATCAAAGGTTATGTGCCCCATATATATCACTATGATGCACATAACCTATGACGATGTACATGACACAAAATGTGCATTACCATACTACAGTGCTCCCTAATGCTTAAAGTATCATTTAAAACAAGTTTTGTTATTTAAAAATGAAAATGTGTTCTAGCTCTGCCTGCTGTCCTCTTTTCACTATAAAATGCTTATACAAGTTAGTATAGATTAAAAATTTTATGTGCGGCCCTTTATGTGCGGCACTTGTGGCCCTCAATATCAATGCAGTTGCCCACCACTGGCATACATTCTTAATTTTTTTTTACCAAGCAACATCATGACTAGGTCCCAAAGCTTTCTTCACAGTACAGGTAGATTGGACATGAGTAAACTATGGCACATGGGTCATACAGTGCTGCTTGAAAGTATGTGAACCCCTCAAGTGGTGTAGATGTTTCTGT
>CM070032.1:27071181-27099525 GCA_036250615.1 Ptychadena robeensis
CAAACAGTGACCATGTCTGGAGGGTTCACATACTTTCAAGCAGCACTGTATATGATGCATTTTGTCTTTTATTGTGGCCCATTGGTGATAAGGCACTCTGGCTCCCCTTTGCTCTTACCCTGCAATGAGCTTAAATAATGCATAGAAGCTTCCAGATGCCACCATTGCACAGGAGGAGCTGAGAGGTGCCTTGTAACCAAAGTGACGATAGACCAGATTTTCTCTTGTAGGTTTTGTTTTTTTGGCAATTGGATGGTGGAAACAACACCATTCCTACTGACTGTGTAAAAGAGCCCCAAGGAATTCTTCACTCCATCTATCTACTCTTGGTCTGGCCAATCTGTCAAATTGAGGAACCCATTGAGGCCCAAGAGCCAAAAAGATTGCACACCCCTGAGTTAGATTATAGTGGTGGGAGGGGTTGGTATGGTACTGTACACAGCTTCCTGGTATAAATCACAATTTAGTTGTACCCCTTGATTTAATAACTGGAATCCAATGAAAAATGTAAGGTAAAGTACATGTAGATTGGGGTTGTCAATTCTTGACATTGAGGGAATCCTGCAGATATAACAGTAATTTACAATTCTGATAACCTGTTTCTTACTTCATTTATTGTTGTCTGTTAGAAAAGTTAAAAAATCGTGAGCACACAATGGCCCTCAGGGAATAGTCAAGACAACAAATGATTGTGAATGTCCTCAGCATATGTCAGAGCAGAAGACTAGTTATATGCGACACAATGCAGCAAAACACACTAACAATATTGTCCAAAGTCTTCATGAAGATCCATGAGCTTTTATAGCCAAGGTGCGGCATACAGTATATGTAAAATACTCAATATAGCAATAAAAATCAATGCCACAGCCCAGCACATGTGCTATCAAGCACTACAACATTTGCATATATAGAAAACGGTCCTGAACATTTTATAAATAAGCCACAAAGTCAACGTTAGAACTTAAATAGTGCTGCAGTTAATTCTTAACAAAGGGAATCTTGTAAAAGAATTCAAAGCGATTTGCAGGGTACGAGATGTGAGATGGTAAATCCTTTGTTGTTTCTATCAAACAGTTCATGTGGTTAAAAAGATTGTAACAACTTTCTCTAAAGAGTTCAAAGAACAAAATATGAAATATTGTGAATGGCTGCCAAGTGTAAAGGAAAGCAAGGATCATTAATCAATGCATGTAAATGAGTGTAAACTATGAATAGCCAGCAAAACATTGGGCAAATAAATTAATTATCGCTGACTGAGGTACTACTGAGGTATGAGATCTGGGGGTTCAAATGGTGTTGTATCGTGGGAGTTACATTTGACTGAAAGCCAGTTGTTGACCTGTGGATGGAAACAGCTAATTGGAGCATCAATCAAGTACAGGGAGGTCCATCTGCAGCAGAATCTACCATGCAGGAAGGGAAAGCAGAGGACCATGAGGGAGACAGTGAGGAAGAAGGACCCTTTTAAAATAATACTACACACGGGGCAAGTACCACACACCATCTCCTGGTACTCACCCGAGTAGCCCACTAAAAAATGTATGTGCACCCCTGCTTATTGCAGTGCAATAAATAAAAAAAATGCTAAAATCACACCATAACGTATTAGTGTAAATGATAACCTCCACATCCCACAACGCATGCATTGTAGAAACTGAAATGCAATGCATATTGTGGTTGGTTGGAACAAGCAATTCCTATTGACTGTGCCTGAATGAGCCCTAAGCATTTCTTCACTCATGGTCTGGCCAATCTGTCAAATTGAGGAACCCACTGTGGCCCACGAGCCAAAAAGTTTGCCCACCCTAAGATTATAGTGGTGGTGGTGGGGTGGTAGGGTACTGTAAAGCAGCCTTAAGTCATCTACTGAATTCAGCAAGCAATGTGGTCACAATGCAGTGTAAGGGACAACAATGTTCAACAGAACAGACTAGAGAAAACAAGTTCAGTGTTAGGGTTTATATCTCCTCATTCAATTTACATCCCTGAAGCTGGGCATAGACAGGTCATTTTCCAGCGGACTTCTGAGCCGACCTGATGCGTCATCACGCATGGCCACTAGTGCTGAGAATCGGCTGAGCACCCTTTGCGCCGGCCATTACTAATAGGATCGGATCTGAATTTACCGTCATGTCGGATCACTGTGCGATCTGCCATGCGGCAGATTCTTGGTCAATATGACCAGTTGGCGCACCCGATTCCCTGCTGACGCGATCGGCTGTTGAATCGGGCAGGAATCGGCCCGTCTATGCCCAGCTTAACTAATTTATTATCCCTAACACAGTACTAGAGTATCAACTGGGTGCAGAGTATCAGAACGTCTGATATATATATAAATTTAAAAAATGGACCAGATATCAGATATAATCATTTACCAAGTGATTGCAGGTCAATTACGATAGTGGTATAATGGCTATTTAATGTCACATACAGAGACAATGCAATGCATTTCTTTCCTGCCTAGAACATGGTGGTCATGTCATGTCCTTTACCATGAATTCATAGGCCAAATTGGCATCCTAGACCAATGGGCATAATTACACCTAAATTAAGCTGAGCATACATGGTTTGATTTTTTATTTAATCAACGTAAAATATGTTAGTTTTACATTTCAATAGTTTTCACTAGCACATAATGTGATTGATTTAAAAACGGATCGATTCCTTTCCTAAGGTCTGTGCACATGCTTCACAGTAGGATCGTACATAAATCAATCAGATTACCTAGAAAACCAGTGAGATACTGGTACAATAGACTGAATTTTACCAACATATTCGATCACTTTTTGATAGTTTTTATGTTCAAGTTGGATCAAAAGTTTGGAGTCAATTCGAGTTGCATAAAAAAAAAAGGAATTGATTTTCAATGATTGACTTTTACATCAATTGAATGGAAAATTGAAGCGTGTATGGCCAGCTTAAGAGAACCAATTCCAGCACTTTTCAATATAAGATATGTCAAATAACGATTCTATGAAGAAGCATTTGTGAAGCAGTCATGATGGCTATGAAGATAGCTACACAATCTCTATATTTTGGCTTATAGTGTCTCTAGAAAGTGTTCAGTAAGACATTGCAGACAAACAAACATACTCAAAGCTCTTTGAAAGATGTTTTTCGTGCTTTACAGTAACAGGGGTTAGACATTTATCTCTCGCTGAATGAGCATGGCATCAACCTACAGCTGAGACATTTACGTACTTGCGTTTGAAGAGCACGGTCAACCTTTCAAGCAGTGCCGAGCGGGTCTAAGGTTTTCCTAGTTTTCCTTTTAAGATAAATGTCAATCTAGTGACAGCTGCCACTTTTTACGCATCTCAGTTTCTATTAAAATTTCATGCGAAAGAGATTTTCCTAGAAAGCCATGTCACTCAGGCTTATGCAGAGGAACAAAAAACGCCGTCTTCCTTCACTGAATTTATCTAACATTTGTCAAGTTTGGACAAATCAATAGGAAGAACTCAGCGGTGCTAGGTGTGCATCATGCTGTTCCTGGGATTGTGTGAGAGAACTTGGCTTATGTGTTGCCCCTCCCCCAACCTGATTCTACTAGGAGGGAAAAAAATAGACTTCTATGGATAATGCACATATTTAATAGATAAATGACACTGACCAAAGCCAAAACATTACAAATGTATGCAAACCATTCGATTATTACAGAAGAAGTATTTTAAAAAGAAAGATTTTCCCTATAAGAATGTTTAGACATTATTAATGCAAAGCTTGTAGTTATGACATCTCTAGGTAGGTCAGTGGCTCTTCGTTGATCCCTTTCAAAGTACTGGTGTCTTAGGCCATGTCTCCACAGCGTTTTGTGATCTCTTGGGACCACTATTTTGAGTGCAGTGCTTGGCGGGGGTTCCGACATATCACATACACTGTACCTGCTCGGCGGAAGAATAGTAGGGGTTAAGGTACTGCACGACGTTAACCCCTACGCCTATAAGACGCTCTGGCTGATAAGACACACCATGAACCGGACCATCTTATTTGGGGACAAACAGGTAAAGAAAAACCCACTGCTAGACAGAGCTACAGGTGTCTGCCTGGCAGTACAGTAGTTAAAGGAGGGGGCAAGCCCTCAGCTTCCCAGTCACCTGGGAGAGCTCTACATAGACAGTTCAGTTCAAGCTGACATATAAATCTCTGGGCTGCGCAGTCCCAGCTGACGGGATTTCTGTCCCGCTCAGCTGGGACAGACCTGCACAGCTTGCTGGCCAGGTGGATTCCTGCCCCACTTGGCGGGTGGCTGGTAGCACAGAGCTTCCAGCCATCAGACGAGATAAGGGGGGGGGGGGATCAGAAGGAAGACTCGCATGCGGTCAGATCTACCTCCTCAAAGCTTCCCCGCCTCAGAGGGGGCACATAGAATCGCCGCACATTAGTCATATAAGATACAAGTACTTAAACTGTGGAACTGCAGGAACTGTGGCTGTTGCTTCTGATTGTTGTCAGTAGAACACATTTCCTCGATTTGACTAATATGTTTGATAAGATTCACATTAACACCATAAATGTTCACATGAACACCAAAGCATTTCAAAATATATTAAACTAATATTTTTTTCCCAAAACCAATTCTGAATTATTTATTTGTAAGTAGGAAACAAGGAATGGCTTAAAGTTACCATATTTTTTTGATTATAAGACACGCTGGACCATACGACACACCCAAAAGTGAATATACAGAATGCTCTAGCAAAGTAGGCAGGTCTGGATCATGCTGTATTCACTCTGTATTCCTACAGCCAAAAGGCCAGTGCCAGGAGGGAGGTTTTGGCTGCAGGGCTTAAACTTTACCATGTGTCTAAACACTAGCAGTACCCATTCTCAGAACACACTGACCATCTTATGGAGGGACACATTTTACAATCTGGCACTGAACAACTTAACCATAAGTAGCTATTTAAATGTGGGAGGAGAGATGAGTCTTTGTTACAAAATGTATTTATTGCACTACAAATGTTAGTGTTAATACACAGCTCATGCTATATAATAGTAAAATGTCTCTCTCCATAAACTGGTCAGTGTGTTCAGAGAATGGGTACTGCAAATGCTAATGCAGATAAGATCTCTTCTTGGCAGTGGCTTTTTGGCTTGGCTGGAGGGAATGGAACAAATTCCTGCCTGCCATGCAGAGCTATTGCTCCCAGGATGGCAAAAATATGTCTTATAGTACGAAATGTATGGTAATCTTAGTTTAGCAAAGGGAGCAGGGCAGTAGAACCTAGAAGTCTAAAATAGTTTCAGTCTTCAAACATCATTCAACCAGAAGTACACCAGGTAAAATTGAGGCTGTGGCCAATGTCAATACACTTCACAGAATTGTGCCTCTTTTTCCATATAAATCGCTGTGTACAGATTATTTGTTCCACAAATAACGCTTTTGAAGTTACATGAAGATTTTGAAACGTATATAAGGTGTTTGTGTCTTGGATAGGGTCTACTATACCTATGTATTGGGTTTGGATCAGCATGTCTTGCTATACAGCTAACCTGACTATCTCTTTGCATTTACATGCATTACAGCAGCTGAGGAATTTGTGCTACAGACCACGACCTCTACTGATGAGTGAGTTATATTAACACAATATGCAGACAAGACTGGCTTTTGCAATTATCAAAACTTTGAAATTGCTTTTTCACACTTGAAGCAAGGATCTTGCAAACTGTTGTGCACAACACCAAATACAGCAAACACATTTACTGTGCCCTGAAGACAACTAAGGTGCAGCTCCCATTCCAGTATAGCAAAGGACATATGGACAACAATGATGAAAGAAATTCAACACATACACATAGCATTTAATTATTAAAAACAAATTACAATAACCGTTTCTTTTTTTCAGGATAAACTTTAAAGAGTCTACCCCCCATCGTCTGGCTCTGCAGGTTCAGTTTACTAAAGCTGGCCACACACGGGTAGATTCCCGTGCAATCAACCGGCGATCAATTACAATTGGTAATGTCACATGGGCACATCAATAACCCTATGATGGGGACCCGGTTTCCCGGGTCTCTCCTTTCCCCAGCCGGAGAAGCAGCCAGCTGGGTCCATGCTGGCCATGCCTCCTTCACACACACACACAGCAGTAGCTGATCACAGCTGCGCGGCTCAGCTGTCAGCCCGTCCATTACATTGAATGGTGACTCAAGGTCCTTCGAGCAGGATCAATAGATCGAAGGCACTGTGGATGGCTCAGATGAAGAAACAGATTAGACGAACATCGGGAGCCGTGATTTAATCGAGCCGTGTGTGGCTAGCTTAAGATATTTGGAATAAAATATGTTTACTACATTTTCCTCCTAAAATGCTCGCAGCAAAAAGTTACCTGTTCTCTTTCGCAGACACCCTTATAAAATGACAACTATCTGTGCATAAAATTAAAATGACTTGATTAGACTCAATGTAAAATGAATAACTTTACACCCTAGCTTTCATTTAGAATAGGGCATTAGTTACTGGGAAATAACTATCCCTATTCTTCAGTAAATAAATTACGTTATTTCAAATACATACATGAACAAGCTAATGAAATGCTTATATCTTTAGCGCACAACAGAGCTATAAATTACCTAAATGGCAAAATGTTAGCGGATGAATTGGTTGTGCACAACACATAATTTTCATGAAAAATAAAGATGAACAAATTCCTCATTTGGGTATTGCAAATAACACAGAAAAACAATGGAATACACAATATAGGAAACTGCATAATTACAGGGCATAAGATAGACAATTTATTTTATTATGTGTTTTGTAATTTGTTCTGAAATTATCCAATGTTATTTGAAATGCAAGGAGATTTTAAAAATAAAAAAATCACATACAACATGAACCACTACGAATTTTGCAATAATAATTTTTTATTCTCCTTGGACATTTCAACAAATTCTAAAGGGCTGAGTGTTCAAATAAGATGACTTGTGTCTGAGCATCTGGGGGAGGCTGCTTGAGAGGTCTTATCAAGTCAATGTCAGGACTCGGTAAAGGGTTTAGAGAAGAAATCCGAAAAGAATCCGTCATCTGGTACCTGCCGGTCTGATAGCAACTATAATATTCCAGCACGCTGTCTCCCTGGTTTTCAGGAGTTCTGAATTTTCTCTTCAGCTGAATTACCATAAATATAAGAACTACAATGGCCACACAGGAGAGTATGAAAAAGAAGAGTAAAATATAAAAGGATTGGTTCAGGCTTTTGGCCTTCTCTTGGCATATCACGGTGGGTTTGAGGGACACTTGAATAATGTCTGGTGGAACAAAGGTTTTTCCATCTCCGCTTAAATTTACTGGTGGAACAGGAAGTATTTCCTTGGGGGATTGATCATCAGTGCGCTCTGTTGTATTACTCTGGATATCAGTGCTATTCAATCTAGGAGATGCAGATGTAGCAGAAAACATCAAATCTGTACTTGGAGAAGTAAACATTGGCCTATAGGTGGCACTTTTCATGTGGCCGTACATGGCTTCTGTAGTAGCCAAATTTATCTGAACACCCTGTTTAGGGAAGACATCTGTAGTGGTAAATTCACAGTCCTTAAACTCTGCTAATTTCACATTACCCAGCGGTCGCTTCTGCAGTTGTGGTGGAGTCTCGCAATGAATGCTATATTTAAATGATGACGACAGCAGAGCACTTCTGAGGCCCAACAAATTGCACCCACAATGAAAAGGATTAGAACTTGCCAAAAAATAATTTAAAGAAATTAAAGGCTGAAGCATGTTGGGTTGCAGAGATGTCAAGTTATTAAAAGCAAGGTTGAGAACTTTTAAAGAAGGACCCATTTCGTCAAACGTGTCATCAGCAATTGAAGCTATGCCATTATGGTCCAGCTGCAGGTTCACCAAGTTATTCAGGTAAGTGAAAGATTTCGAGTCGAGAGTCCAAAGCCAATTTCGACTTAAGCTTAGCTGTTTGAGATTGCCAAGATCACTAAAAGCCCTATCGCTAATGGCTTGGATATTAGCACTATCTAAAATCAAATACTGCAATGACTGAAGACCTCGAAAGGCAAAATTGTGTATTGATCCAAGCTGGTTATTTGACAGTGAAAGTTTTTTAAGACCTTTGAGTAATCCCAGAGCATTGGAGGGGACTTGAATCAAATGGTTGCTGTCGAGGAGTAGAATTTCAAGGTTGTTTAAGTGACGCAATGCCGTGTCAGATATCCAAGAGATATTGTTGTTGGCTAAATTTAGAGTGTGTAGTTTAACCATCCCAAAGAATATATCGCTGCCGAGAACAGATAGTTGGTTGTTCTGAAGATATAAATATCGGACTGCCTTCAAATCCTGAAGTAACCCCTGAGGAAGAACATTGATCTGATTTTGTTGAAGATGCAAATAATGGAGATTGAAGAGTCCATCAAATAATCCAACATCTAAGCGCTGGATGTAGTTACCATTCAGATACAAATAGTACAGTCTTTTTAGAGCTGAGAAGGCCTTAGGATGGATGTATGATATTCCTGAACTGTTCAAATAAAGTATAGCAAGCTCTGTATGTTCTGCAAGTTCATTGGGACGTATATTAGTCAGGTTATTGCCACCTAAGTAAAGCAGAGTTACTGATTTGGAAAAGTTTCTGGGTATAGCAGCTAGGCCGAGGCTGCTGCATTTTACCTGCTTCTCTGTGCAGCTCTGGCAAACAGAAGGACAGCAAAAGACCACTTTCTGCAGAAGTATAAGAAACACATAGCCACACAGAGAGACTTGAAGAGGTGAGAGGAGATTTTCTGATCCATATACGTCTCTTTGTTTGCTGCTCATAATTGCTTTGGCTAGCAAAAAGCAAAATGAAGAGTCACAAAAAATACATTAACCTTTTGAAAAACATCCTTTCCCTACCTGTGAAAAATATTATTCTAAACATATGTTATAAACCCATACTGTAGTACTTTACTGATCCACAAATTATACTGATCAGCCTTAACATTGAGCCACCAGAGCAGCTGTAATTAAAGAATGGACGTTGCAAGGTTGAAACATTATGGACAAGACCTCTCTCCAGAAAAACTGCAGACCACATGAGAGCATCTAAAGCTGGCCATACACCTTCAGATTTCTCTGTCAGATTTCCTTCAGATCAGATCAGATCAGATCAGATCTACCAACAACCATGTAGTATAGTGTCCTCCCTGATAGAGTACATAGTGATTGGAAGGTGTAGAAAGGTCCTCATATTACATGGTTTTGGTAAAACAAAATCTGATCTGAAGGAAATCTGACAGGAAATCTGAAGGTGTATGGCCAGCTTAAAAGACATAAGGATACGTAAGGCCAGGCCTCCATTTTTAATGCTTCAAGGATCAGGTTTGATGTTTACAAGCCCATTGTAGAACTTGCATGGGCACTCAAACTGGTCTACGGGTACAGCTGTAATGCTTTTCAGGGATTTGGTCTTTGTTAGCTCTTTTGTAGTATTTTGTAGCATTGGACCATAAGTGTTCCCACTTAGGCGATTAGCTGCAGTGCGGACGATCGTGTCGGTCTGCAATCTAAACGCGGGGAGCCGCGATACTGATTGTGGGTCCAACGAATCCCCGCCAGATTGGGTGTGATCTTGCTCGCGATCGGACGCGGTTTCCTCATCACCCCCGATAGTGGCCATAGAAAATTAATGGGGGACTGGGGACGCAATTTTTTTTTTCATGTTATTTTTATTCATGGTAGGGTGGCGTTCAAAATCGCCCCATAAAACGTGCCCGATCATGCCCATCTGCGCGTGATTGCTAAATAGAAATTGCCATAGATGCATGACAAAAAACACTTCCATGCGTGGCCAATCGCTCTAGTGGAAACAAGTCCTTAGTTGAAGTGGGGACAAGCACATTCAACTTAACCTCCCTAACGGTCATGACGAGCCCAGCTCGTCTAGAGTTTATTTGAGGAACAAATTCTGGATGAGCTGGGCTGCCATGGAAGCCGCATATCCCCGGAAAGCTACGGCGATTCTGCTTCCAGCCACAGCATTTCCGCAGCAATGACGCGGGGGTGGGCGGCGCTATAGACCTCCATGTAAATAGAGGAGCGCTGGCTTTCCAGCCCTCACAGCCTGTGTCATTAATGATACCGGCTGGGTGGAGAGGGGAGGGAGGAAATGGCAGGCAGTGTACCTTCTACACTGCTGCGATTGCTCGTACCACGCTGTTAAAAACATTGGGTATGGGCAGTGCGCTAGGGAGGTTAATGGAAGTGATTGAAATTGCGACTTCCCCGCGGCTGATCGCCTTAGTGGGAACATAACCTAAGAGCAAGCCATCACCCCTCCACATACATGAGTAGGTCAGGATAATTATCACCACTTTTGGTAGGTAAAAATCATACTGGGAAAAGCTTTGTTTACTTGCTATTTGGGCATTCTTTCACCCACCATGTGTTTCATTATCACACTATGGCCATTGCAAAAGTCCTTATGCTTGTCCATTCTTTTGACTCAAAAACATCACTCTGATAGTTTACTTGCTGGCCTAGAATTCAGAAATTGAGTCCCTCTCTATTTTATCCACAATAGGAGTCCTCTCTTGGCATGAAAGTAAACGGTTCCATTTCCCTGCATACTACACCTTCCACACAAGAAGCAACAAGATGTGGTAGGTATGTTAAATACCTGGTTTCTTGTCAAATGAACTAACATTGTGAAGCACCCACATTCTTTCAGGTATTTGCTTTTCTATCTTCCAGTCATTTATTCTCTAATCATCTGGTTCTTCACCATTCATGTCTATCTTACAGAATCATGCTTTTACCCACCCATCAACAACTTTTATCTTATTCATCTGTCACTTATACAGGATTTATAGAAATTTTCATCTCAGTTTTGTACAGTGTTCCGTTTATGGTTATTGGATTTGTCTCGTACACTTATGGTTGTAAGTTCATAGCCAGTAATGTTTATGCTTTAAATTAATGTGGCTGCATGGGACATTGTCTTACAATTAATGTGGCGGCATGGGACATTGTCTTACATACTGCCAACCTACATATAACCAGGGCCTGTTTATGCAGGAGAGGAGAAATGTTATTTGAAGTAGGACTTGTTATTTATAAGATAAAGATAAACACAAAAGCTACAATATACTCCACAAAATCTGGATCTTTTCTGTATTCTGTGTCTATCATTTTTACAAACTGTAGACGTTGGACAGTGATAGGGGTGGGGGGTATAGGTTGAAAAAAAACTTTTCATTCTAAAATTCAGCTTAAGGGCTTGTCCCCACAGACGAAGTTGGTTCTGAGCCGCGGGCTGCCGCTTCCATTCATTTCACTGGGCTTGTCCCCACTTGCGCGGCCGCAGTTGACATGTAGTTTAGCCGCTAGAGGCGGCCACTTGTGATCTTTGTCAGGCGTGAGCGGCTGGCAGGACCGCGCTGTCCCGCGGCCAGCTTCGCCTGTAGGGACAAGCCCTTAATGTTGAGGCTGATCAGTACATGATATGCATCCATCTAAGATTATTAGATTGTTTTTCAATAAAGGTTGTATTTCTTTTATAAAACACAATTGTCAGTGTATAGCTTATGTTAATTTACAATATTCCTAGGGGAAAAGTCATATTTACTTAATGCATAAGATTCTGCTTTGTGCATTGCAATACTATATAACGGTTGTGCTTTACTGCATTCTTTCACTCACTGCAAGCCTATATTTAAATCGACTCATTAAAAACATAAATAACCTTTGCGGCCTTTATCTTAACAGCTAAATTACACTAAAGCTTTGTACACATGTGGCAATTTAAATGCTCAGAAACATCATTATCAGTGATGTTGGGGATGTGAGCACTTGGGACGCCTATGCCAGGTGGCCATTACAGACAAGGCAGTCGCATACTCCCGCCGCCATCATTGATGCTGGGGACATGCATCCAGGAAGAAAGAGCCGAATAGAGAATGCTGAAGGACGCCACCAGCTCATCTGGATCAGGTAAGCAATCCTGAGTGAAAATGTATACAAAAAGACGGAAAACAATGTTTTCCATATAAGATATCCCAAGAAGGGACTAGGGGACTTTAACAGCCACAATATCGGATATTAGATTTTATTAAAAAACAGACTGTAAAATACTAAGCCATTTATACAATGTGCATATTTACAGATGTAGAACAGTACAGGCATCAATATACAAGCCTTAAGTGGATGAGATTCTGTTATATTGCCCTGTAACAGATTAAAAAACTCAATAAATATTATTAAAGCTTAGGCCCAAAAATAGAAGTAAACCTGTTGTATCAAGATTATGTTCACGGCTCCCTGAAGAAGCGCAGTGTTCTCCCCAGAGCAGATTGGCCGGGCGGCCCGCCCAGGAGATTTTAGTCCCCGCCCGGCACACAAGTCCTCCGCGGCGAGCAGCCTGACAGGCGGCGCCTCCCATTTTTCAGGAGCGCGCCACAGCCACTGAAAGACTCCGGCCCGCGGCACACTACCGGAGCCGCGGGCCGGAGTCTTTCAGTGGCTGCGGCGCGCTCCTGAAGAATGGGGAGGCGCCGCCTGTCAGAGGACTTGTGTGCTGCCGCTGGCCAGCAGCCTATCAGAGAGGCCGCCGGACCGGTGCAGGCGACGCGATGACGTCATCGCGCCGCCCGGCTGAAAAAAAATTCTGGGGAGAACACTGAAGCGGTTACCCGCGAAACATGTTGGATCATTGCAATGTATTCATAATGATAAATTTTAGTGTTTCTCGTACTATGACCAGTATATTGATGCCTATACTGTTCTACATCAGTAAATATGCACATTGTGTAAATGGCTTTGTATTTTCACAGTCTGTTTTTTTATAAAAATCTAATATAATCCGATATAGTGGCCGTTAAAGTCCCTTCCTTCTTTTTGCATATCATAATCAGGATGTTGGTTACAACTTCATTAAAGCAAATGGCCGGCACACAAAGGGTGCCCGGCCGATTAAAGCAGCCCCAGAATGCACCAGAATGCAACGTGATGACGTCATCACATTTGCATTCCAGAGCTCATTGGAGCTCGTCTGTCTGCACCTGTCTGTGGGTGTATGGCAGGGTTAACCTTATATATGTGGAGATAAATCCTCCAATTCCTAGTAGGCACAGGACAGTTATCAAGCAGATTGCTTAAGACAGTTTTTCCTATATCCAAAACTAAGAAGCTGTAGGCCGGGGTTCTATCACTGAACAAAACCAATGTCCGCAATTTCATGAAAACTGGTCTCACGTCACAAAGGGATTCCAACCTGTTTTCTTCAATTAACATGTAATATTTAGATATTGTATTAATTCATTTTATACAATTAACTTGTAGATAATAATTTAAAAGGCCAGTAAGCCGTAGAAGATATACAGTTTGAAAACTTTACAAAGAGGGTTACTATAACCCATTAACACTCTAGAGACAAATAACACAAAACCTTACTAGACGAGTACATGTCATTAATATTGGAACCTAAAAATAAAAGTAATTCTTTTTACTGCTAACTGCGGCTCTTCCAAAAAGTGTAATTAAACAGCATCACGTTTACAATGATTCGCTTATTCGTTTCATTGCTTCTGCATTGCTAACTTGGCTTCATTAAATCCTTTTGTCTCAAGCCAAAAATTTTTTCATTCTTTTTAGTTGGCAAGAGAAACTTTTAAACTATAATGATTCAAATATGAACAAACAACATATATTATCTAATATTAACAAATGAAATAAATCATTATTAATAAAGATGACCAAATGGCAAAGGGATGTTACTAATGCAATTTTTTTGGTATTATTTAGCATTCCTGTCCATAGCTTCTAATACTATAGTCTATTTAAGAAATTATTTTATTTTTAATGAATATGAATTTTAGATTTGAATATTATTATTTGTATTTTCTTAATTAACATGTTAGTCGTAATTAAATCTACATAAAATACTATTTAACAAAGGCCAAGGCTGTAAGGCTTGCAGTGAGCGTAGTGGTACACTATATTCCTGGATTGTATTCCGTTTGCACAGAGCAGAGTGAATGACATAGATCTTCCCAAATATACAAACTATTCATAGCACTTCTAGAAACTTTACAGTCTAGTGTTGTCATATCTATCTTACTATCATGACTTTCACATGGACCATGCTGATAAAATAAAACCAAAAACAATTCTTACCCCACCAAGGATGGTCATTTTAGAAATAGTCTTGCAGATTTTTTTTTAAATAGCTGATACCGCCTTGAAGAAACTGGGTTACCGTGTAAAGCTTGTGATTTTTTTTTTTTTTTACCACTGAGTTGAACTGTTATGCAGGAAATGCTTTACTCCCCATTGGTTTATGACGCTGGACAGGATGCAAAATGTTACCATGGATACAGGAAGTAGTTGCAGGAAGTCATTCCATCCTACTTAGAGAACTTTTGTTAAAAAAGGAAAAAGAAATCGCTTTCCTAACGTTGGATATGTTAATTGCTGGTCCAAATAGTAGCAACAAGTATGATATTTAAAGAAAATGTAAAGACTATATTTCATATAGATGCATGTGTCAAAATGTGAAGACCTGTTATATTTTGGAGAACACTGAGTCATGTATAAGTTTAGAATCTTTGAAATGACTTGCCTATTGTCACAGATCTCCACAGGGCAAGGGGATCTCTACACTCCTGGCACTACATTTTGGTATATCATCAGCTGCCAATATGAACGGGTGCATCCAGGAACCGCAACCTGGGTTCGTCTTGCGGGCTGCTCTGGTGAACATCAGACGGTCCCTTAGACTATGCGCCCTGGAATTGCACCTTTGCCAACTGTGCAAGTTGGTCCAGTGGGTCCACACCCTTGAATATCCAGTGTCAACCCTTGCTCTGGTGACACCTATATGCTATATTTTCCTAAATTGTTTTTATCCAGGATGTCTCTGTACATTGCTGCAGTCATTTTTCCCTTAATCCTGACTAGTCTACCAGATGTTGCCATCACCATACTTCACTGTAGGGATGGTATTAGCCTAGTAATGAGCAGTGACTGGTTTCCTCCAAACCTGACGCCTGGCATTCACACCAAAGAGTTGAATTTTTGTCTCCTCAAACCAGCTGCCATGTGCCTTTTACTCCATCTGGCTACTCTACCATACAGGTCTTATTGGTGGATTGCTGCACAGATGGTTGTTCTTCTCCTCTCTCCACAGAGGACCTCTGGAGCTCTGACTATCAGGTTCTTAGTCACCTCCCAGACTAAGGCTCTTTACACCAATCAATCAGTTGAGATGGCCAGCCAGTTCTAGTCCAGTCCTGGTGGTTTCAAATTTCTTCCACTTATGGATGACGGAGGCCACTGTGCTCTTTCTGTGCTGTGCTTAAAACAGCAGAAGTTTTTCTATAACCTTCCCCAGATTAGTGCCTCAAGACAATCCTTTCTTGAAGGTCTACAGACAATTCCTTTGACTTCATGCTTGGTTTGTGCTCTTACATGGTCCTTATGTGTGGGACCTGCACATGTACATGCACAAGTACTTTCAAAATTATAAAATTTTTGATAAATTTGCCAAAACCTCAAGTAAAAAAATTTCTACAGGATTCTAAGGAAAAAAATGAATCCATTTTGGAATAAGGCTGTAACATAACAAAGTGTGGAAAAAGTGGCACGCTGGGAAAACTTTCTGGATGCATTGTATCTCATCAGGAGGGAAAGCTGTACCTGAAGAACTTCTGACAAGCACATCTCTACTTTAACCATTCTGTGAATTTATGTTTTACAATTTTAAATTTTTTTTATTCATCCAAATCCTCATTATGAGGAACATTATGAAAAATAAAGAAAATCCCTGGCTGCCTTCACACAGACTTACAGCAAAGAACAAGGGATGGCCTGCAGAAAATACAGGTCACTAGTGTTGCGTATGCCTTTTTAGACACAGACTCCACATTACAGGCCTACCGGAAAATGTCTGAACATACGTCCGTCTGGGAGCTGCTGACTGGGAGAGCTGACAGCGTGACATGGACGGCTGCAAAGTAGGGGGCTCCCCCCCCGAAAAGCAGCCCCTGCTCGTCCTGGCCATCCTTGGCCTGGTCCCATCAGCAGCTCCCAACCTGTGCTGGAAAACATCACACAACACCGAGTGTACACAGCGCTGGCTGTGGTGATGGATCGATCCCGCTCGAAGGAAGTTTTTTTTTGTTCAATTGGCAAACAAAAGACTGTCCCGAACATGTGCGCCGATCGGTCATTCATGGTTTGAACATAAAATCTCACTGTGTATGGGCACCTTAAAGCTAGCCATACACGTGTCAATCATGTGGTCCATTCTCGAACGATCGAACATCATGCCTGTTCGTGACACTCGGGACACGCTCGGGAATAAAATGCTCCACCTTGAATGATCAACCCAAAAAGGTTGAAATTGAAAAACGGATGGAACAGGGATCGGACAAGTCTGTATTTATCATTTCATCCCTATGAATTTGGCTAGGGACCCTCGATCCCCATCCAAAGTAACGGCCAGGGATCGATTGCCCCCGGTGGTGCGCATCGATTCCCCAAACTAATAGTGAACGATAGTTTGGTGTGGTGATGTAACCACGTTACGATCGGTTGTTCATTGATCAAAAGGAAATCTATATGAATATGGCTAGCTTTACATGTATTCTCAATATTTAAAAATAATACTTAGTTTTAGTGTGATTTGTTCCTTTAGTTCCTATAGTGCTGTCCTATGTTTCTCTTCTAGTTTGACAAACACAGCTTCACATTCATTCCTCTGAGATATTGTGGTAGGAAACATATTTTGAACAATGCTCGAAGCATTTATTGACTGTGCCCCACAGAGAATCAATAAGTAAATTATAGTGTAAGCATCAAGCTGAGCAAATGAATTTCTTGATGTGAACATTATCCTAAGATTTAAGAATATATTGTTGCTGCACTCAGCAATGGAGCAAAGAGCACTCGTTAACAAGAGCTCATCAAATATTTTTCCCGCTACAGTGCAAATTGTAGATGAACAACATAAAGTAATGCAAATGAAGTTTTGAGAGCGAGCGCTCGTATGCTGGGAGAATACAAATACACACAACAAATGTAACAGAGGTTTGTATGAAGCAAATTGGCCGACATAGGGAAATTAGAATAGTAGAAGAATCTCACAAACTTGGTAGGAAAACCACATCAAGAGCATCAGGCCAGGTAACTCACTACAGTATGAGGTTTTGTGTATGTCAAGGTGGTTGAAGACCATACTGTGACCCAGGTAAACTTTGGCCTCCATTACTGCAAAATTTCAATCTGACTTTTAAGGTTGTTTTTTAAGTTAATGCAATAGGCATGAATACTCAACCCTAAAGTCCAGTGATTTTTTTTTATGGTACCCTGATAAAGTATTATGGATGTGGCCAACTGTACATATGCTGGGAATTCTGTTGCAGTGTAAAGGTACAATTAACATTAAGGCACAAATAAACCAAAGGCGTTGTGTATTCCCAATGTACAGGACCGCTGGGATGGGTCCTGCCAGAGAGGCATATTTCCCCTACATTCAGGCTGTGATCCCATTAAGTGGCTCATCCTCGAAGGAGTTCGGGATAGTATTGCTCAGCAACAGTTGGTTGCTTAACAGTTTTTTATTTAATTTTGGTTATGGGGTCCCGAACTCTGGAATAGGAAGGATGAAACAGGGTGGGCCTTCCTATTCCCCCAGAAACACTCAAAGGGTGTTTGCAGGTGAATGGAGCGGGGTGCGTCTCCACAAAAGGATCAGAGGCCACAGTGTCAGGGCTCCTGATGGAAGTTGGAGACACAGCCTGTGATACTGGAGCAGCTGATACAGGGGGACTGACAGGGAATATGAGGCCCAGGCCAGTTGCTGCTGGGAAGCCAAGGATAATTTATGTTGAACATTTGAAAGCCAGGAGGCTTGGTATTTTCCAGGGACTTTATTTGGATTGCCATTAACCCCTGTGAGGGCGAGTTTTCTGTGGACTGTTGGCTAATAAATATGGGCAGGAAGCCCTAAAGAGACACGTTTAGTGGATGTTCCCTTATTTATAGATGCTGTTTGAGACTGATCCCCCACACCATGAACACACACTCAAGCGATCAAAGATGTATGTTTACCATAGACTGATTTCATTTACCGCTATTTACTACTAAAGACACATGCCATTGATACCCAGTATGAACGAGTGATATTCCGTAAGAATATGGAGGGGCAGCACAGTGGCTCAGGGTTTAGTAACCAGACGAGATTTGAGCCTAGGACACTATCTTTAAAGCCCCCACATACACATTCCAATTATTCTCCCGACCGATTTTTCGTCCGATCGTGTTACCCGATTTTCACCTAAAATGTTATGGTTGGTCAGTCGGCTGGCACGAAAAATCGGAATTCGAATTATCACTGATAGATCAGCCTGACACTATTTATTAACAGCAGATCGACCACAATTTACGGACAGGTCCGAAGCGGTCCCGACCGATTTTTCGCCCAATTTTGAGAAATCTGGATCGGTCGGGTACATAATTCCGAATCCGATTAATCTCCTGATCGATTAATCTCCCGACCACGTTGGTCGGTAGGACAAAATTCGTACGAAAAATCGGAACGTGTATGGGGGGCTTATGGAGTTTTCATGTTCTCCCTGTGTCTGTGTGGGTTTCTAGGTACTCCGATTCCCTCACACAAATAGAAGAGTGATCTTCCAGCAATAACAGACACTAAGAATATGAAGGGTGGCACAGTGTCTCAGGGAGTTAGTGCTAGTATTTTAGGTTAGAAGTCTGGGTACTATCTGGAATGAGTTTGCATGTTACAAAATATATATGATTATGGTAGGGACATATGACTATGCTCTGTAAAGCGCTGAGTAATATGTTGGCGCTATATAAATACAAGATAATAATATGAACTGTATTGATAGCTATGGATTGATTGTAAAATTTGCATAAAGCAATCATTAACCATATACACTCCATCAATCACTAAAGATTCAAAGATTGTCAATTCCCCTGCAGAAACACATGTTGGTATATATAAGGGATATGTTTCTAAGTGCAATTTATTATATTCAAATGTCTTCTTTAATACAACAATATCATTATCCGATTTAATTATTACGTTCACATCATCATTTTGGACATTTTATCAGAAGTGGAGGGGGGGGGGGGTGGATTGTAAGGGGGTTCTGGCTTCTGCCACTGACGTAACCCCCATTTCTTTGGAAACATTTCATATTGTATTTCATGACATCTTTACCTATAAACAAATATGCGCAACTGGTGATCTCTTAGCTGCTAGGGTTGTATAACAGAACTTAAAACATATTGGTCTGGAACAGGTGCATATACCGTGTCTGCAATTGCTTCATTAATATTATTCTTGCCAGACCACCTGTATCTTGTCTGTACTCGCCAACAACTATTACATGAAAGCGATTATAATTGCCACTATGAATAGTAACAAGCCCAGAGTATCCGTCTAGATAGATCAGCGCAATGCGGTAAATGTGCCCCAAAGAAAAAATACAATGATCTGACTCGGAACCGTTCAGAGAAAATTAAATATATTCAACAATGTTTTTAAAGTATCAATGCCACACACAAAGCCTGCAATTACTGTAAATTGCTTGAAATTGGACACAATGGAAAGTACATGACTCCTATTGACACATTCTCCTTTTGAACTTTTTTGATCAATAGGCCCTTTTTGCTTTGAATTACAAAACAAAAAAAGGAATGATAAAAAGAGTGAATATTTTAGTTCCATGTTTTTTTCCCATTTATTTCCTTTAATTGAGATCTCTTCTCCCCAGGGTGTTGATTATAGCACTTTTACACTTTAAAATACATGTTGTAGGAAATAATGCTGAAAATGGCACTTATCGGAGGATCAGAGCAATAAAGCTAAGAACAGAACATTTATAGCTTTGGGAATGCTAATTATTGGGGGTTAGGCCTCTGAACTGCAAATTTAAATAATAACTATACTTTTGTTTCGTTGTTTAGACTTTTATCCTGATTCTTTATGATAACCTGATCACTCCTCTCTTTATGCTATGTGTACAGTCCATAGGAGATGAACGTCTGAATATACAAACTCTTTGGCTAGTTCCTAGCTATTTACACGTTTAGAAAACAAATCCAACCTATATCTATGAAGAGGCCATTTGTTAAGGAGAAAAAAGGAAACTGACTGCCATGTTAAATCAAATCTGGGCCAAGGACAGTCCAGTGAGTTCTCAAACCCCCAGCCCTGCAGAAAAGTTCCCCAGGCCCTAGCCTGAAATAGCAGACATTCACTTGATTTAGTGGGGTTGCACATTTCTGCAGAAGAGTATATATACAAAAGAAAAATGAATTTCCTTTCATGAACAGTAAAGTGATCAGACATATTCCCACATGAAGAGTGGTAGAGGAAAGCCTGGTTGAAGTGGAGTGATAAAAAAAGGGGGGCATCAAATTTAGGCAGCAGAACCTTGTCAATTCAGGAAGTTGAATTCTTCTAACTTCAGAGAAGACCAGTAAGATGTAAAGAAATAGCTTTGCTCTAAGGCTAGGCAAATCAAGCTGGCCACACACAAGTCAGGGTAACATAACTAATCGCCTAATGATTGTTCGTCGTATAGATGCGCACCATCTTTGGCAAATGATCCCTGGCGGAGAATGGCAATTGAACAGGCATTTACCAACATGTTGGATCTCTGTTCGCTCCAGGTGGGCAGCATTCGATTCCCGAACCCTCATTTAACAAATGATTGTAGTGAACGTGCATGGTAATCGATCATTTGGGAATCGAACACTAAATTGACCCCTGTATGGCAAGCTTTAGTTGTTCCTTAAGCTAGCCATACACAAGTTCCTGTGCAATCGATCCCCGATCAATCACAGCGTGGTGACGTCACCATGCTGTGCTTGATCAGGGATCAATTGAACGGAAATCAATGTGCACAACATGGGCACATCAATTCCCGTTCAATGGGCACCTCCAGGACACATGTTTCTCCCGAGCCTCTAGCCCGTGTGAATCAGAACACATTCACACGGTATGGAAGCTGGGAAGAAATAATTCAGCCTCTCACATAAGCTTCAGTGGGCTTGTGAAGAGTGCTGACTCCGCCCCCTTCACACTGAGCCTGAGCAGAGTCAGAGCTGACAGCTGGCTGTGTGAAGGCAGAGTCTGCGTTTTCTATACTTTACATGAAGATTTTTCTTCATGTAAAGTATTGGTGATTGAACGGGGTTTCCAACATGTTGGAAACCCGTTCGAACAAGGTTCTTCGAGCAGGCTCTATTGATCCTGCTCAAAGGACAGAACACAGGTAGGTTTGTAAGCACATTAGAGTACAATCAATCACCATGACCGAGCACGTTGATTGATTGTACTTGAATCTTTTTACAAATCTACCTGTGTGTGCCTAGCTTAAGACTCTACACCAATGGCTCCCAAACTTTCCTTGCAGGGCCCCCTTTTTCTGTTTAGGAACATTATCAAGCCCCCCTCCCTGTCTATCTTTCATTTATTTTGATTATTTTCAGCAAAACAGCAAGTAGGAAGAACCAGTGAAGAACTCTTAGCTTGGTTCTGGCTTAGAGTAGTAAATACTTTCATATTTAGCATAAATATTACGTTGAGTGATCGTCATGGAGCATAATCGTAAAATAGGTATATGTACAATTAAGTTCTTCCAAAGTTCTGAGTGGTAGAGTGGAAAAGTAAAATTAACAGACAAACTAATTTTCAGACTTCGGGTATCCACAGTAATGTAAAGATCTTCAGACACCAGCAAGCCATCGCACCTAACAAATTAGTTCTGCTTCCTATCCTGTCTGAGACACTTCAGCTGAACTTGTTAATTAAAACTAACACTGTAAAATAAAACATACAGTGCCTGATAGTACTTTCAAAGGATAGTACCTCATATCAGAATATTTTTTAATGTTTCCTACGTGTGAATGTAGGACATGCTCCATACTACCATCGCATACAAAACTTATTGAAATACCTAGAAAACCCAGATACTTGTACGATTGATTGAACTTTACCAACATGTCTGATCAATTTTATGTTTAATTTCTATAACTTTTGGTGTGTGGATTTCCATATAATCCTTTTAAGTTGAGCGAACGGTGTATTGCCACCTTGAGGCTATGTCTTCACAGTGTTGTTTGATCCTTTACCTGCCTGGCAGGTAAATTGTGCGTGATCCATCAGGACCCCCACCAAGCACTGCGTTTAATGTAGGGGGTCCCTATGGAAACAATATTGTGGAGACAAAGCCTTAGGGCTTGTTTATGTTATCAGTGAATGAACGATTAGTGCCACACTGGACAATTTTCTGGCTTTTGTCCGTTGGACCTGTCACAAGGTCGTTATCTAAATGACCCGTGAGCCCCTGCAGAAGTCTCCTTTGCGGACTGACAAATATGTACAAATATGGACATAAATGTACCCTTACAACATCATTTATGGTAATGTAAAATCGTATTGTATATTTTGAGTCCTTTTCATTGTTTTCCTCCTGGTTTACAACTTATAACATTTCAACATGTTCAATTAAAGGATGTTACAATAAATCACGTTCTTTAGGATAACATCACACTTTTCTCTGGACCCCCAGTCACTGAGCAGAATACTTTTACTCAACCTTGAGGTCATGTGTCCACTGCTTGAAAAAAGACATGCGGCGGACGGATTTCCAGTGATTTGCGGGCAGTTTGTCCATGACTTAGGGCATGTTTGCGCCGCATTGTTAGGATCTTGCACTATTAACATAACAATGATGTGGAAAAGCAGTGCCCGAACAAAATCTACACTGCTTTTCCATGGGTGTAGGGTGTAGTGCAGATGCAGAATTCCTCTATTTTAAAAACAGCAAGGCGGGCGCACCACTTAAAGCCCCCACACACGTACCGAGTGGGGGCCGACAGATGAGCAGTGGAGTGCAGAGTGCTGTCGCTCACAGCATCGATGGGCACCCTTTGTGTGCTGGCCGTTCGTTTCAATGGTGCCCATTGAAACTAACAGCATCTTCCAGAGATTTACAGACATGTCCATTCTCTGGGTGACTGAGATTTGGGGCCCCATGTTGACAATCAGATTGGCGGCCGATTTTGCCCTGTTGGTGTGTGGGGGGCTTTAGTTAACACAGAGTGTGATGTGACCTCTGCGTCTTTTTCCCTATGGCAGACATGCGTCCACTGCGGGGAAGAAGAAGCAGAGGGCACTGAAATAATAATTGTGGTTAAAAAAGATTCTCCCCTGGCTGAAGCTGAGGGTGGCCATTACTTGTAGATGAAGATCACTTCAATTCCATTTCATAAAATAAACATACATTATATATTTTTCTTTCTTACCCATCAGCTGAAGGCAGCAGAGATATAACGGCAAGGGCAGAAAGTTTTCTTCTTTCAGGTTGTGTAATGTTATCCATTCGGTCCACCCACATTTCAATCATATTCCCAAGGACCTGGTTAGCCTGCAGATTAGAAAGAAAAACACGGAATGTTCTACAGAACTCACCCAGGGTTGCAATGATAATCTGCCCTGTCTCCTGGGTCATTCAAATAATAAACAGGCTGAACAAACACTTTAAACTGATCAGCTCAGGAAGCGATGAATGTTGTGACTATATAATTATTCTGCCGGTATTACCTTGTGAAATAGGAACGAGTCTGTTCTACCACAGCCCAGAGGCTCTTCTCATTTGTAATTAGTGGATGAGAACTCATTTCAGTGAATGCTACGCTTACGCTATTTCTCCCACGGAACAAATGAAAAAACGAGACCTTACCATTTGTCATGTAAACCAGAAACTCTAACCTCATTACCTGGACGTTTCTGGGGAATCGTGTGGCAATTATATATGTTCTGTTTCTTCTGACGATAGCATAGCTGTAAGGTACATGCAAGCTGTGCAGGGGAAGATGATGCCAGAGTATTTAAACTCAACAGAAAAAAGGTTCTTCAAATGATGTAGAGAGAAACTTATGTGTAACAGCCTATTCCCTCCGGGGGACCAACATCGGGAATGTTAAAGAGTTTAACTAACTGGTGGGTTTGTAAAGCCATAAAACGGTTATTGTTTGTGTTCTTCAGACACATCTACCACAGTGGTTCTCAACCTTTTTAGAACCACGACCCCGGAAGTGACGTGCAAGGTGCAAAGACACTTCCTGTATTTGGAGTGCGGAATTGCCGGTGTGGAGTGTCACTTATGCATTACAAATACCAGAAGTGACACTTTGCAATGTCACTTTCTGCACCATCAGGTAAGCATAAAGTCTCCCTTACCTCCTAACTTTCCACCCCGCACATCATCCTCACAAGCCAAAGTCCCAAGTTAGGAGGGATGGGGCATTACTGTTCCTCCTCACTTCCCACCCCGCACATCATCACAAGCCAAAGTCCTAAGTTAGGAGGGAGGGGGCGTTACTCTTTCTTCTCACTTCCCACCCCGCACATCATCCTCACAAGCCAAAGTCCTAAGTTAGGAGGGATGGGGTGTTCCTCTTCCTCCTCACTTCCTACCCCACACATCATCCTCACAAGCCAAAGTCCTAAGTTAGGAGGGATGGAGCGTTACTCTTCCACCTAACTTTCCACCCCACACACACATCATCATCACAAGCTAAAGTCCTAAGTTAGTAGGGCTGGGGCGTTACTCTTCCTCCTAACTTCCCACCCCGCACATCATCCTCACAAGCCAAAGTCCTAAGTTAGGAGGGATGGGTGTTACTCTTCCGCCTCACTTCCTACCCTGCACATTATCATCACAAGCCAAAGTAAGGAAGGAGGGGGTGTTACTCTTCCTCCTAATTTCTCACGCCACTTGTTAGCAGCAGCTCTGATTCTTTCAGGGAATGTAGTGAACCCTGTGAAATGGTTGTCCCAGACCCCCTCAGTGGTTGAGAACCACTGATCTAGAAATAAAAAAATAAATTCTTTAAGCTTCTACTGAACTTTTATCCATTTTGAAGGCATGTTCCCCCCTTTCAGCCTCTTAAACAGTCTAGACTAAAGCTAGGCATACAAACAATAGTCAGTAATAAATGGATCTCTAGAACAGGATTACAGCTTCCGATGTGGTTCGATTTCTTAAGAGATTTGTGTACAATTGAGTGTTGTGCGCATGCATAGAGCTGGATTGTGCTCGAATCTATTACAAATTTGAGCCATCCAGCCTTCCTTCTAATGGGATCAATCCATCCCGCAAGGTCAAACAGGGTTCCAACATGTTAAAGAACCCTGTTCGATTTCCTTTACTTTGGATGGGGAACAAGGGTGCTCCCCTATGCTCTAATTGACAAATGAGCTACAAATATATTAACCTCCCTAGCGCACAGCTGAGGTCCAGATTTCTGTACCAAAAGTGCACCATAGACTCTAATGGAATTTTTGTGTTGTAGGCCTGTAACCTCCAAAAATATGTCCATACAAGGGTAGACTTCCTGAATATAATAATGTTTAAATACACAATTATTATAAAAAAAGGACATTAAAAATAAATTATAAAATGTATCATTTGAATGATAAAATCTCTTGAATACTTATTTGGTATGAAAGATTTCAAAACAGTATTTATGTTTGTTTATAATAACATTTTTATTACAATTGAAAATGTGTTTTGTTTTACTTTGAATTGTATTGGATACAGTTATCACTGTACCCAATACAATGGCATTTGGCACTCTCTGAAAGGGTTAACTTCAAAGAGCACATGTGGAGATGACACTGGGGGTGACTTTCCAGATGTGGTCTTTGAAGATAGCCCAATTTGCATATGAATGTCAACACTGACATGAAAGTGCAGGGACGAGATGGAGCCGTCAGAAGCGCTAGGGAGGTTAATAACCTTACATATAAATGTATATATAGAAATATTACTAAGTTGTAGTAAGTCAATTGCTTCGTCCACAATAAAACATCTTTGTCACACAAAATTTTAATGGAAAAATCTGAATATATGGAAAGATGGAAACGCTGTGGGGTGCCAGAGAAATATTCCACTCTTAAGATTATCCATCTGCTGGTTTTTAAATAATTTACATAATGTTTCATGCACTTTAGACTTGCAAAATACTCTGTTATATTCATATTGAAGTGTAGATACTGAGGGTCCTTTTACACTATACGTGTACGTGTTACATGCATTATTGGACGTGAATGTTAGAACAACACAGTCTGTATAGCAATGGTTTTCAAACTTTCCTTGCAGAGCCCCCCCTTTTCTATTTAGAAACATTATCAAGCCCCCCTCCCCCCTCCCTATTCAAACACAGGTAAAGAATGAAGGCAAGCACCCCTACCAGTTTGGGAACCACTGCTGTATAGTATGTGTTTTTAAAAACAGACTGTCAATGGGGGGAGGACATCATGGGGGATATGCAGTTTGTATAAGATTTAAGGCCTATTGTTACACTGTCTATAATCAACACTAATATTTAATAATACTGACCTCCTGGTTGCATTCCTGTGACATCTGATTTAACAGGGATGAAAAGCAGAGTTTGTTTTGTAGAAGCACACGACCAAGAACCCCAAGGTATGTTGACATAACAACTGGATACCTCTGTAAGGCAAAGATATTGTCCATTTACATAAGTCAAGAAAAAACACTACAAAATAGTGTCATACCATGGGTTTGTACACATACAGTTAATGGAAAAGAAAGTACACCCTCCGTTAATGGTAAGGGTAGCATATTTCTGGTCTTTAAAAGTTCTAAAAAAAATTGGTAAATACAATCTCAGATAAACAACACCACATACCATATTACACCATGTAATTATTTGTAGACGCAGTGTGCGAACAATGATGAACACCCTTACCACTTCCTTGATAAATAGGAGAGTTAGGTCAAGTCAGGTGCTAGATTAATTGAACCTCCGATATAAAAGAAGGCATTATGTGAGATTGCTGGTCTAGAGCATTACACGGTGTGAAGGAAGAAAGACATTAGCAATGATCTTATAGATGCAAAGCTTGCTGCCCCTCATTCAGTGAAGGGTTATAAGGCCAAATCCAAAACATTTGAAGTTCACCCTTCAGTAAGAAGGATTAAGTGGAAGACATTTTAGAGGATTGGTAATTCCCAGCAAATTCACACAAAGGTCAGACCATGCAAAGATCAGGGATATTGCATAAAACCCAAAAAGTACATCTCAGACTCTACAGACCTCAGTGTTAAATGTTATAGGTCAGGGGAAATTAAAATAACATGCTGTGGTCATTCTACAAAGTTTTCAAACATTATGAAAGCAAACAGAAAGTATCAATGTGATGGTAATTGTAAGATTTTAGTCTATAGAGAAAATATCGTTAACAGTATCTGTATCTAATATAAGGGGGCTTCTACCAGACGGGTGGTGATCTAATCAGGTCCGAAGAATCAGTAAAGCCCACACACTAAATGACAAATCTGGTCCATTCCTACAATATAGGTTTTGGCACTAGTATCTTTCCATCGGGGGGATGGTCTGTCTGCCCACCCCCCAGTGGGTACTTAGGCTCCACTCTGTTTGCTTCATATAGACCTCCGGTGGGACCGACCCTGCATTCACTGACCTCAAATGCTGGAGCGATAGAAAAAGTCGGTTGAACAGGGAACCAACATATGATCCCTGTTCGACCGTAAATCCCTGTTCAAACGCCATTGCTTTGTATGGGGACCAGGGATCAGCTTCCAAAGTGGTGCACATTGATTTGCAGAACGATCGTTGGTAGTTTTTTATGGTCATTCGCTAATGTGTGTATGGCCAGCTTAAAACTCATATGAGATGTGTATCTTTGTATCTGTCCCTGTTACTGGCTCTGGACAGTTCTGGACAAAAGATAAAAACTCTATACTTTATATCTGGTAAATAGTTAATAATATATTTTCATGGGACAACAATGAAGATATGGCATTTATATACAATGTTCGGCAGTCAGCTTGTATAAGACTCCACTACGTTGTGGTCCCCCTTTGTTCAGCGCAGGGCTTGGCGGGGGTTCCGACGGATCACATACACTTTACCTGCTCGGCAGAGGCTCTGTTCTCCTCTGATGCAGGGGTTAACATAGTGCAGTAAAGTGTATGGGATCCGTCGGGACCCCACACCAAGCACTGCGCTTAAAGTAGGGGTCCTGACGGATGTGGAGACATGGCCTAACAGTGTACATTTGCTGACCACTGAAAATATCTCTACACACAGCCATAAATGTCTAAAATGCAAGCACCATAAGTTGTTTTTGGCAGCCAAAATATAAAAAGCACAGTTAGTAATGGAACAAATTAAAAATAAATCAAACAAATCGATGCATGTATGATCAGCTTCAGACACAAATTTGACCAATCAGTGTGTTGGCAAGTATGACCTGATAACTTATGATTAAGTATGATTGACCTGATAACTGATCATAAGGTGATTAAACACAAGCTGAA
>CM070032.1:27099625-27110533 GCA_036250615.1 Ptychadena robeensis
TGCAATAAACAAATAAAAGAAAATTACCTCTCCTTCAAGAATACCCCTAAATACAGGAGGCAACAGGGCATGAAACATCTGTGGTCCACTGTCAGGGTTTACCAGTAGGACATTCTCCAGAACCTGAAGAAACCAACAAAACAAGATGAATAAAATTATCTCAAATGTGAATTAGTACATGGATATCACAAACCACATCGATGAATACAGCAAGTTTGGAGTTCACTTGAACTCCGAATTTGCTGCATATATGATTATGGAATCCCTTTACAACGTACAGCCAAATATTTACCCACACCTGAGAATCAGACCAATAGGTGCTTGCTGGACATTCCAATACAAAACTAGGAGAAATAATATGGTCCGACACGTACTGTGATGCCATAAATGCCTCTTCTCTTTTGGAAAACCAATAGTATTATTTAGTGCATGTCTGTCACAATGTGTGCCCTTCATGAAAAAAAGCATTTGTGAGGTTAGGTTGCAATATTGGATATGAAGATCGGATTGAAATCAGTGTTCCAGTCCATTGCAACGGTGTACATTAGGGTTGACGTCAGGATTCTGCAGACAGAGTTTAGGTGCAGGCCATTCAAAGCAGTTCAGTACCCAAAATAATATTAAATAAGTACACAAAACTCACCTGTCCGCTGTCTTAATCTGGGCAGACCTAAAAACCACATATTTACCTTCCCTTCTTAAGATGGGAATAGACGGGGGGATTTTCCGTCGACTGCCGAGCCAACCTAGTGGTCACGCACGGCCACTAGTGCTGGGAATCGGACGGCACCCTTTGTGTGCCAGCCATTACTTCGGATGTGGACTAATGGGTAATTTTCTTTTTGGCCTATATGACCAGTTGGAGCACCCGATTCCCTGCCGACCCAATCGGATGTCGAATTGGGCAGGAATGCCCAGCTTTACTCACTACAGATTCATTATCCTCTAAGATGGTTGCCGAGTCTACACTTATTCAAGGGTGGGGTGTTACGGACATATTAGCGCGGCATGTTGTATTGTTGCCAACTATTCTGGGGCATTTTTGTTTAGGGCGTGGTATTTACCATGTTGGCAAAACCACACACTATTCATTTAAATGAACAGACAAGCCCAAAATACATCGGGCAATGTTATCTTCACCTCACAATGGGTGTGTTATGTGATGTCGATTGACCCATAACGCTTGTGTTTGGTGCGCAGGTAATGACATACCCTTACAGACTAGTGTGTAATTTCCCATGGGAGAAAGCCCTTATCCTTCTACTAGTCTCCACTCCGCTGCGTCAGTGGTTGGAACAGACTGGAGGAGAGGACAGGGGCAGAGACTAGATGAAGGGATCCAGATTTTTTTTTTTACAGTTTAATTGTTATGTTTGTTCTGTACCGTGTGTTAGATAATGCGCTGGAATAAAACACAGAATTGTTTTCCAAAAATAACGGTTAATGGTTTTAACATTTCATATGTGGTCTCTGTACTACTTTCATTTAAAGTCAATATACATGTTTATGTTTTTGTTATTGGGTTTTGATTGGAGTACCATTTTAAGGCCTCTATAATGAAAACTACGGTTCTAATATTAAGACTCTAATCAAGTACAGTGTTTACGAAAAATGTTACATCATTTTCCTCCTTGGCTTACATAGTCTTTCATCTTTCCATCTTTCATCTTGTCTTTTGCTTACCCAATCTCCCTAAGAGCACGTTGGAGACCAAATGAAAAAAAAAAATGCCCGACTAACTGAGCTAGGTCACCAGCTTGTAAAATTTCCTTTAAATATTCCGCTTTTATAAGCTTCTACTGCCAACTGCAGAATAGTCATCAGAACATGTCAGTCTCATTTTTCTGGCCAGTGAGTAGCATAAAACATCACAAGAATAATAAACAAACACAACAACTATCGATAAACCTTCAGCAGCACCATGGCTTTCCTTAGAATAATATCCTCAAACTCACGCACAACTAAGTTTAACTTATGGGACTGAGAAAATCATCCATATGATAGATTTGAAGAAATTCCTTCAGACAAAGAAATTCAATTTGAGTGCATCCAACGGCTTATGCAGGTAACAAATTGAGTTTATTCAGGTTTGAAAACAATAACAATAAAATCATTTACTTTTTCACAAGCAGACAGAAAATAGAAGACAGAAGAAAAACAGGTGTTCACCTCTAAGTTCTAAGTAGGACGAAAAGATTTAGCGTCATATGGGAAAGTAGTGATCCTTTTAAATTCCTTGCCTGATGTATAAACATCCACATAATTCTTTTTGAGGTCCTAAGAGAGTTAATCCGATCTTGGCATGATGACAACTCACATCAACCAAAAAGCAAACTAGATATGTGTATTAAGACATATTTTGTGGTACTTGTGGTATGAAGTTTACACAACAAATATCGTATTTTTCAGACGATAAGACGCACCTGCCCATAAGATGCACCTAGTTTTTAGGGCAGAAATACAAGAAAAAAAAAACAATTTTAAGTGTACAAGCATTAATCTCAATTGGGGAAAAACATCTCATGCCATATCCATTTCAACCACTAGATGTCACTAGGAACATCTGCCACCCGACGTCACCAGATCGGTAAGGGGGATTCTGCTTTTGTCTCTATGGGCACATAGGTTGGGGGGGGGGGTCTCACATTCGGACCATTAAACACACCCTAATTTTCCCCCTACTTGTGGGGGTAAATGTCATATGGGCCTCAAAATATGGTAATACATTGTGGAATCAAATTCAAAGTTCTGTGTCTTGCTTTTAAATCACTCCACACCTCCTGTCCTCCTTACATCTCCAACCTGGTACACAAATACACCCCTAACCGCCCCCTCCGCTCCTCCTGTGACCTACTAATAACATCCCCGCTAATAACCTCATCACACGCAAGGCTTCAGGACTTCCCTAGGGAACGCTCTCCCTTGTCCCATTAGACTTGCTGCTACTTTTGGCACTTTTAAAAAAGCCCTTAAAACCCACCTCTTCAGTCTGGCCTACCCATCTTCTCTTTCCTAACATCACCACCATACCAGTCCCATCCCCCCCACCTATTGTATACTCTGTTCCCTAACCTATTAGATTGTAAGCCCGTCCGGGCAGGGTCCTCTACTCCTTCTATGTCATACCTGTTCCTGTGTGTTTGTATCTCCACTCTAATGTATTGTACAGCGCTGCGTAATATGTTGGCGCTATATAAATAAATGATAATAATTATAATTATAAAAAAAATAAAAAATTCTTACATTAACAATAATTTATTAACTGAATACATAGCCTAGTTAAATGTCAGACTCTGTTAGTGTCCAATCAGGAAGCCAAAATGGTATATCTTAAAATGCACACCCTTATGATAATAAAATTGTCATGAACACACATGCATGACCCCACAACCATAAAACTTATCAGTAATACATACAAATTCATGCACTAGAGAAGCAAAAACATATAAATCCACAACCAAATCACATGCCAACACGTTATATTAATAAATATAAAGAAGCAATCTGGTAAGCCAACGCTGTGACCACAAATCATGTGCAAACTCAAATCCTGAATAACCGCAGGATAGAAGATGTAAAACAGATCATATCATATATTTCCACCTCTGAGGAGGACACCAAGAGTGAGTACATAATACATGGCACATCAAGTGGATCTGTCAACACATTAGATTATGCCAACAAGTAAAGATTTAGAGCTATGCTCACAAGCAGCGTTCGGTAGCCATCCAACAATCACTTGCTGGATGTGACAGAAGTGACAAATATCACGTTAAGATCTCCTTTACAAATCTAGCACCATCTATCAATGTTCAACGTAATTTATACTTCCAACATACGGCAATCATCCAAAAAACTCAACTCAACAATAAATCCCCAAACCTCTTTGCTGCGACACTTTGGCTGACACAAGTACAAAATGTTAGCTTTGTATTCTCATGAGGCATACTGCAAAAAGTCCATAGCTGTTAATCCCTGTATTGGCGAGGAAAGTCAAATTTTTTATGTGGCTTTCCCGGCCAAATCCCGATTTCACACTACCCCTGATTTTTTCTGGGACATTGAAATCGAGCTAATTTTGGAGGGAGATGGCGCTACTGTCCCTCCTAAGTTCCCACCCCGCTTGTAGATGATGTGCAGGGTGGGACATTACTAGGGAGAGTAATGCCCTCTCCCTCCTAAGTTAGGCAGAAACTAAATAGGAGGGAGGGGACATTAATCTCCGGATACTGGAAGTCACTTCCAGCATCTGGAACGCGGAAGAGGCCGACCGAAAACCGGAAGAGACGTCACACCCCGTATTCCCAGCCACAGAAATTGAAAGGAATGAAAAAGTCAAGTGTACTTTTGGCCAAAGGTTCCAGTTTATAGGTAAAGTCATAGTTTGTCACAAACTTGAAGATTTCCAATAATCACTCCCTGCATTGCTCTCCATTCATTATTGCCACCATATTCCCACTCTGGTTCTAGGAACACCAAGGCATGTTTCCACATCTCAACTATGCTCACTCACAGGAAGTGATGTCCGGCACAGAGAGGGGATTTAAAACTTTCATGACACCATATCAAGAACAAGTATTAGTAAGGTGTACTACACATCTGCTAGAATTTTAAACATGTCCTTTTTACTACATCTGTACAAATGTTGCCCCCCCCCCCAACAATCCAGAGATCCTTGAGTAAACACACATATTGTACACAGGATTTTAGCCAACAGCTCAGAATCCCTTTAAACACTTAAAGCGGACCTACCACGTTATAGGTCACTCTGCACTATCGGCATCAGGCTGCATAGGCAATCCCACTGGTTCCAGAAAAAGAAAAATAAATAAATCTTAAGCAGGAAAAAGACCAGTTTTTTCCAAGGTTAGCCCTCCCATGCGGTGGACGTATGCTCCTAGGCGCCGATGGTTTTGCTTGTCAAAGCTGAAAGGGCTGCCGGGAAAACTCAGCTGTTGGTGTTGGTCCATTAATGCACTCTCTGCCTCTTCTCTGTGACGTCACTATCACAGCGATTCACTTGCAGGCCCGGGTGTCCTGTTTGCTTGCTCTCCCCTTCTCTGTCTCGGAGTTGTCATGATCTGGGATGAATGAGAAGCCTTCCCTGACAATGAAAGTGTCATCGTGTGAGTGTGATTGTGGAAGGAAGTGTTTGAGGGAGACAAAAAAAAAAAAATGTGCTGAGGACTGGCAAGCAGATGAGGCAATAAGATATTATTTTATATTACATACTACACCGTATTACCCCCTTCATTCTGTCCTCATCCTCCATATACCATGATCTATGTTAATGAGAACCTTCCCAGACATGGAAGTGTCATCTGTAAGGTGATTGTTTGGGAAGTGTAGAGGAGACATTGCTGAGACTGGCAGCAGAGGAGGTAATAAGATATAATTTTATATTACACCCAGTAACGCAGTCATGTCTGTCCTCATCCTCCATATACCACGATCTGGATGAATGGGAACCTTCCCAGTCATGGAAGTGTCATCTGTAAGGTGATTGTGGAGGAAGTGTAGAGGAGACATTGCTGGGACTGGCAGCAGAGGAGGTAATAAGATATTTTATAACCTCAACCTAACCTCATCCTCAGCCTAACTGTGTGCCCCCCAAATCTATGTCACCCCCATATCACCTGCACACTGAACCCCTTCAGTCTCAATCTCTCCTGTCTCCTACAGTGTCCTCCTTCAGCTTCACTCCTGTCTCCTATGCAAACTGCAGCACATAGATCTCTGGAAAGACCAGAACTGTCCTCCCATACCAAACCCTTTGGGATTAGTAAATATGTCTGCAGGGGAGGGGCACCTTAGTAATGTTCAACAGAATGGGCGGAAGTAGCTTCAGGTGCCAGTACTTAAGATGGTGCCTTAGGGAATGAGGAAGTAAAGATTGTTTTTTCTCTGTGTAGCAGTTCTCACAGATGTATATTGCTGACAGGTGTGTAATATGTCCATGTCATGTATGTGGGGGATTTTTTTTTTTGAGTTTACAACCGCTTTAAGCCCCAGCCCGATCGCCCGTAAATCAAAGGTTATGTGCCCCATGGATATCCTCAAAGGCTTTGATATCTTTGAGGCACATAACCTTTGATGATATAAATGACACAAAATCTGCATTATCAGACTACAGTGTTCCATAATGCTTGAAGTATCATTTAAAACAATGCCTGCTGTATTTTTTTACATTAAAAATGCTTATACAAGTCAGTAGAGTTTGAAAATGTTATGTGCGGTCATTTAATGATGCAGAAGACTGCCCTTGTGGCCCTCCATATCAACTCACTTGCCCACCATTGCCTTAAGCCTAAAGGCCCCAATACATGTTCCGATTTCCCTGCAATGTCACATTCTCCCACATGGAGATATTTCATCAATGCTGGTTCGAAATGCTGGTTCAATCAATCAAAAGCATGATTGAAGAGGGTCAATTCTAAACACACCATAATGTGTGTATAAGTAAGCTTATTATTTAAATCAAACCAAAATCAGTCGGGAACAACAAAATAACATTCAATGTAAACTCCATCAATCAAAACTTTCTGACATGTCCAGTTACTTTTCGATCAATTTCTTTGTAAATTTTGATCAATTTAAAGGCCCCCCCACACACACCGAGTGGGGGCCGACATAGCTGCTCTCCAGCTCTGGGAAGCAGCATGATTAAGTAATCACGCTGCTCTCCAGAGATGACGGAATCGGCGGGCACCCTTTGTGTGCTGGCTGTTACCTTCAATGAAGACGGCCAGAGAATACCGGACATGTCCGTTCTCTGGCTGGCCGAGCTGTGGGACGACAGGGATCTGTCGCCCCATGTGGGCACCCCCGATTGGCAGCCGACCGGCGGCCGTGAGCGCACAGGCCCATCAGTCGGCGGCTGCTCGGTGGGTGTATGGCAGACTTAAGTCGATCTAACCATGTGGACAGGCATCAAATTCCAAACAGGAAAATCGAAACGTGAATGGGGGCCTTAAGATGGTCATCGGTTAGTTAGTTGGACTCAAATCTATGACATCAATGATATGCGCTGTCATAGTAGATCAGATCTAGAACAGGACCACTTTGTAAGGACCCCCCCCCCCATGCACCTTTAGATCACTCCATCCAATTTCCATTAGATCTACCAACAACTAGGTAGTGTCGGGTCCTCCCTGATAGAATACATAGTGATTGGAAGGTTTAGAAAGGTTCTCATATTACATGGTTTTGCTAGGAGAAAAGTAGACTGTGCAAAATGGTATGGTGAGATTGTAAGGTGTATGGGGGCCTTTGTTCTACTCTATTAGTCTCAAATAGACAAACAAACTTGGCACGTAGTGTCTATTTTTTGGGGGTCACTGCCAAATTAAGCATTTTGTTAAGCAATTTTTTTCACCTACGATCTCTGTGCAGCCTTATTCTTCTGATAGTTATCTACTAAAGGAACAGAGAATGTGACTAGCATGCAATTTCTAAAAGAACAATCACCATTCGAACAAAACACAAGAAGCAACAAGCGATGAAAAAACAATGAATATTATCAATCCCGTACAATTTATACTTAGCAAGCGACTGCTTAGATTTTTATAATCTTCTATTTCAAAGCCAACAAAACATCTGCTTTCTTCCCCGGGCTTTATCTACATTGATAGCAGTTTCCAAAGTAAAATAGATGATTTGCAAACTGTACTTCGAAGAACAGATGTTCTTTTCCCAGAAATGCTGAGATGCCGCCATTGACGGAAAACACACAATGCAATCTGGGTAAACCTAAAAGTATAAAATAAAAATTGTCTGATAATTTCAGTAAATAAAATGTAATGGAAACTACACATACTGGGTATATTCCATTGCAGAGAGTCAGAATTTTGACAAAACCTGTACTATGGAGCGCAGTGTAGTATGTGTAGTACGTTTGTAAATATGATAGTAATTTTGATTCTAAATACGATCGTAAACAAATCGAAATACCTAGAAAACCCGTCATATATTTGTACGATTTACTAAAATTTACCAACACGTCCAATTGTATTTCGATCGATTTCTATCACTTTGTAATCATCATACCAGGTGGACATGAACCAATTTTCGTTCAATTGACTTTAAAATCGGTCGGTTTAAGTTGATTTAATGGATATATTGAACCGCATATGGCCACCTTTAGTCAACTCTTTATTGGCGGGGTTGGGGGGAATATGTGGTGCCATTGACCTCCATTTAAAGGAGGCATCATTGTATTTTTTCTGCAGCATGTGAAGGAGGATGAAGAGTAGTGGCAGATTGCCCATAGAACGCCCCATAGGTTAACAAGCCCTAGTGGCTAATACCACAAACTACATGTATGCTTCAATAAACTGTGGTCCCCATGCAATCAGCTGAGCTCGATGAAGCAGAGGCCTGAGCTCCTTCGATATCGGGCTCAGTGTGATGACATCATCCCGCTCGGCTTAAAGGCTGATCCATCTTACGGGCATTGACCCATGTATGTCAGCCTTTAGGTTATTCAACAAACACCAGAAGACCACCTTCCAAAAGTTATTATCAGATAACCAAGTTAGTAAACAATTCTCCCATTTTTTAAATACTGTATTTTCCAGCGTATAAGACGACTTTTGAACACAGGAAAATGTGTTCAAATGTCGGGGGTCGTCTTATATGCCGCATACAGTGTGCTAGGGTGCTCTCCTGTGCCGTTCCGACCATCTAGGGGAGACCTGAGTTCTGCACCCCCGATCCATGCTCCCCGCGCTGGCTAAGAGGAGAGTGAAATCTTCAGAATCCCCCTCACCCCCTCCTTCTCTTTCCTGATGTCTACGAAGTGAAAGTAGCTGGCTGCTACTGACAAGTGTGCTCACTAGCGACATTGTGCATTGTGGCTGAAATTGGTATTGCAGGGATATTGAGATTGAAGCTAGAACACATTAAATAGCTGTACAAAAACTTCACTTCATACACAACTGTATTACACTGTATTACATTTTTAGATTTCGGGGGGTTGAAAGTCAGAGTAGACATAAATTTTTTTATTTGTGTGCGTTTGAAGAGAGGTAGTCTTATACGGCAAGAATATCCCAAACTCTATATTTTAACTGGAAAAGTTGTGGGTCGTCTTATACGCTGGAAAATACAGTAAATCATAAATTATTAATAGATTAGAATTCATATTTAACAGAATTGATGCCACTACAGAATTGCAACAATATAGCACTTCCTCAACCACAGATGATTAGAATTCTTCTAATGCTGGTTCACCCTCATTCATCAAGTGGCAGGGTCATCTTTAGGAAACTGATTAGTAGGGTTTCTTACAAATACATTTGTCACCATATAGTGCGATGGCCATAGCAGTGGATGCAGCTGCTGGTCAGCACTGTAGATTAAAGGGCACACTATATATATATTTTTTTTTATTTCAAAACCGTTCTCCTGGAAATGGCAAGACAGATGGCATTGTGTTGTACATTTTTATTTAACAGGTCAATTGTGACCTTGAAAAAGAGCAAATGCGCCTTTAACAAATCACATGCCACCCATGATAAGTGAAGTATAGCAAATGTAATATGTCTCTGAGAGGCTGTCAACTGATAACTACCTAAAATGATTTCCATGAGGACAAATGGAAAAAAAAATCTCTCTCTAAATACAGGATCTGAACGGGCAAAATAACAGGTAAAAATGGAGCGGTACTAGGGAAAGGTAAACTTAAATATTAATACATTTTATTAGTAAGAATTCAGTTAGTATGAATACTGTCTCTCATGCTTCTGATCCCACACATCCCCAAATCACTGTTTGTTTGTGCATGCAAACTATGTAACTCACAAAAGTGCTTTTGAGATATGTAGTTCCTCCTTGTTCCCCATGCTCCCCCAAAATAAAGTTTGGGACATCCCTAACCCAGGAAGACAGAGGACGGTAATACAGAGGTTACAGGTGGTTGTGTAAAAAGAAATCCACATTATCTATTGTGTATATGAATGAAACTATGAATGACCCACTGTATTACAGCATAACTTTAGTTGGTGTTAACCTCCAACATGTTTTGCCCTCAGGCTATAGTTTGTAATACAATGTAGACTATGCATCTTTGGCAATTGTTCTGACTGTAAACTAATGTTTTTGTTTTTTTTACGCATATACCAAAGATGTAATTTTAATACTTTGGTCTATACAATTTGTAAAAATAAAGTCCTTTTAAAGACATAATAATCAGTTCTGACTTTGGAAGCGCCTAGAAAGTCCCAGTAGGGCAGAGTATCAGGGGTGGTTCCCCTTAGCAATTTTAGATTTTTATGTTTTCATTAAACATTTAACCTAAAACAAGCAAAGAGTCATAGTAAAACACATGTGACATCAAATGGCAAATAAAAAAAACATATCTGTGGCATTTATTCCTTAAATAAGATGCAAAAGACATTCTTGTGGGCCAAAAATACTTACACCACAGGTCAGATTTGCCCTTTGACACCTCTGGTGTAAAACACTACTGGGTATACAGAAGAGAAAATATTTTGAAGCATTTTTTATTTAAATAAATAGGGGTGCCTTAGTTCACCAAGGAGCATTACTCCTTGATTGATTTTGGTACCTTGACTAACTAGGGCTGACAAAAGGTAATGCAGGGTGTCCGTTTCAGAAGACAAATTCCTCAAAGCTTAATGAAACCACTATTTTCTAGGCTTTTTCTCTTGCCAATTTTGGAAAATAGGCCAATTGTTAGTGAGGGTTCTACCTCAAATGGATACTCCAAGCTATGGTGGCATGGATTGCCAAAACTACTCAATTGGCACTACAGGGAGGTTACAGAGAAAGGGGAAATGTATAGTAATTTGCCGATTTATTATTAAAAATACTTTCATTGTGAAAGCCTCTGAAGATGTCCATTCTGTGCAAATATTTCCATAATTTGAACAAGAAGTAGAGAACATT
>CM070032.1:27121602-27147481 GCA_036250615.1 Ptychadena robeensis
ATAGTTCGCCGGCGAACAGTTCGGGCCATCACTATCTACTAGTGTTTATTGTTTGGTGGATAATTGCAAATGGCAGACATCTGTGTAGTGCCAAAACGTAAATCCTTGTAAACAGAGCCTAATGGTTAATTCATACATTTTGGGAGATGTCTTGCAACTGTGCAAATACTGGTCGGGTAGTCAGAGGATGAATGTCAATCTACCAGAAAAATGTTGTGGATGACCGTTCAGGACATGGCCTGAGTCATCGGCCTGGTAGTTGCGGTTCACATTTGGTCAGGGGCGGCACCACTGCTGCTGTGAACTGCAACTGCTATCTCATTTAGCCTTAAAGCTGCAGTGATAAGAAAGAATACTCTAAAATACAAATATACAAAACACCATATAATACATTGATACAGTTATCCTTTAAAATATAACAACAAATATAAAAAAAAGTTCAGAAGTATTCAAAGTCATCAAACAGAATATCAAACTGTAAGCCTTTCAGATTCACTTTGCAGCATTCTCAGCCGTAGACTTCTCATCTATTTCTTGTCATCTATTTTATATTTCAATATTTTCCTCAGTAATGGCCTCACATAGCAAAGTGCAAAATGGGATAAGAACTAATGATAGCATTAAACATGGTTTCACATGGTGAGATTTGTGTTGGCTGTGAAACAGACACTTAAGGAGCCTTTCCATTCGCAAGCTATATCCTGCATAATAATTCCCCATTCCGCATCACACCTTCTGCCAAACACGCAGCTTTGTCCAAATGTCAATGGAAACTAAATAACCAGTCATCAATCACAGCAAATCAGCCAAGAGTGATGTGTGGTTCACAAATAATTTGAAAACTATATGGAAGCCCAGTTTTCAATGTTCACCTGTGCCCTCCATTATATTCCTCCGTGGTCAGGTGTTATTTTATGTTTATGCGTCCTCAGTTTTCCCTTCCATAACAAAATGAGCTTTTATTAAAATTGTTTCAGCAACTCAGAGGGAAAGCAGAATGTACTTGGAAAAGGCCAACAAGCGAGGTCACAAGACATTACATGAAGCGTACCTGCAGGAACTCCGATGACATGAAGAATATGTAAGCGTTAATGATCTTAAAGCAAATTCTCAGGTTTTCAGAGCTCATTTCTAGAAAAACAGAAACAAAGCATACAATAAGTGATTGAAGGGGTCCTCTAGGGTCCATATATATGCAGATGAATACAAATACCTATTGCTATATCCATAGGAAACCGTTTACACTGCATCATGTTATGTTAATGTAAAACGTACTGCTGGATGCATTTTTTACGCACAAAGCAAACATTTTCAACAGCCACATTAACAAGAACATCCGCACTCAGGAGCAAGATCCAACTACTTTATTGACACCAACTCCCCATGGGGTTTCACCCCTCAAAATGGAGCTTATTCATAGAGAATACACTTGTGTTAGAAGCATTAATATAGTGAATCCACTATATTGAAAATATTATGTGCGGCCCTTTAGTGATGCCAAGGGCAACAGTTGTGGCCCTCCATATCAACTCAGTCACCCACCGCTCTACAGGAAGCCTGCATACCCTACTACAAGGAACCTATCTATTTCTTAGGCCACTTCAGGTACCAGCCATATAGATTATTATAATTATTAAGATTTATTTAGAGTTGAGATTCAACACAAGATAACACACAGATACAGGTTATGACACAGGAGGAGTTGATGTTTACTGCACTGGAAGCCTAACCTATGTTATATTAAACACATGGCAACACTCTGCTTATACTTCTCCTTACAAACTAGGTGTAGTTACTATCAGTAACACACTATGCCAGTACATTTCAGGGCCCATCTGAAGTTTGATGGATGATCCAAAAAAGGATTGGGAAAATGTCATATGGTCAAATGAAACCAAAGTAGAAAACTCAACTTGTCCTGTTTGGAGGAGAAAAAATGCTGATCTGCATTTAAAGAACACCATATCTACTGTGAAACATGGGGGTGGAAACATCATACTTTGGGACTGTTTTTCTGAAAGGGGACCAGGAAGACTGAGCCATGTAAAGGAAAGATTGAATGGGGCCATGTATCGTGAGATTTTGAGTGAAAACCTCCTTCCATTAGCAAGGTCATTGAAGATTAAACATGGTTGGGTCTTTCAGCATGACAATGATCCCTAACACACTGCCCGGGGCAACAAAGGAGTGGCTTTGTTAGAAGCATTTCAAGGTCCTAGAGTGGCCTAGCTACTCTGCAGATGACAACCCCATAGAAAACCATTGGAGGGACTTGAAAGTCCATGTTGTCCCAAAACATCACTGCTCTAGAGAAGATCTGCATAGAGGAATGGGCCAAAATACCAGCAAAAGTGTGTGAAAACCTTGTGAAGACTTACAGAAAACATTTGACCTCTGCCATTGCCAACAAAGGGTAAATAACAAAGTAGTGAGATGAACTTTTGATATTGACCCAATACTTAGATATCCTAGATTCTTACCCCCCATTCTGTCTCTCATAGATGAGTTGTACCTATGATGACAATAACAGGCCTCTCTCATTTTTTTAAGTGTGAGAACTTGTACTATTGGTGGCTGACTTAATACTTTTTCCACCCACTGTATACACAGTTAACTTTACAAGTAAGGCTGAAAGTAAAACAAGAAGCCAGAGCCCAATAAAGATGATTTTAAAAGCTATTGAACTGGGGCAGTGCTCAAAGGACACTATCAATAATAATATCTGGGGTCAAGATCCCTCCACATTGTCTGTTGACAACAGCTAGCTGGGGATTACACTGTATTGTTCTACTTTTCTAAAGCAGAAAAGAGTTCACCAGAACAACCAAGCTATCTGTGTCAGGGATTCCAGGATCATATGACACAATATATATGTACATATTTCAGAACAGATATATGTTTATATCAGTCAGGCTTGGGCTCCATTTTTAGTGGGATGCTCCCAGCTTAAGAGGCACCCAGCAACACTTCAATGAACAACCCTCTGTGCTCGATACTCAAACAGCCAAACACTTCTCTTAATACCAAAAACTAGATTTCACCAAATCACAAGGCAGTGGTTATTTCACTGTCTTTTGACCCTATTTTATCCTATGGCTGTAACGGAAAAAGCCATAAATGACGTGGATGTAATTTTTTGGGTCAAACCAAAATCAAGGGAAATATTAATTTTAATCATCTTGCATACAAAAGTCGTAAAATCATGATATTTTATTTAATTCAATACATTTTATCATATTGCAAGGTTTATGGTCAGCTTAGCTTGTTTTTTCTTTTTCCCATCATGCATCTGATTACCAGCTGGAAGGACGTTATAGTACTTGAAGGTCAACCTTATGACAGCTGTAACTTGCTCACTGCCTTTCATAATGTAATTGGCGTCTGAACATTTCCTTTTATCGGTAATGTAATAGAGTAAAGTGACATTTCAAATAAAGAAAAAAAATGGAAGAAAAAATGAATGACTTCTACAACACAATTTTTTAATTGAGAGATAATTACTAATTTAAATGGTGTCAGCTGCCAAGATAATCTACATATTAGCACGCGGTTCCCCAGCTACTGCGCCTGCTTTATGTGGAAGACAGGAAATAGATGCTATCTGTTTTCACGTCTAAAATTAGTTTTACCTTAGAAGCTGCCAATCACACCCATCAGGTAATAGGAATGTAATTTTAAATCAGGCTGGTCTATAATTACTACTTTTTTTTTTAACTGCTCTGTCTTTCATAAATGTCCTTCATCATTACTGACATAATCAAAACAAGACAGCCGTTTAATCCATGTAATTAACCGTGGCGATAACAGTCTGCTAAAACAATACAGGGCACATATCCGATTTAATAATGGAGATTATAGGTAATCAAAGATAAATGACAATGCACTTTTTTTCCATAATTCCTAGACTTTAGGGTAATTTGTAAGATAAATATTAAACGCTCAACATGGCTTTAAAGTTTGAATGGCTATGGGCCTTGTGACACCATGTGCATTGGCTTGTGTTGGTCACTGGAAACACAACTCTAAAAGTAGGTGGAAAGCCAGTAAGAGGCGCTCATTCCAACATATTGTGTTGGTGTGTGCTGGGTGTAAATGGAACATGATGTTTTGTTTATTCTTAATTCATTTTATTTATTAGGTTGGAACGCTTACAACTTCGAACCAAATTACAACAGCTACAATTAACCTGGGCGGTTAGCTCGAGATACCATTACCATTTTTTGGACTATAAGATGCACCAGACCATAAGGACCCAGTTTTTAAAGCAGGAAACCCAGGAAAAAAATATTTGATATATAAAAGTGTTCACAATCGGGTTAATGCAACTGATTAAATAAATTCAATATCAAATACAGCCAGTAGATGTCACTAGCAGCAGTACACACACATAGCACATCACGTCACCTCTTCACTGATCGGGAGGAGAGGGCAGGAGGCTGCCCAGTCTTCTCTGCTCTGCTTTCCCTCATCTCTCTGGCTGCCTGTGTCTGTGGAAGCAGCAGTGATTGCATTTCCCATGGACAACACTGAGTGAGGGATAGATGGCAGTTGATCTATCCCTCTCTTTATTGCTTATACCAACAGGGCTCTGTTGGCATAAGCAATTATACAGTTCAGATGGGAGATCCAGCTGTGGGCAGATCTCACATCTGACAACTCCCCAGCTAATCTCCTTGCCGGGTAAAAAAAAGTGTGTCTTATGGTCTGAAAAATATGGTTAGTCTGTGTCAGTTTGTTTACTAAGAAAAACTCACCCTGAGCTAACATTGGGCATACTCACCTGTCCTCTGTATGCGCCTGTAATTTTAGGGATTTGTCACACAATACAACAAGCTGTGATGTAAATGAGGCAAACTAGAATAAGTTATTTAATAACTAATGTTATATTTTTCCCATGTTGAAACTATTAATAACTTTTATTTATATAGTGCCATTTAGTTTTTACATCTTGATATTCTTGATATAACATCCTACAACTATTGTCCTCAAAATGTAATTTTAAAATGTCCACATGATGCAAATATTCTCACTCGTTTGTAAAATGAAACAGTTGTTTTCTAATGCGTAATGGGCTATGACATAGCCGTCTGCACAGCCCGTCATTGATCTCTGATACTTCAGTTCAAGCCTCACGTTCATGTCCACATGGAGCTGCGCGGCGACATAAACGCAATGAAGGCTTGATATAGGATGCGTCCATTGACAATCAAAGGACGCATCAGACTGAGGTATAACTAATGTGTCCAGGTGTAATGTTCCCATTGATTTTAAGGGGCTGGTCTATGTACATAATGTGGCCCTATATGGAGCTAGTGCATCCAAGCATACAGTGTATTCCTAGCCTAATGGTCCTGCATATGGATAGTGTAACCCTTATATTGCAAGAACAGCAGTCCTGCATTAGAAGGGAGGACTGGAAGAAGGGTGAGAATGTGAAAAAACAGGCTTCCAGAGGAGTGTGGAATGAGGTAAGTATACAGTGGCTATACCACTGGTAAAATATCAGGTTCCTGTGCTGTACAAAAATGAGATTAAAAAAAAGAAAGAATTTTAGAACTTTTTCCATCTTTGATGTGATTTATAAACCAATGAAATGAAAAACAAGCTGAAATCTTTTAGGTGGAGGGAAGAAAAATATAAAAATAAAATGATATGGTTGCATAAGAGTACACACCCTTAACTAATACTTTGTTGAAGCACCTTTTGAGGATATTACAGCACTCAGACTTTTTGGGTATGAGTCTATCAGCATGGCACATTGTGGGTATGAGTCTATTAGCATGGTACATTTTGGGTATGAGTATCAGCATGGCAGGGTATGAAAGTCTATCATCATGTCACCTTGTGGGTATTAGTCTATCAGCATGTGACAATTTGGTGGTATGAGGTTATCAGCATGGTACTATTTTTGGGTATGAGTTATCAGCATGGCATTACATGTGTGGTATGAGTCTATCAGCATGGCACATTGTGGGTATGAGTCCTATCAGTCAGCCTTTACATTTTGGTATGAAGTCTAGTCCGCGATGGCACATTTTGGTATGAGTATCAGCAGGGCACATTTGGGTATAGTCCTTCCGCCAGGCACTGGTGGGTATGAGCTCAGCATGGCACATTTTGGGTATGAGTATCATCAGGCACAATTTGTGGTATAGTCTATCAGCATGGCACATTGTGGGTATGATCTATCAGCCTAGTACTTTTGGGTATGAAGTAATCATCATTGTACATTTTGGGTATAGTATCAGCATGGCACATTGGGGGATGAGTCTATCACATGGCACATTTTGGTATGAGTCTATCAGCTGGCACATTTTGGGTATGAGTCTATCAGCATGGCACATTTTGGGTATGAGTTCAGGCATGGCCACATTGTGGGATGAGTCTATCCGCATGCACACTTGTGGGTATGCTCTATCAGCATAGTACATTTGGTGGTATGAGTATCATCATGGGAACATTTTGGGTAATGAGTATCAGCATGGCACATTTGTGGGTATGAGTCTATGCAGCATGGTAACATTTTGGGTATAGTATCAGCATGGGGGCACATTTTGGGAATAGTATCAGCCTGTACATTTTGGGTATGATTATCCGCATGACACATTTTTATGTATGATCTATCACTGGCACATTGTGGGTATGAGTTATCAGCATGTACATTTGGGTATGAATATCACATGGTCATTGTGGGTATGAGTATCAGCATGGCAGCATTGTGTGTCTGAGCTATCAGCATTGCACATTTTGGTATGAGTCTATCATCATGGCACATTTTGGTATGAGTCTCAGCATGGCACATTTTGGGTATGATAAGCAGCATGGTAACATTTTGGGGTAATGAGTATCAGCATGCACATTGTTGGTATGAGTCTATCACATGTACCATTTTGGGTATTGAGTCTCAGCATTGCAATGTGGGTAGGAGTATCAGCATGGTACCTTTTGGGTATGAGTACAGCATGTACTTTTGGGTAAGTCTATCAGCAGGGCACATTGTGGTTATTAGTCTATCAGCATGGTAATTTGGGTATGAGTATCAGCATTGGCCCATTGTGGGGTTGAGTCTCATCAGCATGGCAACATTTTGGGTATAGTTCAGCATTGGCACATTGTGGGGGGGTAATGAAAAAAGTTCAGCATGTTACTTTGAGTATGGAGTATCACAGGCAACATTTTGTGTGAGTATCATCATTGTACATTTGGGTTGATGATATCAGCCTGTACACATTGGGTTATGATTCTATCAGTCATGGTAATTTTGGGTAGAGTATCAGATGGCACATTTTTGGTATGAGTATCAGCAATGGTACATTTTGGGGGGGGGGTATGAGTCTATCATCATGGTACATTTTGTGTGTATGAGTATCACCGCTGGTACCTTTTGGGGTTATGAGTATCAGCATGGCACATTGTGGGTATGAGTCGATCAGCATGGCAGTTGTGGGTAATGAGTCTATCAGCATGGTACATTTTGGGTATGAGTATCAGCATGGCACATTTTGACTTTTTCTTCTTTGCAGAAACGCTCCAAATCTGTATTGCCAGGGCATCCCCTGTGCACAGCCCTCTCAGGTCACCCCACAGATTTTCAATCAGGTTCAGGTCTGGGCTCTGGCTGGGCCATTCCAAAACTTTGATCTTCTTCTGGTGAAGCCATTCCTATGTTGATTTGGATGTATGCTTTGGGTCATTGTCCTGCTGAAAGATGACGTTCCTCTTCATGTTCAGCTTACTAGCAGAAGCCCGAAGGTTTTGTGCCAATATTGACTGGTATTTGGAACTGTTCATAATTCATTATCTTAACTAAGGCCCCAGTTCCAGGGAAAAACAGCCCCAAAGCAGAATGCTGCCACCACCATGCTTCACTGTGGGTATGGTGTTCTTTTGGTGATGTGCAGTACTGTTTTTGCATCAAACATATCTTTTAGAATAATGGCCAAAAAAGTCCAACCTTGGTTTCATCAGACAATAACACTTTTTCCCCACATGCTTTTGGGAGACTTCAGATGTGTTTTTGCAGAATATAGGCTGGCTTGGATTTTTTTCTACATAAAAAAATGCAAGAAATATGAAGAGAACGGAGATTGTTGTCACATGTACCACACAGCCAGTACTTTCCAGATATCCCTGCAGCTCCCTAAATGTTGCTGTAGGCCTCTTGTTCGCCTCCCTGACCAGTCTTCTTCTTGTCTTTTCATCACTTTTGGAGGGACGTCCAGTTCTTGGTAATGTCATGTTGTGCCATATTTTCTCCACTTGATGATATATATCTAATGCCTTGGAAATTCTTTTGTACCCTTCTCCTGACTGATATATTTTAACAACGAGATCCCTCTGATGCTTTGGAAGCTCTCTGCGGAACATGGCTTTTGCTGTGGGATGCAACTAAAATAATTTCAGGAAAGACTAACTAGAGCAGCTGAACTTTATTTGGGGTTTATCAGAGGCATTTCAAATGATGGCAGGTGTATGCTGACTCCTATTTAACATGATTTTGAATGCGATTGCTTAATTCTGAACACAGGAACCTGACATTTTATATCCACTGTATATAACAGTGATGGCGAATCTATGGCACGGTGGCAGAGGTGGAGCCCTCTCTGTGGGCACGCAAGCTGTCAGCCAGCACACAGGAAAGAACTGCAACCTATTGGTTCTCAATGCTGTCAGATCTTTTCCCCTCCCTTCTGTTTGCGAACAGTCCCCGATACCCTCTCCTATTCTATCTTATAAGAAAGTAGAGTGTGTGTTTACATGTTTCTTTTGTGTATATGATTTGTGTATTTTAATTCAAGTTAAATTGCCATGCCAGCTCTTTGAGATAAATAAGTGGGGTTTGGGGTTCAGTCTCTAAATGTTTGACCATCCCTGGCATATACCATCCCCAAAGTGGCTTTATCTTTCCCCCGAAAGCTTAGCTTCAAACGCCAGAGTAAAATTAGTGATTGAAGTTCCTTTATATACACATAAAGGGATTTTGTTTCAGAAGATTTCAGCATGCATTATACAGAAGCAGCCAGAACCTAAAAATGGAACTAGCACACAAAAGGAAACTTCTGTAGATGTTTGCTGCTTCCTCAAGGGCTCATCAATGCTACTTCAATGACTAAGCACTGGAGTGCTAGAGGCAGGTTGCAAAGCAGATACCATAAAGATATGGTGAGTAAAACACTGAACCGTGTAAAACACAGAACTGTATAAATATTGCATTACTTAATCGTGTGCCCTGCACAGCAACACTCTGCAGTCTGCAGCCAAGTGTCAGTTTATTACTTCCTCATCACATTCAAGCAAAAGTTAATTACAAATATACAAACGTAAAATTTTCTACAGATGAGAAAAATTAAGGTAATGCTGTAATAGATTATAATCCTGGCATGGAGATCACACCCATTTGATGGGGCTCATCCCCACAGCTGCGGTCAGCTGCAATAGTCCCGCGATCTAAAATGTTGCTCACCTTGTTTTGATAGCGGACCGTGTGTTGTCGCATCCAATTGCCCCTGATTGCGGCCATAGCCATGAATCAATTAATTGATTGATTGTTAACTGTGCCCATTCATTTTCTATGGCCACGAACAGGGGAGATTGGGTGGTCGCACTTTCAGAATATAAGATGAAGGCATTCCCTCATACCGATTTTGTGGGGTGCATCTTATAGTCTGAAAAAAACATAGCACTGACATATTATGCAGCACTTTACAGAGCATATATAGTCATATCACTAACTGTCTCTCAGGGGAGCTTACAAGTCATATGTCACAGTCTTAGTGATGTGCAACTTGGGGAACTTGGGGAAGTGAATTAACCTATCAGCATGTCTTTGGAGTGTGGAGGAAATCAGAGTACTTGGAGGAAACCCACGCAGACACGTGGAGAACATGCAAACTCTTTGCAAATAGTGCCTAGGCCAGGATTTGAACCAAGGATACTAGTGTGTCATGGCCATAGTACGAACACCCTGAGCCAACTATGTCTGTCACACAGGCATAGGTGCAGAAAACCAGTCTATGTCCCCAGTGTCCCTGATGGCGATGGGGAAATCATGGCTGCCCGTGCTAATGCGCTTATCGGTGTCCAGGACAGTCCTGAGGAAAAAGCAATCCAATGTTTTAGAAATTAATGCATAAATACTAAGTACTTGTAATAACTCTAAATACTGATCATATTTGTTTCAAGGGCATCAAAACAGAGGTTACTGTAATTTTCTAAAGACGTAATGGGCATCGGAACAGACTTCTCTTATAATTAACAAAATGGAAAGTAATATTCTCAAAATACAATCCCATCCTTGTTCACAGCAGGCAAGCTCACAAAACACTCCTTGTGATTTGGATCTCATTTCACAAATGTTTTGATTACCGATGTCGAATTTATTTGATAATTAATGGGTTGAATGATTTGGCTAATTCTACATAATGTTCTTGCCGCTGCTTTTGGCAAGCTGTGTCGATTTCTTGCAGATATTTTAATAGAAAATATTCATTATTAAGAGCGCAAGGAAAGATACAGCATCAGCTCTCTTCAACTGCACTGGCTTTTCATGCTAGTTGTTCAAGCTTACTTGGCACATCTTGCCTGCAGATGCATAATGCCAATTGAGCCTTGGCATGAAAAGGGAATCAGGTGATGCTGCCTATCAGCAGGAATACAACACAGCAGGCTGAATGTTTACCTAGAAAGATAAATCCTGAAATGTATGGAAAAAGACTTTCTTTCTTTCGCTCTCTCTCTGTCTAGTTATATATATATATATATATATATATATATATATATATATATATATATATATATATATATATATATATATATATATATATATATAAAGGAATTGTCACCCCTGACATGGGGTTTACCCCTTTTACGCATTTCACATGTATGAGCGTAATCATAGAGATAGGCAAATGTTATTGGGGTGACACAAAACTCCATGTATGGATTTTAACAAAGTTCCCTGGAGTGCGGATCCATCATTTCTAGTCGTGCTGTACTGGTCAGAGTGGGACAGGCTCTCTTTGGCTTTCAGTACCCAACATTACCAGTGCTATACTTTCATAAAGCCTAGAGGCACTGATAAATAAGAATCAACAATGTGCGGGCAACTGTTTTCTTATATAGTAATATAACAAAATGGAATGCCTAACACTGAAAACGTTAGTATGCCTCTACGGTACCTAACCTGTAGGTAATCCTTGGCAGTCTCAGGGGAGCCTGCAAAGCAGGTAGTATGGCCAAAATATGTCTTCCAGGTCTGGTGGTGGGATCCGTTCCAGCTGGAGTACTGGTTGACCAAATAGCATCCTCAGCATCTCTGTGGATGCGCTGTGTTTTTTTAATATATTCTGCCTGTCCTGACTTGTCTCCTGTCTTATCCATCTGAAACTGTACACTACTGTGTCCCCAAATTGAGTCATGGGGCATTGCGAAATGGATGGACTAAGTAGTATTCAAACTGAGCTGTAGACATATGGTCAATAAAATGCTAAAATGTCAACATTAGCATGCAAAAGCATGGACATTGTAAGCTTGACCAGGGCCGCCATCAGGGGGGGATAGAGGGCACAGCCATCCCAGGCCCAAGGAGCAAGGGGGGCCCAGCGCTCAGCATGGCAACCGGGTTCCCCAGACTGCTGGCAGCCTGTGCTCACTGGCTGCTAATTGTCGTTCGGACATTAACTCCCCCTCCCCAGCCCAACAACTTTTGCACAGAAAATTTCCGAGTATGGGGCCCGAGGATTTCTGACGGCGGCCCTGACCACATACCACAGGTTGCAATTTTAAAATCTAAGAGACTTTACATAATGACTTGAACAGTGTTTGGTCATTCTTTCTTTCTGTTGTTTATACCATGCCTTTCCCTTTAAATGACAAATGAATGTAAAAGCTGTCACTTAAGATGACCTTTCCCACAATACTTTTCCTGTATATAATGTGTTTCTGTAGCTTCATGCATACATTTCTCAAATTCTGTAGATCTCATCATAGATTAAAATGAGAATGCCAGAACACTGATAGAGGATAGCCTGAAATATAATACCAGATTTAATAGCCAGAAGATGAATTAGTTGCTGCCATGACGCTGAATGAAGACGGTCCAATGATCCTCTAAATGTGTAATATATGTATCTTGTCAGGTATTGTGATGGAAATGTATAGCTCTCCAAAATGTGGGACCTCATTTATTTTTATAAAGGCTGTCTCCTTGGAAGCTCCCTTTGCCATGTTGTATAGATGATGAATGTCAGAGTAATGAGCATGAAACATATGTTTAAAAGGTAACTGAAACATGTGTGAATAAATAATTCATCCTGTTCTATTATACTCGCAGTGTGATGATGCCTAAACAAGATATGAGAATAGGTTGTGTCCATGTCCTAATCTCAACCTGCCCTATGAATAGCATTAAGAAGACTAATCTTTGGCTAAAGCTAGGGGGGGGAGAAATATATTATAAAGTTTAAGGTGTACCTAAACTTGGGACCTATTTTTAAATAAAATATTTGTGTGCATTGTATACATATGTCTTCTGTGTTCCTGCTAGGTCCAGTTTAGCTACAATAGTCACATTCAGTTTTTTTGTTCTGTATAGACAGTCTGTGTGTCATACAATGTGTATATGGGGACCTTAAAGCAGGGAACACACGGCTCCATATAGGAGCCGTTCGATGTTCCATGCAGCGTGATGATGTCATCACGCTCCTGCCAATATCGGAGGAGCTGGAGACACAGCAGTGCTGTGTCTCCAACTCAGCCGATGTTTTGCATAAAGACCCCACGGTCCTCATGCAAAGAAAGGACATCGACTGTGGTTTACAGTCATGTCCGATATCCCTGTTTTAGAGCAGGATTTATTGGTATTGCTCAAAATGGGTGGCCGCATAGGATATGGGCCAGATAGATGGCTGTGAGTGCGCATAGCGCTTGAAGCGGACAACGATCTGGCCCATATCTACACGTGTGTACCCAGCTTAAGACCACCATGGTGCTAACCTTAGCATACTTGGTATCAAGTATACAAGTCAGGGCATTCTGACTGTTTACTTGCTGGCCAATATACCCAACCCCTTAACAAGTGCCATTGCAATCAGCTAATCACTGTTAGTTACTTCATCTGTCAATGGTTTTAATGTCTTGGTTGCTCAATATCATTTACATGCATAACTTATATAGTTTATTGGCTTTAATCTTAAATTATTAAAGACGAAGGCTTTTGGGATGCCTTAAGCTGACCATACACCTTTAGATCTTTCTGTCAGATATCCTTTAGATCTATCAACAACTATGTAATATAGGGTCCTCTGTGACTTAACACTGGTAAGCAAGCCATACACGTGTCGGATTCCATGGCCAATTGATCACTCCCCCGATCGATTCCGGCGATTCTGCCGGGAATCGCAGGTGTGATCAATCGGCCAATTAAGAGTATCCATCGCTGCATACCACCTTGTCCAACGGATTCCGGGACTATTCCGTGTCCGATTGTCCACCTCACAAATGGCAACTCCCCCTGATCTGGGCAGAATCAATCTGATGGAACCAACATGTTGGTTCTCTGTCGGATCCGATTCTGGGCCCCTGAACGATCGGACCTGATCGATTGGACAAGGTGGGCTGCATGCGATTCCGGCACGATCGTTTGGCGTGCACGCGCCCGGAATCGGTCGTGCCGGAATCCGGTGGGAAACCGACATGTGTATGGGGGCCTGTAGACCTGATGGTTTAGAAAGTCCTTCGTATTACATGGTTTTGGTAAAACAAAAGGAAATCTAAAGAAAATCTGACAGAGAAATCTAAAGGTGTATGGGGACCCTTAGATTCCTTTTTCAGGATTTATAGAACAATACTTCCAATGACAAATATGCTGAATCAATTGTTAGATTTAGAACAGAAATGTTTTAAGCCCTTAACCTCCCTAGCGGTTGAAACGAACCCTGTTCGTTCGCCGATTACGGTCCTCTCAACCGCAGGGGAAGCCGGCATCGGGGAGACCCGATGCCTCCCCGGAAAGCTGCAGCGATTGTCTTCATCGCTGCAGCATTTTTCCGGGGTTTCGGCACCGCCCCAATCGTGTCACGGTGACGCGGAAATGGGCGGGGGGGCCATAGACCTCCATGTTAATGGAGGAGCGCCGGCTTTCCTTCTCACGCAGCTGGTGTCAATAATGACACCAGCTGTGTGAAGAGCAGCGGCGCGAGGCCGGAAATGACAGGCAGTGTACTGTGTTGCTGTGTTACTGTACGATTGCCCGTACCGCACCGTTACGGGCAGTGCGCTAGGGAGGTTAAATAGATTTAGCATATGGACATATGTTCAGAGCTTTTCATGTGAATTTGTTGTAACATAAATTTGGCAGAGTAAAAAGAAGCCTCTCCAAAGGAGGGTAAATTCCTCTAAGCTGTTAACTGAAAGTCAATAGCACCTCCTCCCCCTGCCCCTCCAGTGTCTTATCTGACGTCATGGGGGCGGACACAGAAGCATTGGCTGGTATGCAGAATCACCGGAGGATTTCAGCAGCAGTTCAGGACAGATCAGTTTGCCTAAAGTTAACTTGGGGTGAGTTTTATTAGCTAAGAATGCAGAATGCCCAGGAGGTTAAGAAATATATGGCTGTAGATGTAGCGAAGCTGCCTGCTCAGTAGAGATGATCCCTGACGCCAACATTTCTAAATTAGAGTTCAAATGCATGCAAATTGTACACAAGGTAAAACTGAGCCAATCAAGCACAGGAGCTGTTGTACGTCATTGGTCAAGCTCAGGGCCGCCATCAGAAATCTTCAGAGATTTTCTGTGCAAAATGTTATTGGGTCCAGGAGGGGGTGGATGTCCGTTCGACTATGAGCAGCCAGTGAGCACAGGCTGCCAGTAGTCCAGGGAACCCGGTTGCCGAGCAGTTTGGCCAGCCCAGCATGCGGCCATCAGGGTCCCTAGATGCTGAGCGCTGGACCCCCTAGCTGCTTGGGCCCGGGACGGCAGTGCCCCCCCCCCGATAGCGGCACTGTATGTGATATTCCGTGGCCAAAAAGTTTGACAACCAGTGGCTGGCAAAGTGTTTATCGGGAATGAATCTTATAATAGCCATGGTTGGACATGGACTATAGACATAGAGGAACAACTCAACCACACTCAAAACAAAGAACCAGAGATAAAGTACTAATGTTAGCTTGGAAAGGAAAAACATACACTCAATAGCTGTTGGGAAAACAGCAGTTTCTTACTGAAAATACTAGTATTTTGTATATAAAGGATTGTCATTTAGGATTCACACACAAATTAAATCAGTGCTAAGTTGATGTTTAGAAATAACCATATCTTAGGGTAGTTTTGATGTGATGCTACATTAGTTTCCTTTATTTTCACCTGTTTTGCACTTCCCTTATTTTACTTTAATTTACATCTTGCTAAAAAGAGAAATTGTAACCATGGAACATTGATGATTTATTGGAGGAAACGGAGGAGATTCATAAAGGTGTTGCATAGACATTAATTCTTCTGACAGTTTAAGTGAAAATTGGCTTTGAATGATTGAAACTGACAGAAACATAATGAACTAATAATTCATCTGAAATGTGCCAGCGACTCATTTGATTGCCAGTAATATTAATTACTGTAGGTTCTGTTTTAATATTCCATCAATAGGTTTAATTTGGAAACTTTAAGACTAACAGTCAACACATTCCTCAGTGTACACAATAGTCCTTGGGAGTAAAATCTGAAATAATTAAAATGAAAGAGCCCATCCTACAAAAACCATGCCTTATTTCAGTGATGCTGGATTAACAAAGGAATTGAGACCATTTGCAATTAAGTACATTAATTAAGTACATATTCACTAAGCTCTAACAGTATTTACTAATTAAATAAACTATCCCCAATGGCTAAACCTCCCTAGCACACTGCTGAGGTCCAGGTTTCTGGTCAAAAGCGCACCATAGACTTCAATGGAATTATTTTATGTTGTAGGCCTGTAACTTCCCAAAATATATCCGTACAAGGGTCTAGTAGACATCCTGACTATAATAATGTTTGAAACACACAATTATGTAAAAGGAAATTACATCAAAAAAATAAAGAAATAAAAGGTATAATTTAAATAATAAAATCTCTAAAAGACTTGTTTTGTATGAAAGATTTCAGAACAGTATGTATTTATATTTAGTTTATAATAAAATGTTTATTTAATTGTAAATGTGTTTTTTCTTACTTTGAATTGTATTGGATATATTTATCACTGTATCTACCTGCTGGTTACCTGCAAAGGGGCACATCTGGGGAATCACACTGAAAATGTTTTTGTGCGATTTACTTTTAAATCTCCAGCCGACCACCCCAATGTGACGTCATCACGTCACTTGGCGGGGGGGGGGGGGCATCACGTCACTTAGGGGGGGGGCCCTCTCCTGCAGCAGCCTCCTCTTTAGACTGGAGACGCTGTAGCAGCCGGGAATGGTACATATGCACTGCCAGGGCTCCGATCTTCGCCATACGGCCCCATCTCGTCCAGTACAGTACTGACAGGACAGCGATGGACAAGATGGAGCCGTCAGGAACGACAGAGGGGTTAAAGCATTAAAAAAACAAAACATGTATTGTATCTCTAGAAACATTATTATCCTACAGATAGGAAGCGATCAGTAGAATTGAAGCCACCACATCTTAGATGGCCAACTTTCTCTGGTCTTGGATGTTGGTTGCTTCGGGGTAAGTAAGCAATACTTAGAGGGGGAGTAAAGAGATTCTGACCTTTCTCTAGCTTTTGTCATAACATGCATGTTAGCAAAGCATATCTGCACAATATGGCAAGTAAAATCACTAGCTTCAGATATGACATCACCCCTTGTCCCTCTTCTTCCACATTGGCCATCTTCAAGACCATGGAAATACAACTCTTACACCAGGACACAAGAGTCCCTTGTACAACATAGTTACACAAAAGTATGGTGTACATCCTATGTCAGTAGCTGTCCACTATGGCAGATAGCTAAATAACCAAGGCAGGAACGACGTGCAGATGCTAGATGCAACCAAGTTTAAGGAAAACCTAGGGTCTGTATAAAGTTTATTATGAAGCAGTGCCTGGGCCTCATAACAAACATGATTTGGTAATACTGACACATGCTACAAGGCTTAAAGCAGAATATGAACGTTATTAATAGATCCAAACCTGTAATGAAAGAAGTAAACAGCTGCCTGGCTGTCATCCTGTTGCAGTGGCCCAGATGCTTTTTGAGCCAATGACTTGGAAGAAGCATTCGGCAAGTGAAGCCATCATCGGAACACTTTTTCCAGGTCAGTAAATCAGAAACTACTGATGCTTTTGAAGTAACATGACACACTGGAAATGAATATTTTCCGAAAATTCACTTTTAAAAACACAATCAGTATAAATACCTAGTAAAGCAGACATATTCTGGAAGATCCGCAGGAGCTCAGGGGTTAATGTAAGGGAATTTTCCAACGTCACTAACCTAGAAATAAATACAGAAGACCATTGAAACATTTGAAAGATTAAAGTATGTGTACATACATGAGGGTTCCCTAACCTCATCGCATGTAGGTAGCCGGCACTGCGGTAAAGCGTAGGATGAACCAATGTAGAAACTGTCCAGCATTTAAAGTACCAAAACCAGGTATATGACTTGGATATCAAGAGGGACCAGTTCAGGGTCCTCCAAGTTCCTTCTTACCACACAATAGGATAAAAAGTTTGGAGTTCAAGTGATACCTTTTATTAGCCTGAAGAAGGGATCTGAGACATCCCAAAGCTTGCTTTTTCAATGACTTCAGTTAGCCAATAAAATCATCTTGAACTTAAACTCCAGAGGCCACAGACACAATGTCCCTATGCTTTCTGACCTGCACACACATGAACCTGCACACCTGCAGTGCTTAGAAATTAAATTCACATTGTACATGCAAATTATAAACATCATCTAATGATAATCTCTAGAAACCAATCTGCAGAATTTAAGCCATCACTTGTAATGCCTGCCATACACACCCGGACGGGTGCAGACAGACCAGCTCCGATATGCACCGGAATGCAAACGTGATGACGTTATGGGGCCCCTTCAGTCGGCCGGCACCCTTTGTGTGCCGGCCATTAGCTTCAATGTAGCCGCCGGTCTTCATTGAAGCTAATGCCATCGGCTCCCATCGGCCAGAGATTATCGGACATGTCCGTCCTCTGGTGGGCCGAGCTGTGTGGCGACAGGGATCTGTCTCCCCATGTGGGCACATGCCGATAAGCGGCCGATTTTTCCGCTGACCGACGGCGCATGCGCGCACGCCCGTCGGACAGGTGAAAAATCGGCAGCTTATCGGCATGTGTATGCCAGGCATTAGACGTTCTTTCTCTAAATCTATTCTGACCTTTCTCAAGCTACAGACGAGGTGGGGGGGGGGGGGGGGGGGGGGGGGGGGGGGGTATGGTAATTCATTTGTTTTGTGTGTATGTTTTGGATAATAAAATTTGTTTACCATTAAAATCAATTGGAAATTTCACTGCATGTTATGGTCCAAAAAGGAAAAAACAAAAAAAAAATTTTTTTATTCCCTCCAGCCAAGCCAAAAAGCCACTGCCAAGAAGGAGATATTATCTGCAATAGCATTAATAGTACCCATTCTGTGAACAAACTGAACTTCTTCCAACTTATGGAGAGACATATTTTACAATGAGATGGCATGGGTTGTGTATTTACATTAACATTCACATTGCATTTTGTGACATAGACTTGTCCCTCCTCCTATATATAAATAGCTGACTATTGGTAAGTTGTTCAGCGCCAGATTGTAAAATGTGTCTCTTCATAAGTTGCTCCATGTATTCAGAAAATGGTTACTGCTAGTGTATAGACACACGCTAAATTTTGTGCCCTGACACTCTGCTGCAGCAAAGACCTGGCTTTTTGGCTGGAGGAATATAAAGTGAATACTGCTCGGTCCAGTCCTGCCTACTTTGCTAGAACATTCTGTATATTCACTTCATATGTGAATGGCTGTGTCCCCAATTTGTTTTTTCTAAGTTTCTATCCAAAACTATGGGATGCGTCTTATAGAGAAAAATATGGCATTAGTATTGATGCCGTTTCTTAAATTATTTTCTTATTCAATTGCCATTTCTCTGACTATAAATTATAGAACCAAACCCTACACTAGAAGAAGAAGATGATTTGTAAGACCTAAGAACACCAATCAAAACAAAATGGAACAAGTGACATTTGATTCCATATTTCTGCAGTCAGAGAATTTATGACACAACTGAGAGAATTTAACATCTGCCCTGTTTATTTCAGTCGTCTATGATGACAGAGACGTCAGATACACATGGCCTCTGCTTCTGGATTTCAGGAATTCCTAAGCATTAGCTGACCTGTGGGTAACGCCATTTCTCCAGCCAACGAATGTGAAATCCCTATAGGGAACGCCAGTAACAATATTACTTATTTGCCTTACGTTTAAAAGATGAAGCAAGAACGGAAAGCCTTTGTAGCACTATTTTCCAGATGGCCTGCTATTATTCCTAATCATCATTTACAGCTACATATAAATTGCTAGTCAATAGAAGTGTCAGCAAAGTGCTGGAAGGAGGTACAGGTAGCTCCGGTTAAAAATGAAAGATAAGCGAAAGACCACTATATTTAAACTTCCCTCTGTGTTAAATTACATTCATTTGGTTAATATTCATTTAACATTGTACTTTTATGTGCAAATCTATATATATATATACCAATAATATATATACAGTGGTTCTGGGTCCCGGGGGACACATCAGTAGGCTGGCAGATAAGTGCAGTGGCACAAAAGCCAGATGATCCAATGAACAATTTGGAAATGTTGCTGAGACAAATTACAGATCTCACTCCTTGTAAACATAAAATGCTTTACATTAAACTCCAATCTTACCAGAAGTCATTTTACTAGGAACGATGAATGCCCAATAAACATGCTGGTGCTGCCCTCATCAGCTCACCCACAGTAACACTACACATATAGGGAATCATGTATACATATTCATAATACAATACATAACAATAACGCAAAACATTCTAAATTATAATTATCTCTTCCCTGGAATTATCTGCATGAAGTGGATATTTATTTGGTAAACAACATAAGTGACCCCTATTCAAGTGCTGCACTACGGACGTGAGTCAAGGTTGACCACAATCTCTTTTATAACTCACAATAAATATCGGATTTATCAACTAACTATTCCAAAAAAATAAATATAACCCAGACAAAAAGGTTTTCAAACAACATAGATTTAATAAATATCACCTGACTTTCATTTACGTAAGGCCAGGTCTCCAACGCATCGAAATCCCTGCATTCCGCTCCCATGAATGAGGGGATTTTGCGGACAAGGTCTATTGAAAACGAGGAGGGGATTTTGGCGCAGTGCAGACAAGGTCTATTGGAATCTGTCATAGCTTGTGACGTGTTGCATAAACAATGTGGAATGGAAGTGTCAAATAAAGTGTACAACAGTGTACATCACTTGCAATGTTCCCTCCCTTATATTTTCCCACCCCGCACATCATTTGCAGAAGCATTAGGAGTTAGGAGGGGGCATTACTCTCCTTAACTTCCCACCACACTTTTGGCCATCAACACTGCTGCTTGTTAGCGGCAACTCTGATGCTTTCAGTGAACTTGGTGACCCCTGTGCAATGGTCATTCAACCGTAAGGCTTTTTTTCCATTGCGTTGGGACCCCTCCGCTAAGCGTACACGCTTAGCGGGGGGTCCCAACGTAACAGATAGACTTACCTGCTCGGCGGACGGGTCTGTCTTCATTGTGCTGAGCCGATCCGCCGGTGTCAGGCTGAACGTAGTCGAGTACGTTCAGCCTTTACACCGGCGGATGTGTAAACAGACCATCCGGCGGCAGGCTGAGTCTGTGAGATACGTCGGGACCCCTGCTAAGCGTATACGCTTAGCGTAGGGGTCCCGGCGTACAATGGAAACAAGCCCTAAAGGGTGTCCTGACCCACAGGTTGAGAACCACTGTATTACTGTAATGCAGCGATTAATTCACCCTAAGCAGGGACAAAACAAGCACTGGTGACTAGACCTTAGAGCAGTGGTTCTCAACCTTTTTAGATCCGCAACCTCGGAAGAGATGTCGCGAAGTGTCACTTCCTGCATTTGGAATGCGGAAGTGCCGGTGCGGAGTGTCACTTCATGTTCCAAATACAGAAAGTGACACTCCACAATGTATCTGGCACAATCAGGTAAGTGTAATGTCCCCATCCTCATATATTCCCACCCAGTTTGTGCAAATGATGTGTGGGGCTGCAAGCTAGAAGGGAGGGGGTGTTACTCTCCCTCCTAACTTTCCACCCCACTTGTGGGAATCAGTGGTGCTACTTGTTGGCAGATAAACTTGGCCACCCCTGTGCAATAGTCAGTCGACCCCCAAGGGGGTCCCGACCCACAGATTGAGAGCCAGTTCCTTGGAGGTATTTTACATTCATAAATGAAATACATAATGCAAATATAAATGTATCCTAATTGTTTCATCTTCAGAATTACTAGGACACATTAGTCCACCTAACCCAGTGTTTTGGGAACCCTGAATGGTGTCTCACACACAAAGTATACTTTAAAGACAACCAATCCAGTTCCAGAAACCACAGAGAAATAAATAAAATCACTTGATGAAAGGTTTTCCTACAAAGAATAATGACCCTCATTTCAGTGACTTGAGAACGGCGGTTGGAGGTCATATGCCGGTAAATGCTTCCAGTGCGTAACACGCAAATAACAATTCATTAATACTGATTGTAATGATAAATCTTTTGGTCAACTTTCGTATGTTTTCAATGCAAGTTGCTGGCATGAGAAAAAATAAATAATAATAAAAAAAGAGCTAATACATCTCCCTGTGAAAACATTTGTCACCACCGGAATCACTGTGTCAACTACAGAGAGTAACAGCTCAGGAAAAAGGAACAGAACTCAACGGCCTAAATGACTCTTCAATAGCTATGACATTATTGCACTCCACAGATATGAAATATGTATAGAACAAATCCTCCAGGATAATGCACTTCTGATACTAGATGTATTGATCGGGGACGTATGCATCAATTAAGCGTGCTACCGAGTATGCTGTTAACTGAAGTGTAAAAAGCATAAAAGGAAGCATGTTTTGTCCACTGTCATGAAGGTCCCATGTCTTCTTAAAATTATCAAAGGGTACATGGACATAAATCTGAATAGCGTAAAGGAAATAGTACCAACCAAGTCTTTGACATTGTTTTTCCCCCATTTATAAAGCAAAGAATGATCTGTCTGGCAGCCTCGGGACAGAAAGCTATACTTCTGTGAGCTACGCACATAAGGACCATTCCAACACTAACCAATAACAGATCAATATGTTTTTCATCAGATGTAGATAGATTTAACCTCCTGGGCGGTTTGCCCAAACTCAGTTCGGGCGCAGTTTGATCGCTGATCAAACTGCACCCGTGCCAGGATCGGGCACAGCCGCCACCTCTCCGTGTGCCTACGGCTATCTAGAAGAGCCGCAGACACACTGAGCCTCTACCGACCCGTGTCTTCGGCGTCATCTGTGACGCCGAAGGGGGCGGCGCCATAGACCTCCATGTTAATGGAGGGGGCGCCGCTCTCCTCCCCACACATCACCGGCGTCTATTTTACACCAGCGGTGTGTAGAGGGCTGGGCAGAGAGCCGGCAATCACGGCGGAGTACAATGTACTCCGCCGCGATTGCAGGGGAAACGGCTTTTCGTTTCATAACAAATAGCGCGAAAAGCATGTAACGCCCAGAGGGTTAATGTATTTGTCGATAATAACAGTATAAAAGTTGTGACATATGTATAAAATTTTTTATTAAATGTGACCAGATTTAAAAGTGTCGAAAAGTGTACACATTAGTAGTCAGTATTATCTTACTTCTCTTACATATAAACAACATGAGGGAAAACCAATTACTGTATTTTTCTGACCATAAGACGCAACCAATTTTTAGGTCGACAAGCCATGAAAATGATAAAATAAGGTAGTTGTTATGAAAAGTGACTTTATATATCTATCTATGGCAGAACAGTTTCTGGTCCACTTTCTATATGCTGACCCCGTGGGTTGTATACTGAGCTCCCCAGAAAATGAAAACAACAAGGTATATCTTACAATGAAAAGAAAAGGATTTAATAAGAAGAATCTACTCTGCAAATGTAATTCCAATTTTATTGGAAATAAAACAACCCCAACAGTCCCCTCTAGATGAACTTAACACATTTAAAGGGTTCTAATGTAATGTTATTATATACTCTCTATATCATGCCTTCATTACAACCACCTGAGGAAATCTCTATGTCTAAATCCCTTTACACCAAGCCGTTTTCTTATCAGCTTTTCTGCTCCATTAAAGAATGCTGCCCCCCCCCCTCAACAACCAAGATTAAACCTCTTTATATATGTGTTTTTTATTATTAGAATTGGGGATGCAAGAAAAAATGAAAGGTTTTTATTAGTGTCTGCTTCCTGTCTGTAAAATAATGTTAGAAGTTTTAAATTGGGGAAGAAGTCCCCTGCAGTACCAAATTTCAGCCACAAGTTGCCTCAATTGAGCTCTGAGGCAACTTGTGGCTGAAATTTGCACATCACATCTTCTTTCTCACAGGGAAGACGAGGACCATGGGGGAAGCTGCGTGCAGAGCCCCGATAGGAACACAGCCATAACACAATGCCCAGCTCTGTCTGTGTTTTTGTGAAAGCTTCAGCACAAATGCAGCTTTCACAAACAGGAAGAGATAGATGGGAGAGATGCTGGCTGGCAGCTCTTTCATCTATCTCTCTCTGCTCTTCATTGGCTATATCAGTAGGGCTCCACTGATATAAACAATGAAGTAAAGATTCTGAGAGCAACTCCCCGGCTAATCTTCTTGCCAGGAGAGGGAAGACGCAAGCAGGGAGCCGAGGCAAGACCACCCAGCGCACTTTTGGACCACTTCGGGGGGGGGGGGGGGGGGGGGGGGGGGGGGGGGGGGGGGGAAATGAGGGAGTGCGTCTCATGGTCCGAAAAATACGGTACTTACTAAATACAGATACAGCACAATGACTGTACTACACTAAGTAAGACAGGCTGATGGAAAACCAATAGACAAGGCTTGTCAAGCTCCTTTCCTTTTCATCCAATATAACAATGAACCTTATCATATGGAACAACCTTATGTTTTTCACGTAATACAGGTAAAGGCGCAGGCACAGTGTAAGTACCTGGTGTCAGTGATAACATAGTGAACAGCCCATGCATATGCCTGTATTTTCAGACAAGCATCAGCGTCCCAAGAAGTAAACACAGAGAGGCAATCACTGGAGGACGCATCAGGTAAGGCATATTTAGCTTCTGGTAGTGAAAATTTACCCAGAGCCACGCTCAGAAATAATGCCAGGGGGTAAACTGATTTTTTTTTAAAAATGTCAAGAGCCAAATATATTAACACTCATATAATCACACTGCAGGTTTCGGCCCCTGAGCCAGAGTTTGACACTTCTGCAATAGACTGATGTGTTGACACTTTTAATGTGCTTCTAATTTGCATACAATCTAGTTTTCTGATCATTGAAGGGAACAGATGTCAGACTGACATGGTGGATTCCACTGTGTTGTTACAGATGGGATAAAATTATTTTAAAGAAAATCAAATGTGCAAAAAGAAATGAAATGTAAGATTCACACTTGAGCAATTCTGAAATAATCAAATCTTGTCTCAGTGGAGGCAAAATAATCACCAAGCGGAAGCTGCGCTATTATCAGACGCCTCTATAGACTGATGTGCAGGGAGATAACATTCATATTTCAAGCAGCTTACCATAATTCCAGGCCGTCTTCCAGAAGGTAGATGTGTGGTGGCTGCGACACGTCTGTACTCAGCTGAATTACAGGAAGCAGGAATGGATATAAATTCTGGCTGTCTCCACCTAAGCCCTGTTCCCAAAATCAAATAAAAGCTTTAAAGTGCTGCTCGAATGCACCATTTACCCTTTTTGTGTTACATCATGCAAAACCTGACCTTGACATTTGCATACATATTTCTGACATTGTTATATTTGTATAGTTAAGTAGCTTAAAAGTTTTGCAACCTTGTAGTTTATATGGGAATTGAAATTCATACTGATTCTTTTCTTTTTCATTTTCAAAATCAATGCAAACCCTATTTGCTAGGGGTCCACTATGAGATTGCAACGAGCACACGGCCCCCCTTTTCGCTCCGTTAGAGCCACAATACATAACGTGGCCCCTTTAAATTAATCGGCTGATGAATAACTAACAAGCCTGGGCACGTTAGTCATACATCAGTATAACCGATCCATTGACTGTCAATGGACGCGTCAAACCTTCCTTGCATTCATGTCGATGTGGAGCTCTCTCCGTGCTGGAGGCTCAGACTGATGAATCAGGAGCTATGACGGGATGTAGACATAGCCCAGTTATTGCCCCATTGCCGTCTATGGCCGACTTGTGCATTGTTATTATTGTGTTACAATGAACAGCCCTCACGTGATCCCTCTTACTTTCCTAAATATATTATCAAAAGGATTTAGATATATAATGTTAGTTCCATAAATTTTTGGACAGAGAAATAGACAATCTTTTGTTCAACCTACTGAGTTAACCCTAGCCAGGATTCACCTGTTTTTTGTGGGCATGCAGGGATTCTGCATCGCTGCTGGCATGCAGATCGGCGTCGCAGGGGTTGGCCCCATAGACCTGCGTTATAATGGAGAGGCATCGCTTTCCTGCCTCACATCACTGGCGTTGATGTGTAGAGGGGAGTCCCGACAGGTTACACTGTGCTCTGTGTACACCCATACCGCCCAGGAGGTTAAAGCTGAAAGTCTGCAGT
>CM070032.1:27163239-27177723 GCA_036250615.1 Ptychadena robeensis
GTGCGCTTTTGGTACAGAAATCTGTACCTATGCAGTGCGCTAGGGAGGTTAAAGTAGAATAGAAATTTTGATTTGGGTTTGATGGTGAACATTAGTGCCTGACCATGATGCGACAACCATTCCTAGAGATGGACTTGCGGAAGTACTCACATAATACACATTTATGAATAAAAATACAAACCTTTTTTTGGAAAAACTCGCACACATTTCATTTCACATTTTGACTGTGCACAGACTAAGAACTAATACAAACAAGCTTTTTGAAACTCATTAATGCCAAGGTTAAAAGCTGCATTGGTAAACACAGTAAGCAAATCTTGAACACTGGCAAAACAATTAAAAATAATTGCTTCACAAAACATGATGTTGTTGAACACAAAGTTCCGGGTCACCAAGCTCTCTTGTATTATGAACCTCTACACACAAATCACCAGACACTTCTGAAAATCACAAGACAATGTCTTCATTCCGCTGCTGCCTGAACATTACAAACCTCGTATATTCTGCATGAATTAATACAACACCCATAATCGGCCGGCAGATTAAAGCCGATGAACCATAACGGACACTACTCTGCATTATTCGGGATGGGTGCAGCTATAACAAGGGCCACTCAACTGTTTGCTTTCTATGCTACAAGAAGCAGCACTTCCCTGCCGCCAAATCCTAACCCACACCTCACTGTCAGAGCAAGAATGCTAATTTGTATTTATGAATTATTCATGGATCGGATAAGACAGAAAAGGTCCCCTAACTCTAAGCTGAAATTGTTATCTTATTCAGCCACAGAACTCCCCAAAAATGTTAAAAACAAATGATAGAGTATATTTAGCCAAAACGTAAGGTGCCCATTCATGGTTGATCGATGAAGCTTGGCCTTCATCGGTTACCGTATTTTTTCGGACTATAAGACACACCGGACCGTAAGATGCACCCAGCTTTTAGAGCAGGAAAACCAAAAAAAAAAAAAGATTTAATAAGTTTTCACTCACACCTAGTGTCACTAGCAGCAGTACACTCACAGCACACGTCATTCTCTACACTGATCGGCAGAAGGGGGGCCGGGCTGCAGAGTCTCCTCCTCTCCTCTGCTCTCCTCTTCGGCTGGCTGTTACTTTGTCCGTGGGAGCTGCGAGTGATTGCAGTTTCTACGGACAGGAGAGAGGTATAGATGGCAGTTCATCTATGCCTCTCTTCATTTCTTATGCCAGCAGGGCTCTGAGGTTTGCTGGAATAGGCAATTATACTTTACAGATGGGAGAGCCGGACATCGGCTGGCATCTCTCAGCTGACAGCTCCTCCAGCTCTCCGGCTAATCTTCATGCTGGGAGAGCTGGTGGGAAGCCAAGCTCGGCCGCGGGGGTCGCGCACTCGGACCATAAGATGCAGGCACCCCCCCCCCGGTAAGCGGTGAATTGATGTGCTCCAAACTAATGGCAATCGAACAGGGATTTAACAAATGCTGGTTCCTTGTTCGATTAAATTCAATGGATCTCACTTGAAGAAAGGGTGGCAGCATTTGATTCCCACGGTGATCAATTGTTCGGGAATCGATTGAAAAATTTACCCATGTAAGGTACCCACCTTTAGAGAGATTTGCCCTAACTTGGCTGTCCATTTACTAATGTTCTACCACAATGTGCAATGCCCAAGTCAGATTTTTTATGCATTTAAAAAAACATATTCCTGATTCCCTGTTAGAGCTAGGTTAGGAAGTAAGTGAAAAATTCTCTAGGCCTCTTATAGGAGTAAAATGCAATTGCACTTGTGCTGCTGGTCAATATAAAATCACTTTCAATCCCCCCCAATTGTATCCCCATGCATGGAACCTGGGGGTAAATATTGTGTCAGCCCTGCAGTAATGGTTCACACTCATTTGGACAGCATGAACCTAGCCATATGCTACTCCAAACTTGTAACAAAGAGAACAAGCGTAACTTTATGCAATATGTAAAATCAACCTGCTGCTGCTATCATGGAAAAGTTAAGGCCTATGCACACTATTGCCCACTGTGCTATGCTGCACATTACATTAAGGTAGGTATAAAAAAGGTATAAAAAAAAGGACATAAGAAATTTGTTGAGCACAGCATATGGGAACGAGCACGGAGGATGTTTTTGCAAAACAAGATTATGGAGTTTATAAACTTTACCAAAATGTAAAATTCCCAAATATTTCTCCCTTTTTACTATAATGCACTGAGGCCATAGTTCAGGTCAGAAGACAACTATCTTGGACTGTATGCCACCCCCACAGTCAAGTAGCTAGCTAGCCTAAAGTAGATTTTTTCTTCAAGCAACTGCCAATTCCATTTTTTTGTTTGATGTTGTTTTCAAACATCGTTTATTCAGATTTTTCTTCAAGCAACTGCCAATTCCATTTTTTTGTTTGATGTCGTTTTCAAACATCGTTTATTCAGATTTTTCTTGTTCGTCCAACCCGATAACGAAAAAAAATACATAAAAAATTACAAAAATTTACCGACATGTTCGATGACCTTTCCAACGATTGTTTGTTTGAAGGTTGAACAAAATGTATCCATCTAACATCTTGAGCAATAAGGTGGCCTCTGGTATACAACAGCAATAGTATTCGGAATCCACTTTATTCACTTTGTAGGTAATGCATGGATCTGGTTGATTTAGCAAAATTCCATACGTGGTTATTGGGGGAACCAAGCTTGTTTTCCTGCTTTTGTGCAGCACTCTCTCTCTCTCCGACAATACCTGCAACAAACACTGAATGCCTGAGAGCTTAAAGGCTCATTTACTGCCGACTGTCACCAGCCCAGAAAGCTCCTGTATGAATAGGGCATAGGTCCCCAAAGCAGCTGGTAACTGCCAACAAGTTGAGTAATTGGTTGTTATGTAATGGGCTGGCGTGGCACACTGAACAAAAGCCCTAGACAAGTGGCCTGCATACCTGGTCGATTTTCAAGACCTCATTTAAAGTTCTGACTGATTCACCTGAGGAAATGTAGATGTGTTTGAGGATAAAAGACAATTACACAATTGTCCCAAAATATACCAGCTTAACATGTTTGACCTTCTGTATCTGCACTCATCTGCTCCCCTGTGATGCCTGCCTGGCTGACCTTCTGGGTATGACCCCTGGCTTTGTTTACTGGACCATGGTCGCATGCCGTAGCAATAGCTTTACCATTTATGTCCTAGGTTCCTAGTCCTTCTGACATCAGATTAAAGCTGGCCATTCACAGTTTGATATTTCCGTTTGCTTAATTTGAACGGAAGGAAATCAATTCACATACACCTGGTTTGATCGCCCCAAAGTGATACAAAAAAACTGACATGTTGGTACATTTTGCTCAATCGTACAAATATTTGACAGTCTTTCTAGGTATTTCATTTGTTTACGATTGTAATTACGAACATAATTAAGATCCTATTTACGATTGTATTATTGATCGTAATTACGTTTGTAAATATGACCGTACTACGCATGTGCTCCATAGTATGATCGTAAATTGATTATGTATAACTTGATCACATTGTGTTGCAGTACAATCGATGTTTGACTGGTGAACGATCATAAAATCGCACATGATTGAATCAAAAGGTAGCCATATACAAGGCGATTCTCCCTCGACTCGGTATTGACTGCAGCAGGATGACGTTATTCCACTGCAACCGTCCCCTCAACTCATCGGCGGGCATCCTTTTGTGTGCCAGACATTACTTTTTATGGGGACTGCCTTCCCAATTCAAAGTGATGAGATCGGCCTGGAATTTACCGGCATGTCGAATCACCGTGCAATCAGACATGTGGGAGATTCCTGGTCACACCAGGTGGGCCCACCCGATTTTCGGCCGAGCGACCATGAGGCCATTGGTGGGTTGATCGGCCGAAAAATCTTACGATCGATTGTGCAAAATCTATGTATGGCTAACCTGACACCCTTTGCACACTTAAGTGGGTCAACTTTAGATGAAGAGTCAGACTGCAATATTAAATTGGGGAATTTTTAGCTGATGAGCACAGACACTGGGCCCTACAAAGAATCATTTTTATTCTTGCCTCAAAAATTGGTTTAAAAAAGAATTTGAAACGATTTTATATTAAGTCGGCTCCTCTCCGGCTCTTTATGGGGGGCACAGAAACATTAAGATGGGCGGTAGCATATGGAAGAAGTTCCTGGGTAAAAACCAAAACTATTTAATTCTGGTGTCTCAGTAAATATGCCAATTAATTTTCCAAATACTAAGTCAACAAAAACATGGAAGAACCCATGGGGATGGGCTATGCACAGCTTTCAGTACAGCGCAATGATAAGCAGACATTAAGAGCAATAAAGGAATGTTCTACTGTAGAAGAGAACAAAGATTTATAACATTGTCAGTGCACATCTGGGAAACCACGGGGGAGCTTATCCAAGTTACAGTATCAAAGTGAACTGCTTATTTCAAATATTTATCTGCTTCAGCAGAACATATTGCACTCTGTTATAAACAAAAACATTAAAAATTATTTTTTTTTAGTTTAAAATATCAACTCTGTAAAATGTTGGAAGAGTTGGATTCAAGTGTACGACAACAAGCAAGCGGGTAGATTAAATAGTATCACAATTATTCTGCTTGGGGGTTCAAACAAAAGTAAAACTATACATGTAGTCTTAATAAAAAAATAAATAAAAAAAAGACCACCTGAGACTTTAAGACCACCAAAAGTGGTCAAATGCAGCTGTAACGTTGGGTTAGGATTCTTAGTATTCTTTTCAGAATAAAATCTCATATTCCACCCTATGGTTATATGTGTCATCCCAATAGAATATTTCTAAATGGCAGAAAGCATATTGCTTGCGTCCCTGGAAATTTTGTTTGCTTGGCTTCAATATATCTAAAGCAAAAATTTGTAGCAAGGTTTTTAAAAGCATATATTTATTTACAGCAGTGGCTTCTCAGTTTTTTTCCTTAAGCTTGCCATACACAGGTCGATTCCCATGCGATCTAAGAAAGGTTGTATGGGGAATAGATGCGCACCACCTTTGGTAAACGATCCCTGGCTTATACTTTAAACAGGGATTTATCAACACGTTGGATTCCTGTTCAATTGACATTTATTTTAGAACGGGATCGATCAGCGCACATCGATCGTTTGTGAATCAAATGCTAAATCACCCCATGCATGGCCACATTTTAAGGCCCCCCTTGCCTGTGTCAAAGACAAGCCAGGCCCCGAACCCCAACTACTACCCACATACACGCATTAAAAGCCTTCTTTATACCTCCAGCAATTGTGGGGATGAAACCATGTTCAGGGGGGTTGCAATCAATTTGCAAAATAAAATACTGAACTTTTCAAAATTAAATTCAACATTTTTATGTTAAATTGAGTAAAAAAAAAAGGTGTTTCCATTTTACCAGCCGAGTACAGCTCAGGATTAGCATTTTCACTTTTAGTTTACATAGAGAAAGCAGAGCTTACAGCTTCTCTCTGCAGAAGACATGGTGTCACCTCTTCCGATACCTAGGGAGGCACAGACCCCATGTTGGAAACTGCTGCTTTACAGGAAAGGATCATGAACTAACGTGAAAAGAAAAGGCTTCTCTTTTTGGTTTGCCATTATTGTCCGACACCTTCTGACTACCTCCCAATGGCAGAGAAACTAACAAGAAAGGGGCCAGAAAAAGGGGCAGCTTGACCTCCCTAGCGCACTGCTGAGGTCCAGATTTCTGTACCAAAAGCGCACCATAGACTCTAATGGAATGTTGTAGGCCTGTAACTTCCCAAGATATGTCCGTTCAAGGGTCTAATAGACATCCTGAATATAATAATGTTTGAAACACACAATTATGTAAAAAAATTACATTTAAAAAAAAAAACAAATGGTATTATCTGAATGATAAAATGTCTAAAATACTTATTTTGTATGAAAGATTTCAAAACAGTATGTATTCATATTTATATTTTGTTTATAATAACATTTTTATTCAAATGGAAATGTGTTTTTTTTTACTTTGAATTGTATTGGATACAGTTATCACTACATCCAGTACAATTCCCTTTGACACGCTCTCTTCCCTGGTGTGATGGAAACACCAGGGGAGAAAGGGTTAACTGCAAAGGACACATCTGGGGAATCACATTGAGAACAGATTTCTGCATAGAAAACTGTTCTTGCGTGAGAAACTCTTAAATCTCCCCCCGCCTCCCTGATGTGACATCATCACGTCACTCGGGGGGGGGGGGGGGGGTCCGCTCTCCTCCAGCAGCTTGTTCTGAAGATTGGAGCAGCTGTAGCAGTGCGGAATGGTAAATCCGGGGCTCCTATCTTCGGCAGGCGGCTCCATCTCTTCCAGTGCAGTACTGACAGGACAGCGCAGGACGAGATGGTGCTGTCAGGAACGGCAGGGGGGTTAAAGTACCCTTTGATACCTAGACAATTTTTCGGACATGCTGTAACCATTGGGATTTGTTATGGAGGATTTTAAAACAACTATTCAAATCACAATGTCTGCAAGGTAAGCCATGCTTTACGTAGTGCATTAATGATGAAAAAAGGGACCAGTCCTCGTCTGTATCTTAACAACACAAGGTCACACTGTCAATGAATACTCGTTTCCATAAATAGTAATTAAAATTAGATACCCTTCACTTCAATTATTCTCATGATACACAGTAAAATTGTTGCTGCAAAAAAAAACAAGGAAATCCAGCAGCAAAGCTAAAGGAAACATTTGACAGTTAGTTAATGAGAAACGGCACACCGTTGTGAGATGTATTCATTATGCCGACTGTCATGAACAATGCTAACAAAATGATACAACGCTTAGCCAATTACACAAATTACTAATGTGATTTTTGTCAGCCACTTCTTAGCGTCTCGGTGAGCGAAGGAGAGAGGAAAGACTCCGTCTGATATATAATAATAATGAGTATTTGTCACATATTAAAATAAAAAAAAAGTTCTATTTAATTAGTAGTTCTTTAATTGGAGTTTAAGAATCACTAATAGAATTAACATAATAACAGGAACAAAATCCTCAGTACAATGATACTAACGTTCAGTGCAGACAGAGAAAATTAATAATTCGATCTCCCAAGGTGAAAAGTTGTTCAGTGGACATCACTGGCGTGAGATTCATTCAGACTTCTACGGTGGGGCCTGCAAGTATCAAACTTTCTTTTCAAGCACATTGTATTGCTTAAATTAATTCTGATTAAAGTTTCCATAATTTGGAAGCCAGAACTAATAATATTTAATGAGATGGTGAAATTTTGTCATTAGTATGCATATTTTATGCAGACTGAAACTGAGCCAATCAGGTACAACAGCTACTGTGCTTAATTTTCAGTCAGCATACAATATTCATTCATTTGCATGATAATGTCGCAATTTCAGGATCTAACTGACCATCTCACATATACCTCTGTTACATTCTTCAAACTAATCTTAACAACCTAAAGCCCCCCATACACCTTACAATCTTACCATACAATTTCTGTACAATCAACTTTTGTTCTATCACAACCATGTAATATGAGGACCTTTCTAATCCTTCCAATCACTGTGTATTCTATCAGGGAGGACCCGGCACTACATAGCAGTGATATATACCTTCCAATCACTATGTATTCTATCAGGGAGGACCCGGCACTACATAGCAGTGATATATACATTCCAATCACTGTGTATTCTATCAGGGAGGACCCTGCACTTAATAGATCTATAGGAAATTGTATGGAGTGATCTAAAGGTGTATGGGGGGCTTTAGCAGTGTGGCAGGAACAATTATGCAAGTGGGGCCACTGCCATCATGGAACACTATGGCCACCAAAGGGTGTATGAAATAACATTAGCATAAATACCAGTACTAAAGGTGGGAATACACAGGTCTGGTTTTGGATCGACAGACTCAAAAAGATAGATTTTTTTAATCGCTGGAACGAAAATCTAAAACCGAACAAAGGTTTCGTTCAACCAACATCGAATACAAGTGAACGATATCGCACAAAAAATCTTTCGAAAGCTGATCATGTTGGTAAATTTTCATCTATCTTGTAAAAAACGAACGTACCATTGTTTCATTCGATAATTTTTGTGCGATCTAATAAATTTGAATGAAGCTATTTCTTGTTCAAAAATCTAAAATTTAATTCCAGTACAGTCGAACAAAATTTCATTTGGTTGAACGAAAATACAGTGTATGCATTTGATATAGGCATGATCAATATTCAAAATATCGAACATCCTGATCAAATCTATCGTCGATTGTGCACAAATCTATACGTGTATTCCTACCTTGAATCTGGGCATACACGTATAGATAATTGCACGATCTATCATAACTTCGATCGCCCTGTGAAATAATCATATCGGTTGCGGGTCTAACATCGCTGGCACCACCACATAGGGAGATCAATGTTAGACCCCATCAATGTGCCCAGTGGGTCCACAGATGTCCCCGGGACCTGCTAACTTGGAAACTTATGGGGACACAAAACACAGGCTGAGCTCTTATGCTGGGCATACACATACTGAGTAGGTCAGACCGACCTACTCCGATGTGTTCCGAGATGCTAACGTGATGACGTCATCACGTTAGCATCCCGTTGCATTGTGGGGCCCCTTCAATCGGCTGGGCACCCTTTGTGTGCCGGCCATAAGCAGCGATGGAGATGCCGTCTTTATTGCAGCTTATGGCATCGGCTTCCATCGGCTCGCGCCAGCCAGAGATTATCGGACATGTCCGTTCTCTGGCCGGCCGAGCTGTGGGCACATGTGGGCACATGCCGATTAGCGGCCGATTTTTAACCTGACCGATGGACGCGCACGCCCGTCGGTCAGATTAAAAATGGGCCGCTTATCGGCATGTGTATGCCTAGCATTATTCTTCTCCATGGAGAAAAAGGCTGCACCGGCGCCCGCTACTGCACACAGAAAACCCAGGGAGCAAATGTTGGTTTTTTGACAAAATACATCTGTATTTTTCATTTAAAAAAATGTAACAACAAAAAAAATTAGTTGTTAGATTTAGTTTTATTAGTTGAGGAAAAAATGTATTTTTGTTGTCAGTAAATATTTTAAATACTGAGAGTTTGGAGTTCAAGTGCTACCGTTTATTGGCTAACTGAAGTTATTAGAGAAGCAAGCTTTCAGGATATCGCAGATCCGCGATATCCCAAAAGCTTGCTTCTCTAATGACTTCAGTACTTGAACTCCAAACTCTCTATATTTATCGATGGCTCACACGGTACAACACTCTACTATTGCTAATTTTAAATACTGAAATTGGTCAATACATTTATTGTAAATAAAAAAATATTGTCGGGAAAGCCTGCACTTGCCAGTGTTACTGCAGCTGTCCCAACGCTCTGTGCGCAAGCCGCATAATAACATTGGATACTTATCTATTAAAATATATACAAAACCCACCAGATACCTGTCCATTATCAAGAAGATGATCAATTGCATTTCGTGTCTGATTTCGACCACTTTCGGTTGATTGAAACCAGGTACGCGGGAATAGATTTCAGCTTCATTTATTTAAAACTATCGTTTTTTTTTTATATAATTTTTTTTTTTAATAAGTCGATCAAACAGAAATATCAAACCTTTAGCCAATTTCTCAAAAAGAACATCTCCCACTGCATTGCATTGTACTGTGGCTGCACTGGAAAGCCCTCTTGCCATAAAGCATTCTGCTGCCAGTGTTTATTATAAGTAACTCACATGCACCCAGCCATCCATATGATTTAAATGACTTGTAATTCATCACACCAGACCATGCTCTGCCATTTATGGTTCAGTTCTGATGGTCAAATGCCCGTTATAAAAGGTTTTGAGCGTGGAAAGCAGCTAGCTTGGCCAGTTATAAAATCTACGCAGCCTCAGATTCCGCATGCTGTGAGGCGCCGTGTGTTCTGACACATTTCTGTCATAGTCAGCTTTACTCTTTCACGCAGTTTGTGTCTAGAAGTTCAATTAACTCTCTGCTGTGTTAGACATACAACTTTGTCATGCTCCCTGCTGAACTCTGACTCGAAATCAGTAGGAGGCATGTTGGACCTCTTCAGACCGACTACAGAGAGGAAGTGCCCCAGTCTACAGACCCTGATAGATTTTTCTACTCTGGCTGTGACTAATATCTCTGGAAACAGATTAACTTTTGGGTGCACATAAAATGTATTTATATGATTCCACCCAAAGTTCAGCTGGGCATTTTGTATATGTCTACAGTACATAAAGAGAGAACAACAAGAATGAAATGGAGTTCAGCCAACTGTAGATTCCTAAAGGTGGGTTTACACGTGTAGATTTTCTATTCAATCAATTCGATTTTTTGTTCGATGTCGTTGTCAGTGTTTGCTCATTTATCGAATGTAACATTAGATTTTTTGTTCGTCCATCCTGATATCTAATGAAAATACATTTGAAATTACAACGACAGATAAAAATTTACCAACATGTTCAATGACCTATCGAATGATTCTTTTCTCAAGGTCGAACAATATTTATCTATCGAACAAAGTGGTATTCTAGATTTTTGCTCAATCAACCAAAAATCTTACTTTCTTCATTGAAAAAATCTACACGTGTAAACCCACCTTTACTGTGAGAAGAGAAGCCATTGGTGTCAAGTACAGACCTTATAAAATGGCATTTCTACCCCCAAAGGTGAAGAGTTCACTTTTAATTATCACAATCCCCATCTTTGTTCAAGGGTTTTTATTCTCAGTCTCAACATTACAAGAACCTTCATTTGACAAGGAATCTTATTATTCCAAGGCAATGGAAAGACATTGATTAGAGAAGTTCGGACAAAAGAGCCGAATGAGGAAATGGTCCTTGGTGGAAGCCATGTCCGTGCACGTGTTTCATGTGCATACTGGTGAGTAATGAAGAGCCCCCGGGCTCATTAGGAACATTTCTTGTTTCATTCCATCTTGCAGTTCCTCCCAGTTTACTGCCAATTATTTCATCGACAAAGCCTTTGACACCTGATATCTATTTCCAGCACAAGCAAAGGTATCGCTGCCACTCAGTGTAATGAGCCGTAATGCATTAACACATCGTCCCACGTTAATTCCGTATGTTATAACAACATCCTTGAAAGACAAAGGAGAATAAAGGACTTGTGGGGAAAACGCCGGAGTAAAACTATTCCTGTAATAAACATTTAGATATGAACTTGAAAAGAATCGTAAAATCTTCTTAAAGAATTTATTTCATCAAGCGGCATAATAAATATAATTATCCAAACAGCCGGCATTCACTTACGCATATTCTGCCTAAAATATGACTGTATGTGCCGCACATTATTCATTTTCGTTCCAGGAGCCCAAAATTATTTTACTTTCTTATCTAAGCTTGCTCCACTTCCCTGGCTGATATAGATGCTAAACTCACCTGCACCTACCTACACCCTTTCTGCAGCACACAACAACTTTAAAGCTTAAATAACAAATCTGACAGAAAAACATATAAAACATCTTCTGGGCAAAGCAATCCCCAAACCTAAAAACCCCATACTTACTAGTACCTTCCTCACTCCAGATGCTACCAATACTTAAGGTGGCCATACACAATTGATCGCCGTGCGCATTCACGAAACTCGATTGAACAGGGAACCAACATGTTGGTAAACCCTGTTCGATTTTCATTACTTTGGATGGGGACTCCACATTATGGAACGGGATAGATCGTGCAGTAGAGCCACGTCTTTATTCTCTGGGGTTCCTCGATTGCACGGGCATCGACCCGTGTATGGGCTTCTTTACTTTTTCCTATTCACCATCCTCAAAGATGGCCATCACTGACTGGAGAAGCAGATGAAGGAATCTTCAGTGGCCTTTACAGACTGGAATTGTGGAGTGAAGAGTCTGAAGGGACCTCCATCCAGTCTCTGCTTGACCATCACAAACTGAAGGAGTACTATCTAGTCTCTATCCCCTTCGGTGACATTACGGGGGACTACTGCGTCTTAAGAAGACTTTGCATCAATGAGAAATCTACATTGTCAAGTCCCCATGCGCCTGGCAGTGCGCAGTGGTATGGTGTCACTGAAGAGTATTTTCTTTTCTTTTTTCTACTGGTTAGGGTTTTTTGGGGGGTCTGCTGCCCCGAGCACCATCCTGATCATCTGGAGGTGGTAGATCCGCTTGAAGATTTTACCCATTTCTCTATTTATACCCTCAACATCACCAAGGGGACTCTATACAAAATCATATAGTAAATACAAATAATACATGTTACTACTGCTGAAAAATATGGAACATTTCATAATTCGGACCACTTTTATGATCGCATGTATATACACACTTCTATAGAAAATAGAGAGATACATAAATTATCAGTGTACTTACTACTAAGTCTTGGTCTTGTAACAAATTTACAATTGCTTCATACAGCGACGGTCTCAACTCAGATTTGAACTTTACAGGGACCCATTGCCCAATCAGCCAAATGACTCTGCGACGTAACAATTTATACCTGTAGGTATTAGACCAAAAGAAGAGAATATACTTAAAATCATTTAAAAATGTTCCATGAAATATTTTTCGTAGTATAAAGTAGGCAAAGATCAAATATATATATATATACACCGTATTTTTCAGACTATAAGAGGCACCAGACCATAAGACGCATACATTTTTAGGGCAGGAAAACCAGAAAAAAAAGATTTAATAAGTTCTCCCATCAACTGGGTTATTGCAATGAATTCAATGAATGCAATGTTCAATTCAGCCAGTAGATGTCACTAGCAGCAGTAAACTCTCAGCACAGCGTCATTCTCCACACAGATCAGGAGGAGGAAGGGGGGCAGACCTCTTCAGATTCTCTCCTCTCAGTCTTTGCTTTCCTTACCTCTGCCTGCCGATCAGCTGTTACTGTGTCTGTGGGAGCTGCAGAGTGATTGCAATTTTCACGGATAAAGAGAGGGAAAGATGCCAGTTCATCTATGCCTCTTTTCATTGCCTATGCCAGCAGGGATGTGAGCTCTGCTGGCATAGGCAATTATACAGTACAGATGGGAGAGCCGGACACCGACCGCCATCTCACATCTGACAGCTCCTCCAGCTTCCCGGCTAATCTCCGTGCCAGGAGAGCTGGCGGGAAGCCAAGCCGCGATTTGGACCATAAGACGCAGGCTTTCTTTGCGTCTTATAGTCCAAAAAATACGGTATATATATATATACATAGATATATATATACACATACACACACACACACATATATATATATATATATATAAACCATGAACAACATTATTTAATAATTTAATAAGTATTTATTTTAGAATGTATGTGGTGTGTGCTTTATAAATGAAATCATAAAATAAATCAAGAATATTTATTTCAATTTCCATTTGTTACCTTTACTGACATTTAAGCTGCAGCATGCGTTACAGAATCACCATAACAAAAAACAATTGTATTTTCGCCTCTGTATGGAGTCAATACATAATGGTTTATGATCCATATTCAGCATGAATTCCCGCATGAATTTTTTTTTTCTATAGGTCTTTATTTACATTTTCCCCACATTTACATGTATGCCAAGCTGTTAAGCATAAATAACTGTTATAGGGGTTGGGAATAATTATTATCATGACAAGAATATAGCAGGTATGGTTCAAACCTTTAGTTCAAAAGAAAAACTGTTGTCATAACAGCTGAAAAAGTGGAAGCTGGAGCTGCATTGGCTGTGTCTTTACTGATATAAATCTACATATACATAAGGACTGCCCTTTGCAGGGGTGCCAACCAATTCAGTAGATAGCGGTTCTGCGGTGTTCCATTTTGTTTTTCTTTTTTTGCTTGTCTAAAACACAAGTTTTTTTTCTTCTTTTCTTATTGTATGGTAGATCATTTTGACTTGTTCATTTTAAAAGTAGCTTACAAGCCAAACATTGTGGGCACCCCTGCTTTAGTGTAACAAATGTGATTTCACTTCAATATAAGTTTGTACTAGCAAATTTTTCACAAAAGAGCTAATAAATGTAATGACAATGATCAAAGTGATAAAACTTTGCCACAAGAAGACATCATTGTTACACAACCCCTATATCTGCATTAATTCTAATCTTGGGAACCACACAAGATTTCCGGGTATGGAGGACCATTGATCTGTCCTATGTGACAGGCTGAGACTTCAATAGCCAATCTCCATACCAGAACGTCAGTGTGTAAAGAGCCCTATTTATGAATGCAAGGGGGGGGGGGGGGGTTCCACAGTAAGTTCAGCCTCTGCTCCATCGGGATCCCCGCCAAGCAATACGCTTAGTGGAGGAGGTCCAGACGGCTGTGAAAAATTAGCCTAAGTCATTTTTAAGTTACTAGTTTAAAAATACATGTTAATACTGGAGTCTGGCTGACGGTTCCCAAGTGTTGTACTAATAGCACAACAATAAATGTCAGAAAATTTGTCACTACCCTGTTTCCCCCGAAAATAAGGCTACCCTCGAAAATAAGGCACCCTTACATTTTTGCCTCACACTGAAATATAAGGCATCCCCCTGAAA
>CM070032.1:27192014-27203011 GCA_036250615.1 Ptychadena robeensis
AAAATATCTCTATTAATATATATAAAATAGATTATTATTAATATTCAAACCCGCAACAGGAATTTATACTGATAGTGGAAGAAGGTCCTCTTATCACAGTGGTTCCTTAACTGGGGGGCGGGCCCCCATGGGGGAGCGCAAAGGTATTCCAGGGGGGAGCTGGCCCTCATTCTTAACCTGTGTTTGAATGGGGAGGGGGGGGGGGGCTTGATAAAGTTCCTCAATAGAAAAGAGGGGCCCTGCAAGGAAAGTTTGGGAACCACTGGCTTATCATTAGGCTTGTACAAATTGTCCAGAGGATAGGCCAAAATCGTGAGCATATACAGTAGTTAGAATCGGTTGTGTAGAGCTCTGCCACCGCAGGCCGAACGACTACTGTTTTCTATAGGGAAGGACCCAGTGGGGTTCCGTTCACTATCCCTCCCCCCTCTTTTCTTCATTACCACAGGTAAGTACTGTGTGGGTGATTATTCCCAAACACAAAAAAGTAATGCCGGTAAGTAGTTTTAAGTTTGACATAAAACGGTCTATATGCAAATGACCAGATAAACAAGCAATACCACCCAAATACAACCTTAAAGCGGACCTACCACATTGCAGGTCACTTTGCACTATTGGTAGAAGCAGTGCTGATTATTGGGGAGGTCGCTGCCCCAAAATAAAAACATTCCTGACAGCAGAAGGGATTTTTCCAAAATCGCCCCTCCCACTGTGTGTCATACAGCTGCAAGGGCATTTGGGACATCTGTATGATGTCGCACCTGCCCAGTCCTGGGGAATTGTGATGTCAGCGTCACATCTGCAGGACTTTCTGTAAGTGACCCAACAGCCCCCCTCCCCTTATATGCCAGCATTACATAAGTACGACTTAATCATAATAACAATAACTAGTATTCCTCAACATTGCCAGTCATTAAGCATTCCATGATCTATTCTGTAAAATCACTAACATTTAATATATAAGTCACCTTCCCGACTGAGTACATTTCCTTTTAGTGGTGGCAGGTAAAAGAAACAATGGGAGGAATCTGCATATCAGTAAAGGAAGGTAACTACTGACCTAGCCGTCACCTTTGGAGTATAATTAATGTGAATGTGGAACAGGACTCTCCTTCTGCTTAGATTACCTGCTCTTCTTGGCATATACCGTAGTTCTGATAAGAACAAGGTTATGCTAAAAATAATAATAATAAAAAAAGAACACTGCACTCTGTCTAAGGAAGAAGCACTTTTGTAATACTACTTCCTAAGAACCATCTTTAAGGGAGAACTTTAGAATGATCTTTGACAGGACGATCAGGTATTTCTTTCTACATATTAAACATATATACCACAAAATTCCATTGGTAGATTTAACAGGCAAATAATGCAAACTAGAGAAATGGTTCATAGTTAAGGTTTAGCAATAGTAGAGTGTTGTAACATGTTAGCCACCGATGAATACAGAGAGTGATTTCCTTTAGTGGCTAACTGAAGTCATTAAAGAAGCAAACTTTTGGGATCTAAAAAGCCTACTTCAAATGATCTGAGACATACAGAAAGTTTGATCAGGATGTAAATCCTGATCGACCTGACAAGTAGCACAGAATATGGCTACAGAAGAGTCCCCCCCCCCCCCCCCCCGGCCAGTACACAGCCTACAATCAGCTCCTGGCAGGGTAAAGGGGCGGAGACAGACTGTGTGCTGTGTGGTGGGGGTGGCCCCTCTGGAAATACTGAGTCTAGCCATACACGGTCAAATTTTGCTAGATCATTCACTTTGCTCCAAAGAACTGTCTTTACAGCAATTGTTCATTCTCTTGTCTTGGGGAAAGATCAAAAATGATCATTCAAAGGGACAACAATCAAGCATTCTACTTTCCTGAACAATTACTGTATTTTCTGCACAGGAAAAATTATACGAGTATAGTGTACATTCATCACCACTTCGTCCCTACCCCTTGTCTAGACCCCCAAAAATAACACAAGTACTCCCTATATGTAGGCATAGAAGTCCATATATAACAAATGTTCATTGTTTTGGAACTTATAATAACTGGACTCCAGGGTCTTGTTCATTTTAAACCCAAAGCACCTAATACAAACTAAGGCTAACAAAGGGGTTAAAAGAAAAAAGTACACTGGAGATGAAATTTAGCAGAACATTGCCTACATGTACACTGAAGCAGCTTCGATCACCAGGAATCAGCAAGCAACACGGCACACAAGCAGACAGGCCCCAGAGAAACAGTCGCACACAATTTATCACGCGCTGAAAGCAATTAACTCTTGGTCAGGAAACATGATAGTGAAATGTTGGAGCTCATTTCTCTGGAGACCAGAGTAGAATGCAGATACACAGTATGATGTCCTCAGTGGTGCCGGAGCGTGTGCATGCTCAGCGGTGGTACGGTGTAACATGGTGACATGTGCGAGATTAATGAAGTACAGACTCACTTAGCTGCTCTCAATGCTATGACCTAAGTTAACCAAGATTAGATCATCCATATGCAGATTTCACATTTGAGACAATATTCATCAGTTAAACACAATGACAACCCTTACATGGAATGAGCCGGACAGCTTCAAGTCTCTTGAGTCACTTGTTCTTCTACAAATTTGTGAGACCACCAACCATCCTTGGGTAATGATGTACTTACCAAAACTCTCTGGGTCCTCCTCCCACATTGTACGTTCTTCCTCACTGAGGACAAAATAATGGGTGACAAGTCTGCGGCATATTTCCATCAGGGTGGGATACGTGAAGAATGACATCTTTATTTGGTGAGCATTGATTGTTTCTGGTTTGCTGTCTGAAATACGTTTTAAAATAAAATCCATAAAACAATGGAAAAACATCACAAAACTTCTACACAATTCAATCTGGCATTGTATGGTTACTATATAGTCACCTGCAAGAAACCAGTAAATACAATAAGTTAAAGCTACCAAAGATTGCAAAACTAAAGATTTGGATAAGGTTACTGCTAGTGTTTAGTGTTGGTTAAAAGATAGTAAATCGCTTATAGTAGATTTGGCGCATCTTGGAAAACATGAGGCTGATCATATAACAGCAAATAGTTCATTAACTTCCTGGGCGCTATGCCCAAACATAGTTTGGGCGCAGTTTGATCACTGATCAAACTGCGCCCGTGCCGGGATCAGGCACAAACGGCTCCTCTCCATGTGCCTGCGGCTCTGTAGAAGAGCCGCAGACACACGGAGCCTTTCTGGCCCCGTGTCTTCGGCGTCATCTGTGACGCTGAAGGGGGCGGGGGGGGGCGGCGGTGCCATAGACCTCCATGTTAATGGAGGTGGCGCCGCTCTCCTCCCCACACAGCGCCGGTGTCTATTTGACACCGGCGGTGTGTAGAGGGCTGGGCAGAGAGCCTGCAATCACGGTGGAGTACATTGTACTCCGTCGTGATTGCGGGAGAAACGGCTTTTCGTGCCATAAAAAATGGCGCGAAAAGCCTGTAACGCCCAGAGGGTTAATCACCATGCTAATTGGCCAATCTTTACAATATTATTATAAAATATCTGTATATTCTTCTTTAAATTTACAAACAACTATGTAGAGAAAAGGATTTGCTTAAAAATTCAGTCACTTGTATTTAATCATATCGAATAGGCACCAGAGTATGTGGGCCAACTTCTTTCACTTTTGTGCTGACTACAATGGTAAAATTCAGGCCAGCTAAATCAAAACAAGGCACTCATTTGATTAAAGAGATTTCGCATGTTAAACAGAAGTGTAAACAGTGTATACAAAACCCAGTGTACTTTCATTCATTTTGCCAGTGCTAAAAGAAGAAATAATATGAATAAAGAATAATTAGGTGTAACACCTGGGTGTGCGAACCAACAGGTGACACATTGCTCCTCATAGAGATAAAGGTATGGGAGAAGTGTTGGAGGCTAAAAATATTTTTTAAACTACAGGACCTGTAAAAGACCAAGAGTGTGATAGCCTGATTTTCCCCTTTCTAAAGCCCCCCATACACGCTTAGGTTTCCATCAGATTTTTTGGGCCAAAGTACAAAGTATGTCTCTTCAGCTGCGTTAGGGATCCCCAACAGGGCTGAAGACATGGAGACTGTCTGCAGCTGCCTGCTTCTCTCCCTCAGAAGCTGTAAGGGGGGAAGGGGGGAGCTAGCAGCTTCGTGATAGGCTGCCAGCTGACAGACAGCCTCACAGTCACCTTGCAGCCTCTTCTCACGGCCGGGGTACCTAGATGCTGTCTGTCATGTCCCCCTAGCGGTTGACGGTGGCCCGACAGACAGTGCTGGCACACAAAGGTTGCCCGGCCGATTGTGACCCGATTATTCGGCCGATTGACCAGGTGTGATTATGTCATCACGCATGGTCGATCAACCAAAACATTGGGTCACACTCTAAACGTATATGAAGGGCTTAACAAGGAACTAAAACTAAAACTAACAGGAAGTGATGTTGTGGAGAGCCACTTCCAGTATTTGAAACACTGAAGTTCCACAGCAGAGTGTCAGTTCTGCATTTCAAATACCAGAAGTGACACTCTGTGACATCACTTCTGGCATAGGGTAACTGTAATGCCCCTCCCTCCTATTTTCTGGCTAACTTAGGTGGAAGGGGGTGTTACTCTTCATCCTAACTAACCACCCCCCACATCATATGCACAAGCAGGGTGGAAAGTTAGGAGGGAGAGAACAACCTAAAACTGGTTAACATCTGGGATTTGTTAAAATCAGGATAGGGAACGGGAAAGATACATAAATAATGTGACTTTCCTGGCCAAAACAGGGTTGACAGAATGAAAAAGTTATGGGTGGCAAGATTCTAACGATAAAGGACACAGTATGCTTTGCTGAAAGTGTATTCCCCTGGTACATATCTGATACATTTCACTGCAACTCTTTTATAAATGAATCAAGAAAAATATATGAATTTGTTACCTTCAAAGTTTTTTGATGGTTTATAGGAATCATTCCTCACAATCATCTTAATTAGTCTCATGCAATGGACTATAAATCGCTCAAACACAACTCCTTCTCCAGCCTCTGTGAAAACATAGCTCACGGCAAACTCCAACGCTTTCTGAATTAACGGAATGAAAGAGAATGGATGCTGGTCCAGGAAATCTAAGAGCTAAGAAAAGAAAACAAATATTTATTTGTGCTTACAAACAAAACTAATAAAAACAAAAAGAAACTGAATCTTCTATTCTACCCTGATGTGTATAGCTCATTCAGGTAAAACCTGTAGTAACTATTCACATTCAGCTAGACTGAATTAGGTGTCTGAGCTGTGTAGATATACCATATTTTTCGGATGTTAGATTAAAATAAATGGGAAAGTGTCCCTGGGTCTTATGGTGCAAATATGTAAACCATTTTTTTTTTTGCCCCAAACATCCTGGGAGCAATAGCTATGCATCCCAGGAGAAATTTGTTCCATTTGTTCCCCCAGCCAAGCCAAAAAGCCACTGCCAAGAACGGGCTACCTTAACTGTGCTAAATGGCAACACATATCACAACATCTGAACAGAAAAACACATTTTGGTTAGATATTGAAAAGATAAATCAGTTTAGAAAAAGTTAAACTTTTCTAAGTTTAAAATCACCTAATAGTAAAAAAAGAAAAAAAAAAAAAACATAGGGGAATTCGATGCAGTTAGTGATGTACAGGTGATATTTAATTTAGAACCTTATAGCTCACTATAAAAACTACAGGTTGCCTAAAAACTTGGCTCTGTTCATTGTAATCAGCAAAATAAACTCTAGCCTTGATGCTGAGGTCTGGAAAAAAAGTCCATGTGTCTTTACAAGTTATAAAGCGACTTTAACCTTGGAGAAGCAGCACATATTGGTAGCCAGAGCTCTTCCTGTCAGTGGAAGATGTAGTGTTAAAGATATTTTCCAACATATGTTGCTCTTGTTTAACCTCTGCTAAAGTTTTAGATGGAATAAAAAGGCTGTGACATTTTTAGTATTACTATCTTGGTCAGCGCTTTTCATGGGCCTATTTTCATGGAAGCCAACGGATAACTTGTCTGGCTTGTTTGTTCAGTTACTGGTTTGTGTCAAAAGCAGAGAAGAGTGAAATTGATTTAGGGATGTCCATGTTTGTAGAAGCAGTGTGCTTGCAAGAGAACAGCATTGGGATCACAGTTCTGAACCTTCAAACACTAAGAACTTTGCTATTTCTCTTCTGAATGGTCTCTTAAGATTGTAGAGGCACAAGAATGTCCAGAGACAGAAGCCTCAGAACATTTTCTAGATATCAATTATATTTCCTGGACAGCGGTGCCACAGAATATTTAAATAGTCAACTTATTTGGTTGGGGGTAGATGTTAAAAAGTTCAGAGAAGTTCAAATGTACCTGTTGTGTAACTATGATCACTCATTTAAAATCATCTCTACTGTCTAGACAGGGAAGGGGCTCACTGTATTTATTTATTGTTAACATATATATATATATATATATATATATATATATATATATATATATATATATAGTGACAGGAAGCCTGTCAAATCCTCTGGTTGTATCCAGTATGGCATATATGTGTGTCCCAGATACCGGCAATATGCAGAGTACTTTGCTATCTGACCAGCAGAGGGAGCTGGAATCGCTGGGCCTGGTGCAGGGTAAGACCAGCTGTGCCCTGTTAGCTCATTAGAGTGTGTTTCAGCTCTATAAAACCCCCTCACCTGCTCAGTCAAAGGTCTCCACCCTGCACCAGTCCTGTGTGTGACTGGCGAGCTGAGGTACCTGTGTGGCCAGAACTCTCTGTCTCTGTTTATATGGACTGCTGTGATTTATGGACTTTTCTGCCGTCGATGATGTACATATTGTATATAGACTTGCACCAATAAACCACCTGCGTGTTTTCCCTTGCAAATCCTGTTTGCTGTGCCTCCTTTGCCTGCTGGGGACCCATCCAGAGGATGGATTAGAGTTCAGATGCAACACATGATAAAACACACCTGTGACTAACATTCAGTTTCATAGGTTGTGACTAAAAGGGTGCAGATGAAACTGCATATATTTAGCATCATGTATGTTCTGAAACTCCGGTTCCAATTCCTGTTAAGGTGGCCATATGCAGTTCAATATTTCTCTTGGATCAACTTAAAACAATAAATTTTTAAGTCGATCGAACAAAAATAGATTCCTGCCGACCCAGTACAATCAACCAAAAGTTATTAAAATTGATCGTAAAATCTATAGAAAAACGGCCATGTTGGTAAATTTTAGTATTTTGATTGATTTGAATCAGATCATATCTAGAATTGAAAGGATGATGGAAATTAGAATTGTATTTTTAATTATGATTACGATCATATTTGGAAACGGAATTAGAATCCAAATTACGATCGTATCTACAATTGTACCACATGTGTGCTCCATAGTACAACCGTTAATAGATGGTGTTTAACTTGATCTGACTGTATGGTGTTACGATCGATCGATGTAAGACTGGAATACTATCGTAAAATCGTATATATAGAACAATATAGTACAACAACATGATCGAATCATTCAATTCCCATTCACACTTCTGCCATGCTTAATGCCCAAATATTAAACTGTGTTGTGTTAAAGTAGCCCATGTGACTGCCAACACACTACAATAGGCATTAATGCAATAAAACTGAAAATGAATACCAACATCCAGATGGTACCCATTATTTTATCGAATTAGAAAGGTGTGTTTGAATGTCAAAATGATTGGGAATGCAGTTTATGGGCTATGGTAGAATGAAGAACATGTAAATATGAATATCAAATATACCGTATTTTTCGCTGTATAAGACGCACGGGCACATAGGGCACACCCAGTTTTTAGGGCAGAAAAACCAGAAAAAAAAGATTTAATACGTTTTCACATTGATTGGGATAATGCATTGAATTTAATGGATGCAATATTCAATTCAGCCAGCAGGTGTCACTAGCAGCAGTACACTCTCAGCTGAACACACGTCATATACTACACTGATCTGAGGAGGAGGAAGAGGAGAGCTGGGCTGTTCTCTGCTCTCTCTCTCCTCTCCCGATGTCACTGATTCTGTGTCCGTGGGGCAGCTGATTGCTGTTCCCACGGGACAGGAGAACTGTGGATGCCACCTCATCTAGCTCTGTCTTCATTGTCTATGCAAGTTCAGGGCTGGCATAGACAATTACACAGTTCAGATGGGAGAGCCGGACATCAGCTCTCCCATCTGAACTGACAGCTCCTCTACGTCCTCCAGCTTCCCTCCGTGCTGGGAGAGGTGGCGGGAAGCCAAGGTGCGACCACCGGCGGCCGAGTGGCCGCGGGGGTCAAGAATTTGGCCTACAAGACACAGGCACTTTTTGCCTCCAATTTTGGGGGTAAAAAAGTGCATCGTATATGCCGAAAAATACGGTAAACTAGTAGTCTGTTTCTTTATTATTGCATCCTAATAATGCCATCTGGAAAAATGCTACTTAGCATACAACTTGCTGCAAGGATTCATCTTGATGCAGGAAACATAAATCTGTCGCTTAGCAAGATGATAATTCTATGCTTCATGAGATCTCCTACAAATGCCAGTCTATGTAGATAGATGGTTGATATCAATGATCTATACTTCTAAACATGCTACCTGGCTGTCTGTCATGCTATTCTGATACCAACACTATGAACTATGAACAGTTAAATCAGGAGTTTTGACAAGTGCTACATGATTCTGCTGCTACAGTAATCCCAAAAAATTTAAAACAGCGGGGTTTAGGTATCTCTTGAGAAGGTCAGTAATGCCAGCCTTCTTGTTCCTGACCTTGAAGATTTTACAGTAAGTGCACCATTCTGAAACATGACACCAGAAGAAAAGGAAAGCTAAAATATGAATAATGTGACAAAAAAGAGGAACTAGCTCATTTAATTGTCCCTCTCCCACTTGAGCCTATTATATTTGCAATATAATTGAGATGAAGCACAGACCATTAACACCGCAACATCAAAGAAGAAGGTATATCTAGCAGCCCCCTTGCCCAGCCACAGGCCATTTTATTTTCAAATGAATATTACAAAATAAAAAATCTAATAGAAAGCAGAGCTGCCCACTGTAAATGACCATACTGGCACTTCAGCTAATAGATAGATATGGAATAAGAAGGAATCAGTGATAAGCTGAACAGACGCTGATCAATCAGAACGCAGCAGGAGATCAACCGAGATCATTCACAGGAAATAAAAGTTTTTAGCCACATATGCTGGCGTCTTACCACTTTGGTAAATAGTATGATAATCTTCTCCACCCTCTCCCTGCAGACATGTTCAGCTCCTATACCTCTGCCTGAAAAACAAATTACAATGGGACAAAACATAAGTGAGGTCATTCCTATTTTTATGTTAGAGGGCAACAATTATAAGTTTGTTATTTTATTGAAATCATATATACAGAACAATGTGTGTAAAGGGTTTTCTATGTTTCCTACAATAAAGTACACAAAAGTTATTCTTTTCATCAAACGTCATTCCAATTATTGAAACCACATATCATTAAAAATGTGTGGCAACCCAGGTTTCTCACCAAGTTCACTACCAGAATTCCAGCGAATCTGGAAAGACCCATTCTCCTGGAAGGTGGGCTCCCTTTTTCATGACAATGGCTTTGTCACTAGAGAACAGCTAAGTGTTCATATCCTGGCTGGCAGAGTGTCTTGGCGGATATACTTCCAAATCAGACACTGGCTAAACAAGATTGCAAACCCCTCAGCCCTCACTAGGCCCCTTGCAGCTTTTGAATCCTTCTGCACAAGCACTGGACCGACTAGGCACCTCATCCCTTGAACCCAAAAAAACACCCCAAGAGCGTTTCTTTAAAGAGATGGTGGGAGGAGAGTCTGAATATCTCTTGGCAGGCATGGATGGCTATTTGCCTGGTGGTGTTTATAAGCTCTCTCAGTTCTAGGCAGCACGAGACCAACTACAAAATCGTGTCTTATTGGTATAGAACCCCGGTTACCCTCCACATGATCGACAGTAGTTTGCCCTCCCAGTGCTGGAGATTCAGCGTTAGGAACCCTTCTGCGTATATTCTGGGAATGCCCAATGATCTCTCCATTCTGGTCCAGAGTCCAAACTCTTATCAACCATATCACTCATTTGGATCTCCCTCACTCTTCCTACCTCATCATTCTGGCACCTCACAGCCTGGGAAACATAAATCTTTGCTAAAACACCTGATTAATGCAGTTTGGACGGTAATCCCCCATCACTGGCTAGAGCCTACCACTCCTTCCGTCTGGCAATGGATTCGGCAGGTAAAGCATGTTCGTGAAATTAAGGAAATGCTGCATTCTAAACAAGATAGGCTTAAACAATATAACAAACTCTGGAGAAGGTGGGATCTATGTGGGATTTGTGTTCTCTTTCTTTGACCAAACGGTCCAAAACTTAGCCCACTGACTGTGTTTTTTCCATATGCAAGTTGTCCTTTCGGTACATCTCTGGTGTCCATACATTGAATGCCTTATAACATCCTTTTTATATTGTGAGGATTTAAACCCAATATCTGAATTTCAGGAATCTGTATTTTTTACTAGCTTACTGATATTCTGCGACTACGGAATGTTGTATTTCTCTGTTTCTTTTTCTGGTATGGTTACGACTGATGTTTTGTAATTATTATTTATGTATTTCCCCCAATTTGTGTTTTTTTTTTCTATTATTACTTCATTTTGTATGTGGCAGCTGCCCTCTTATGCTCTAAATTATAAATGTAGTGGGGCAGCCAAAGAATAACAAGCACATGTGTCTATGAAGGATTAGCAGTGAATTGTCCTGCATAAGCTAAGAACAGGCTCATTTAAAAAATGTTCTCCACCTATTATATCTAAATTGAGTATTATTATTCATAACCCCCTTCCCTGATGGTAAGAGTAATCCTGAGTTTCTGTTTCAAAGGGGTACAGGAAATATCAAAACCCTGACACGTTCCCAGAGACATCAATTATGCCAGAAATGAAAGGACATGGGTGGCCTATGCCTCTATTACAGAACATGCAT
>CM070032.1:27209111-27235635 GCA_036250615.1 Ptychadena robeensis
GTTTCCATTTCAGCTTTTCCCTTACATAGAAGGGTAGAGTCTCACTCTTCGCTTTTCCCTCACATAGAACGGAAGAGTCTCCCTCTCAGCTTTTCCCTCACACAGAAGGGAGGAATCTCCCTCTCAGCTTTTCCTTCACATAGAAGGGAGGAGTCTCCCTCTCAGCTTTTCGAAGGAGGAGTCTCAATTTCTGCTTTTCCCTTACATAGAAGAGAGGAGTCTCTTCACACTGGCCATTCACATTGCAGCACATTTAACCCATGGAAGACGGGAAGCTACACAGAAGTCAATATGGCGACTTCCACGGATGACAGCAGGGTAGGTAAGTCTATTTAGGTTATACATATTTTTTTAGGTTTTTGAGCATCTTTGAGCCATTGGGACAAGTAAAAATGTAATTACATTTTTTTTATGAGCTTTAAGAAAAGTGTAAGTTTTTTAACTTAGGCTTTAAGTACAGCAATTCCAAAATTAGTTAAGATTAATCAGAATGCCATGTCTGCTAAAGCACATGGTAGATAAACCTTCTCTGTAAATGTTATCAATGACAGCACGCTTTAAAATTGCAGAGGACCACAGCTCCAGAGGTACCTTCTAAGATGTGTATGGCATTCAAAATACAGAGCTGAATGCCTTTGCCGGCTGACAGCGCTAAATGCTGGGGAATGTGTTTGTTTCATGCATATGTAATAACCGGGATCTCTTGTGTACACCTCTTTCTTGTTATAAATTGATGAGCTGCTTGTAACTTGTTTCTTTACAAAAAGTAAAGCTGTCATCTTGCCCAGAGTATTAACCCATTTTCTGATGGTGTCTTAACTGGGTCAGTATTTTTTTAAGCAGCTGATGATAATACATTTTTTTTAGCTTACAGGCATGGTGAATTTATCATTGATATGGCCCTTGGATATTTACCCCGTGTGCCAGTGATCACTAAATGAAACCCCACATCCCATATTTGAAAATGGGGTCTGTAAGTAATTATACAGCTTTTTCATACTTTTTTGAGTAAGACAAATTGTAAATGAAATGACAAGGGTAACCCACTTCCTACCACTTCATTGTCTTATAACCTGGTATTCCAACTATCCAGGTATTACAAATCTGGCATCACATTATGATTATTGAATCTGTTGTGATGATCTTGACAGAATATTTGACATATTTGTGTTTGGGTGTCAAGACAAGTTAATTTCAACAAACATTTTCTTATCACATTTTAATATATAATATTATAACTAAATCCATGATGTTCTCCTTTGTTCATCCCATTATCTGTATCCACAGAAAATGGTTCAAGTAGACAGACTGTGCTAACATAGATCTGAGTCAAAGTAGAACCTGTTTGGATTTTCAAGCCCTGCTTTTTGAGATTCAGCCTTATAAGAGGCACCTAAATATCCAAGAGTTGACCATAGTAAATGCTCTTACCATAGGTTCTGCATTGTTATGGGGCTCCATAAATCCATGGACAGTCAGCTTACGGAGAACTGAAAACAACATAACACATTAAATTAACAGTCTGAGAGAGAAAACATATCATTAGCAAAAAATGGTCTGTTAACACCTTTAATGGCTGTACATGCTTCTATGCACAACAGTAATAGTTGAGTGACTTAATATTTAGACAGCATGCTATTTACATCTGCATTGGAGTAAAAAGAAATTATGTGACACATAACTGATTTCTATTCCCATGTGTAAAAATCTGCTCATGGGTAAGTTGTTATTGCCAAATTGTAAAATGTGTCTTTCCATAAGTTGGTCAGCGGGTTCAGAGAATGGGTACTGCTAGTGTATAGACACATATTAAAGTTTCAGCCCATAACCCTTTGTGGAACTTAGACCCCCTTACGGGCACTGGTGAAAGAAAGCACTAAAACAAAAAGTGAAAACCATGATGTTTTCCAATTAATTAAAGCTGCGTAGAACTGAACTATGATAAGCAAAAGTATGATATCCAACAGGACAAAAAAAAAAGAATCTATAGTAAGGTTTATTCAATACTCTGCATAAAAAACAATGTGAAAAACTCAATAGAAATGCCAGACTTTGTATAACTTGGTTACGTCAAATTCATAGATTTTTATACATTTATATCTTATTTTAATAAAATGTAATCTTTTTAACTATAATTCCCCCCGCCCTGCCCACATTATCACAATTTTTTTTGAACTCTTTCATATTTCAGACATCAGTTCACAATCCTTCCAGAGACATGAAAAATAAGTATTATGTATGGGCAGAACTCCACTGAGTGGAGTTAATAACTCAATGCCTGTGGACAGTCCAAGGTAACAGGTTTCATGGATTGATGACTTTGCCATTTCTCTTCTGATATCTAGAAAAGTATATTTTTCAAGAAGAAAGGAATTTTTCTGAACTTTTTATCCAAATCTAGTACTATATATAGATCTGTATATATAACAATCAGTATTTTTTTATGCAGAACCCAAATGTTCTATAAGGCTATTCCAGAGGAATTGTAGGAATTAATAGCACAGCTTAAAAACATAAAAAAAACTGTAAAGCTGCCCAAATGATCTAACAAACTAAATAAAAAAGTGCAATATAACAAAGCTAACATTCCTGTTTAGTTCTTGGTTTAAAAATTTGCAGTGAATAAATATCCAAATACCTGTTAAGGTCATACACCTTACAATCTTATCATACAATTTCTGTACAATCCACTTTTCTTCTACAAAAACCATGTAATATGAGGACCTTTCTAAACCTTCCAATCACTATGTATTCTATCAGGGAGGACCCGGCACTACATAGCAGTGATATATACCTTCCAATCACTATGTATTCTATCAGGGAGGACCCGGCACTACATAGCAGTGATATATACCTTCTAATCACTATGTATTCTATCAGGGAGGACCCGGCCCTACATAGCAGTGATATATACCTTCCAATCACTATGTATTCTATCAGGGAGGACCCAGCACTACATAGCAGTGATATATACCTTCCAATCACTATGTATTCTATCAGGGATGGCACTTCACTAGTACATAGTTGTTGGCAGATCTAAAGGAAATTGCCTGGAGTGATTGAATGGTGTATGGGGGGGCTTTAGAAAGCATAATCCTTAATCCCAGTGCAGCCGCTGTTTGGAAAGAACACACTGGCTGAAAAGATAATGAAGGAGCAGTGGATGACATAGGCTGGGCATACTTGCTATCCCAATGGCATATGAGGTCAAACTGACCCACAGAAGGGAACACAATGAAGTGAAACTTAAAGGCCTCCATTTGATTTTCCTGTGATGCCTGTCCACATGGTTTGATTGACCTATATCAATAAAAATTTACCAAAAAATCTATCATAATGTGACCGGTCCTGTTTGAATCAATTTCGATCAATCAAGTATACATCGAATGCATATTGAATATTTTTTTGGGCCAAACCAATTGTGGTTCGATTTAAATAATTAGCATACTTAGGGCTAGTTTCCACTTAAGCTGTTCCGTGCAGATGGCTGCGCTGCTATCCGCACAGCTGCAGCCACTATCGACCGCACCCCATGCTGAACAGCTTGGGGTGCGGACGATAGCGGCTGAACAGCCATGTGGAAAAAAGCCCTTATACATTCGGTGGCAGACATTTTAGTGTGATTATGATCGACTCCCATATGATTATGCTTTCGATCGAGGGACCCAACATCAATCAAATATCCGTTTCTCCATGTGGGGGGGGGGACATTTTGATTGATCAAACCAACATCAATCATAAATTACTATTGAATCTGTCATCGATCATAGGGAAATCGAAAAGTGTATGGGGGACTTAAGAAACTGGATGTATCTATGTAAGGGTGAGTCCCCAGCTATATTGGAAACCCATTTTGCTGTAAAATTATTGTGGAGGTTCAATACAGAGTTTGGAGCCCAGTGATCCCCTTTATGGCTCATTGAAAAAGCAAGCTTTCCGATGTCTCATATCCCTTCTTCAGACTTATACTATTTAAATGTTCTTTTTATAGTGGTTCTATAATATAGCTGTTATACAGCAGTATAAAGCAAATAACAAGGTGTGAACCTTTCAGGGACAGTGCAGCTCTTTCCAGGGAGCTTATAGCAGCTGCGTCTCCTCCAGAGAAAATCTGTTGCAGGAATGTGTCAGCGTGATGGTTCCACAAGCAGCAGGCAAACGTGTAGACCTCTGAAGACAGCTAAAAGTAGAAATAAAAAAAAAATCAGGGGTAGCAAAATCTGAGGCGATATATTGTGTGCCTTGAGCATCATGATAGAACAGCAATCCACAAGAAAGAGTCAAGAGACAGCTCATTATAGGGTTTAAAGAATTATCACAGAATGCCGAAGGACAGATCTGATCTAGAGATAATCAATAAGCATTTGTTTCTACGGGCAGTGAGAACAGTTCTTTAAACATGTTTGTTTATGAATCTGACAGTGTAATGTGTTTTCATTAACAGCACACTTGATAGTTTTAATGTCAAACGAAGACTACAAAGACGGCAGAAGAAAAAACACAAACTAGCAAATTTAAAAGAAAACTGAACTTTTGTTAAAGTCATACTTTTGATTTTTTAACCCAAAAACTTACCTTCCAACCTGATCCAGCAGCTCACTAGTACAGCCTTCCACATGGTTTCTAGTCAATGCATGCCATGGTCTCATGTATTCCTGTAGGATGCTCAAAGTCAATACGGATGGTCAAATTTTTCGACTAACTTTGTGAGCTGTTTGCAAAGCCCCTGAAAATGGTCACCAAAATTACAGGAGATGTAGAGAAGGGTTGGAGGAACATTTGGAAAAACAAAGATTTGCTCTAGCACATGTAGTTTTTGCATAAATTAAGTTCAAAATTAAATTTGAAATTCCGATTTTCGAAATTTTTTCTTGACTTTAAACTTAATTTGTGATTAACCCCCAACCCTTCTCTACATCTCCAGCAAGTTTGGTGATGATACCATGTTCAGGGGCTTTGCAATTAACTCGAACCCATCAAAATACCATCTCTAATAGTCATCAGGGCTCCTTGAAGCTACAGTAAGAACAGCCATCATGTATGAATATTTGGGACCATGGTATGGATGTGCAGATGGCTGGTGATGTTTTCTTTCTTATAGAATATATTATAAGTTATGAGTACTATCCTTAATTAAATAATAATCCTATTGTTTTAATTACACTTTGCTTCTGTGACTTGCCCTTCTGAACATGATGGAAGAGGTTTCTGCATACAAACTTTTTTGTCCTTAACTAGGATTATACCAGCTCAAATGTAAGTAAAACTTAAATGTTATATATCAAATTAAAATTTTATACTTATATACAGTAGTTGGCCAAAAAAGAAAATCGCCACCAAAAAAGGTTGACACATTCGCTGTGACATTCTATAAGCTTCTGCAATGTCACAAGATTTACTTCCATCCAGTGTTACATTCATTTTTCACCAAGCTCTTGCATTGATGACGGTAGAGTCTGACTGCTGCGCAAAGCCTTCTCCAGCACATCCCACAGATTCTCAATGGGGTTAAGGTCTGGACTTGAAAAAAGTCACAAAACTCGATTTTTTGCAAAAATCCTCTTTTGTTTAGCTCTCATTGAGGAATCATGGATGCTTCTTCCATTGGGACATTAAAGATTATTGGCTTGAGGGGTGGGATACAGAACACATCACCCACAATAAGAGAATAGGAGAACAATTGTTTCTTCTCAAGGAATGATCACACAAGGGAACCAGAAGCCCGTAGGCTAAATGAGCCAGGACCACAAGAAACTGATGCACCATAGGAATAGCTAGGAATAACAGCAAGAATGTAAGGAGCATCTGGAAGAAAGAATACTAATATGTATACTCTTAAAGAAAGTAAAAATGTCAACCCAAAGAAATTCCAATTCCACAAATGTATCTAAAATTCGGTAATTTTCCATTGGTCGCCTGACTGGCCTACTCTCTGAACGAGACTCCATAGAATGGTCATAGTGGGATATCGTTCTTATAGTTCTTGTTTAAAATAAACTGTGGATTTGGTCCAGGGCAATCCAACTATGGCACTTTCAGGTCCTACAGGAGAAGAGCTCAGGTGGAAGAAAAACAGATCTCATAAATGCATATCGTATGGACTTTTTATGTTCACCTGTTTGTCCATCCATCTTTGTTAACTAATACCCTCCTCCTTCTCTGATTTAAACCAATGTAAAGGTCCCCATACACGGGTCCGATTCCCAAGGGATTCCAGGACGATCGATTCCGGGCGCGTGCACGCTAATCGATTGTCCCGGAATCGCGTGAAGCCCACCTTGCCCGATCGATCGGGGGCCCAGAATCGGATCTGCCAGAGAACCAACATGTTGGTCTTTCTGATCCAATTCAGCACACATCAGGGGGAGTTGCCATGTGTGAAGTGATCGATCGGGCACGGAATCGTCCAGGAATCGGTGGCCCAAGGTGGTAGGGACAGGCTTAATTGGGCGATCGATCGGACATCCGATTCCCTCTGGCATCGCGGAATCGATTGGATGGGTGATCGATCGGCCATGGAATCGGAACATGTATGGCTAGCTTAAGAGCATTTTATTATTTAAAATGTAACGCCCACCACACCTTTCAAACACTTTGTTAAATTTTCTTTAGATCAAGTAGTAGTAGTAGTGGACTCTTTCATAGAATACATATTGACTAAGGTTTAGAAAGGTCCTCATATTACATGGTTTTGGTAGAACAAAATATGATTGTATGGGGCCTTAAGTCTTGACTGAAGAAACACCCAAAAATGCATTGTGCCCCATGTTTCTGGTCTATAAGAATAATTAGTAAATTGAAAGGTTGTGAAAGTGAAAGGCTCTACAGCACTTCAGCATGTCCAACTGGATTAAAAAATACCAGCATCTACCAATAAGAACCTTATTATATTTCACAATCACAATAAATGTTAATATATCTATAAAATGTTCTGCCCTCATTCAAATGTAAACCAAATTAATAAAGGTTGAAAGTCTAGGTCCAGCATCAATCTCAACAGTATACCACTGCTAAGCTAGCTGTCACTACCATGTTCATCTTATGCTACTTTATAGTTTATACTGGCAGGTTACAATGTGACAATGTACTGAAAATAAACTGTGAGCAGATAGAAGATTTACTCTGGGCCCGAAGTACAAAGTTAAAAGTACAGAAAATGCCAATAGTGTACTTCAGGCATTCCCTAAATCAAAGATAAATTGGCACTCAGCATTCAGTCACCTTACATTTGCTAGAAGATAAATCTAATGAAAACACCAGTCGGTAGATTCTTTAAATGACTGACAGTGATACATTTCACGGAGTTCAAAGAATTAACCCGAAAAACTACCCTGTCCTTAAACCCCAGCAGAGTCTGTAAATTCTCTGTGATTTCACAAGAAGAATTCACAGCGGGGAGGAAACCTTTTACAAAAAGCACACTGGAAATATCAGACAATGTGCTCCAGACACTTTTGTTTTCATTAAAAGAAGAACAAAGGTGACGCTGACAGATATCTATTGATGCACTTCATAAAATTAAAATGTAACCTTAACCGTAAATTGTGCGCATATGAAAACTTGAAGGAGAGTTGCAACCTCAGCCATCACTATGAGCTTACATTTCATAGTGGGACAGATTATGTATAACTCATGTGACACTGATAAATATTATGAAATGTATTTAGGCCGCACAAACAACGGCAAACAAAAAGGTTGTCTCAACCAGACACCCAGACGTTGTTTTAAATTAAACAACGAAAAGAGATAGACAAGGTTAAAGTAGATCTATACTGCAGAGGAAAAACTATAAATAACAAAAAACTATTAAAAAATGTTTTATATAATATACTTACCTCTAACCCAGCACAATGGTGGAGAAGTACTCGAGGTTTGAAATGTATCTCTTGTCCTGGGCCACTATATGGTGCTAAATTATGGATTCAATGCTGAAAACTTATCTCCGGAGGCTTGTGAAGGCCTTGCATTTAATGTTAAAGTACAAACACACTTTGAATAAGGTCTAAAGCTTAGATGAACATCTAACTAATCAGCTAAATTGACAACAGGTCTGAAACATGAACACTGGATATAATAGAACAACACTGAGAGGCAAGTAAATGTAGGAATAGGTAGCACACTTCACAAACAACTGTGTAATAACCCAGCACAGCACAGAAATGTAAATACAAGAATAATTTGTGAAGAATCCTCACATAGGTGCCTAATAAAGGTGCCTCACATAGGTTAGGAATAGTTGAAGGGTCCTATAGTATTTACATATCTGTACTCTTTTCTCTCTGAGCATTTATCACTCTATGCATTTTTTTTCTCTGTTTCTCTTCCTTTATCTTCTTATTCTTCTTTATTTGTCTTATCCCATGACCTAGTAATGGCACCCAACAACTGAACCATTATGGACCATTTGTTTTCAATACTCCACAAACAGATGGGTTATCATTTTGTATTACCATTCTTCTGGAGAGTTGTGGTATACAGACCCACCTCTACTTGGAGAGAGTGTGAGCCTGTTGGCCATTGACCTCCTGCACCTCCCCCAGGGGAAGATCTACCTCTATTCAGAACTTCCTCACAAGCACCCAATTTGGAGAGGTATTTTACTTTCTCTCCTATTTACTTATATATGTAATACTATAGTTGTTGCATACTGACTCTGAGATTTTTCTCTATCTAATCGTCCTATTGTCCAGTAAACTCCTGTTGAAGCGACATGTGGTCGCAAACGTGTCAAGTACAGATACTGGACTCTGAATTGAAGTGTTGTTACCAACAGGAAAATAAACAGTTGAAAAAATGTTTTTATAATTACTGAATGAATTGGACTTATTGCCAGCAACAGTCCCAGCTAGTCATACTGTGGTGATGCAACCACTGTAGACTGGGTGCAACTTCCTTGTTTGGAACCCCCTTTTTTTTGTTTGTGAAGAATCCTGTTGCGAATATTAGGCAAACAATTTCACTTAAACTCCAAACTTTCTGTACGTATCGATGGCTAACACGGTACAACACTATTGTGACTAACTCTTCTATTACTTAGCTAAACAATAAAACAGTAAAATAAATATTAGTTTTAACTTTTTTTTGCTGGCATGATCTCTCTGCAGTGCAAGAGTTACTACATTTTGAACAGCAGATAAAAGAAAAGCAGCTTGAGGTAGAAAATGTGGATTCCTGGTGACAGGTGTTCAGCTTTTTGACCAGGTTTCAATACAGCCAATTTTCTTAGCATGGAGCAATTTACTCTTTTTATATTTCTGTAACAGGTTTCATTACAGCATTATCGTTAGCAGCAATATTAGAATCAAGGTATGGTGAATGCAAAAACAAATTGCGTAATAACGACATGAAAATACTGAAAGAGCAGCGGCTTTTCAGAAACAAAGAAAATTCCTCAGAAACCTGAAAAGAAAAACAAGACACCATCAGAAGGGATATTGCTCATCTAAACCCAAACTGCGTGGGAGTCTTCTTTATTCCCAGCTCTAGACTCCACTTTAATCTAAGCAGCGTAAAGGATAAACACTCCTCAAGCACTTAGAAGGCAGGCTGGGCTGCTGCAATCATCAACTCTTAGCTCTTTAAACATGTTGAGACACTGAAGAGTGCTGGGAAGAAGCATCGTGAGAGGAATAAAAGGAGAACTGCTTAGCCCAACACCAGCCTACAAGCTTTAACATGGTATGATCTGGAGGCCTCCACCATATACCAGATACTGTATTGCTGCCCTGTTATGACAGATACTACATGGGGTACTTTACTTCAAAATGTTATTTGGCTGTGTTCCTGTGTCCTTTTTTAGGGTGCGTTAAAGCGCACCTAAACTGAATTTTTATTTTTCATTATTACTTACCTCTAAACTGTTCCAAATGGTTTAAAGTTGCTCAAAAAGCAAAAAAAAATAAATTACTTACTTCCCTACTGTTGTCTGTGGAAGTCTGACTTCTGTGTAGCTAAAGGCTGCAGTAACATGAACTGCCACCGGGGGCCACCAGATACAATGTCTTTCAATGGACAAAACTGAAAGTAAGAAAACATGAAGAGCTGTGGTTTAACCCCCCTAGCGGTTGAGATGAACCCAGTTTGTTAAGATTTTGTTTGTCGTTGTCAAAACTTACCTGTGGTCCGGAAAGCTGCGGCAGTTGTCTATCCAGCAGCAGCCCCCAACTGATTCCAGAACCACCCCTTCTGTGTCTAATGTGATGCTGAAGGGGGGACACCCCATAGACATTCATGTAAATAAAGGGGCGTCGGTTTCCCAGCTCACATCGTCTGTGTCATCGATGATGTGGCGATGTGGGGGGGTGGGAAAATACTGTACTGTAGAGTACTGTTTTTTTAACGGCGCAGTGTGGGCTCAGTGCTAAGAAGGTTAAGAACATACCATCTAACACATCTTTCTCACTGCGTTGTTCTTCTGAGGGGACCAGAGAAAGGAGGAGTGACGGGAAATACACAAATATCTCCTTTCATTCTTTCTGAATGTTTTGAGCATCTCAAAAGATTATTGTTTGGTGAAGAAAAGTTGAGCACTACCATCAGTCCTGTCTCATGACAAGGGTACAGCATCCTGAGATCATTCATGTGTGGGGCTGCTTACCATCCAAAAAGGGGACAGACTCAAATTTAGGCCAAGAACACAGACATGAATAGAGAATGGTACAAAAAAAAAACACCTTTTTCCAAACAATGAGTTTGCTTTTCCAGCATGATGGATCACTGTTCCATTAGGCAGAAGTAAAAGTTTTGGTACTCCCCAGACCTTAATCCAAATGAGAACTTGTGGTCAATCCTCAAGTGGGTGATGGACAAACAAAAACCTACGAATTCCAAGCATAGATTAGAAAAGAATCAGTTGCCATCAGTCAGGATTTGGCCCAGAAGTTGATGCATGATAGAGCATGATAGAGTGAATTGCAGAGGTCTTTAAAAAAAGGCCAATACTGCAAGTACCCTGTTTCCCCTATGATAAGCCATCCCCATCAAATAAGCCACGCCCCGATTATTGCCCGAAACGTTAAAATAAGCCACCCCCATGCAAATAAGACACCCACCGAAACCTGCCCCTGCCCGAATCTCCCATCCGGTTGGTACAATGGGTAACTGGGTGCCTCCGTCAAGGCTGGCAGCAGTGCAGGAAGGACAAGCAAGCTGCTGATCCCTGCCCTAATGGAGTCTGTTACCTGGCCGTACCGGGAGAAACTCAAAAAAAGTCATTGAATGGGAAAATGATTGGCACAGAGTGATCAAAGGGGGCAATGATTGGTACAGAGTGATCAAAGGGGTCAATGATTGGCACAGAGTGATCAAAGGGGTCAATGATTGGCACAGCGTGATCAGAAGGGGACGATGAATGGCACAGAGTGATCAGAAGGGGACAATAATTGACACAGAGTGATCAAAGGGGACAATGAATGGCACAGAGTGATCAGAAGGGGACAATGAATGGCACAGAGTGATCAGAAGGGGACAATGATTGGCACAGAGTAATCAGAAGGGGACAATGATTGACACAGAGTGATCAGAAGGGGACAATGATTGGCACAGAGTGATCAAAAAGGACAATGATTGGCACAGTGATCAGAATAAGACATCCCCCTGAAAATAAGACCTAGGGCATATTTAGGCGTTTCAAAAAAAATATAAGACAGTGCCTTATCGGGGAAACAGGGTATTGACTTTTTGCATAAACTAGATGTAATTGTCCATAAAAGCCTTTGAAACGTATCAAATGCTTGTAAGAAGACTTCAAGATACCGCACAAACAACTGCCACCAAAATCTGAAAACTTTATAAAAAACTGTATTTGTGTCACAACTGCGGAAACCATTCTGCAATAAGAGACTCCTGTTACAGGACTGGTAAATAGCACAGTCTTGTTCCCATAAAACAAAACAAAAAAGAAACCACACGATGAGAACACTTCTTGGACTTGCACTGACAATTTAGGTAATTGATATAAATGACTGCAATAAATGCTCTTGGCGGTCTTCATTCATCTGGTGCTCGCCAAGCACCATGCAAACACTGCTCTAGTTCTGTAGTTAAACCTTCTTATCTGGGGTATGTACATAGGGTATGTAGGGTATTCTAATTGGAAGTTTCTTACCCTGGATAATGCCTGAAATAAATGATCTGTTACAAGCTGTTGCTACCATTTTTTTTCTTTTATAGAAGTGATACAGCAACATTAAGTAATTTGGTCTGTGATTGTTCCCTTTCAGCTCTCGCTGCAATCTAATGATGCAGATCAGTAATTATTTGGAAAAGCAGTGCACATCTTTGATGCTCTTCAACAAGAATTACACACACTGGAGAGAAGTTACTCAACACAACAAGAGTTCCTCAGAGTCTTGAGAGTTCTATTATAAATACCCTGTAGGAACATTCAATACGATGCCGGTTAAAGCTGAACTATCAAACGAAAGTAAAACAGCATTTAATCAAGTTATGCATTCATAATAATCGTGCGTCTTTTAGTGCAAATGAGCACTTTTGTTGTCCGCCTGACCAAGCATTAAGCTTAGCTGGAGAGGTGGAGAAGATGTCAGTGGGAAAATCCGCCCATCAGACAATCTGCTGTATAGGGTGCGTCCTATAGAAAGGATCATCTAAAGGTCCTAAAACTATGGTAAGTGTCTGCTTCTAGGTCATCCAGGTAAAGCTAGTAGTACTTAATTGTATTCAACTAAACTTAGTTAGAAGAGTGAAAGCCACTTGAACATTTCTAGAAACATGCTCCAGTATTTATCTGAAAAATAGAGAAACCCTATTTTACATTGTGGGTGTCATGCACGAAGTGCACTTTTTTAAAAAGCGAGCCATGGGCAATTACCATGAAAGCACATCAAATGCTGCCGATATTTTCTGCCCCCTGGGAGGTCCGGAGCATGGGGCGTGCTCAGAAAAAGAAACTCCTCCTCCATTACATGGAGATCAATGGCGCCACCTACCCCCTGTTGTCATATCTGACGTCATCGGGGCATATTTCCATTACTGGTGTCAGGAAACTGTATAGATGATTTTCAGGTCTGTAGAGGTAGAAGTGTTGTCAAAGTTTCTGTGGCAATGATAGATATGTAGAAGACAGATAAAGGCCCCTTCCCCTATTTAGGGATGGTTGTTTCCATGTAAAGTAGATGGCCTCTTACACTTCTTGCAAACCAGGGCTGTGGAGTTGGAGTCGAGGAGTCGGAGACATTTTTGGGTACCTGGAGTCGGAGTCGGCAAAAAATGGACCGACTCCGACTCCTACTAAATTTAAATGGGAATTAAAATTTTTACATTTTTTATTTTTTTTAAAAAATAGAAAATTTTTTACTTAAAATGTCGCAATTAACAAACAGTCATAATGAACGACTTCTCTGCTATAAGAATAAATGCCGTGCATAACATTACAGCGCCCACTGTGACCTTAGCCTAAAGGCCCCCACACACATTCAGAGTGGGGGCCGACAGATCAGCTCACCTGAGCTCCAGACTGCACTGTGATGACGTCATCACTCTGCTCTCCAGAGCTGACAGCTTCAATGAAGATGCCGGTCTCCACTGACACTAACGGCATCAGCCAGAGATTATCGGACATGTCTGTTCTCTGGCCGGCTGAGCTGTGGGGCGTCAGTGATCTGTCACCCCATGTGGGCACCCCCGATCGGCGAGTGGGCACGCCCATCGGTTGGCGGCAGAATCGCCCGCCGCTCAGTGCGTGTATGGCAGCCTTAACTCTCGCTGGAAAACCTAACTCTCGTTGGAAAACCGCTGAAATTCAGCTGAGGCGACAAATACTTAGATTGTTAGCTTCAACTTTACACATGACTATGGGATTCCAGGGAAATCATTCTGCCTCTTCTTGGAGCCTTTCACTGCTCTATCTTCAGCAGCAGATCAGAACACTAAAGCTTGGCACACATGGGTAGATCTGTAAAAAGATTTGAGTACAATCAATTAACTTGCGCACTCCCGGTGATTGATTGTACTCTAATCTGTTTACAAACCTACCAGTGTGTGCCTTCCTTCGGGCGGGATCAATAGAGCCGGCTCGGAGGAACTTGATTGAACGGGGTTCCAACATGTTGAAAAGACCCTGTTCAATCTCCAATACTTTGCATAGAGACATGAGTCTTCATGGAAAGTATTGAAACAGCTGCGGCTCCTGCCTCCTCCACAGCCGTCGGCTGTCAGTGTGAAGGGGGCGGAGCCAGCACTCCTCACTCGGAAGCTGTGTGGGTGAGGCAGCTGTATGAGACAGGCTGCTTCTCCCAAGCTTGTGGCGTGTTTTAAATCACACACTGCAAGCTGGGGAGAAGGGGTCCCCATTGAACAGGAATCGATGTGCCCATGTGGTGCACATTGATTTCCGTTCAATTGATCCCCGATCAATCACAGTGCGGTGCCTAGCAGCAGCATCTTCTGCCTGACTCCCTTTCTCTGATTTAATTGGCCATTACAGTGCTGGTTTCCTGGCCAGTAGTTCTGTGGTTCATGTATGTCGCCTCCCATTCCTTCAATGGATGGATACATACATTAGCATATTACATACAGAGGAGTCGGAAAAATCTGAAACTGAGGAGTCGGAGTCTGGAAATTTATCGACCGACTCCACAGCCCTGTTGCAAACCATGCACTTCCCTATCTTGAAAAGAATGCCCCTTTCTTTAGGATGTAAAAGAACTGTAAACTTTGCCCTGTTGAGTTGGGCTATCCCTGTGTTTAGGCTGATGTTGTTTTGTCTCCCCAATATTTGCACTCCTCCATGCACTGCACTACATATTTCAATAGCAATCTTAAATAATAAGTAAAGTAAGAGTGGGGCTACATGTCAGCGCATCCAACAAGTGCAAGCCCCTCATTTGCTCCATCAGGGCCTTGTTATCGCGGCCCCATCATACCAACGGTCTGACGTACAAATAACGTGCCCGGGCATGTACACTATGCTAGAATCCCTCCTTTCAATGCAGGGATTTTAGCGCAAGTGTAGCCTAAAGCCCCTATACACCTTTAGATCACTCCTTACAATTTCCATTAGATCTACCAACAACGATGTAGTGCCGGGTCCTCCCTGATAGAATACATAGGGATTGGAAGTTTTATAAAGTTCATCATATTACATGGTTTTGGTAGAACAAAAGTGACTATGTGTATGTATGTATGTACTATGATCTTCTGGATTTACAAGGTTGTGTTTTAAGGTGTTGCTGTATACAACAGCCAATTAAATACAAAAGCAACAAAGGTTGATTGGCTCATTTTTAGTCAACATGTTATTGACCATTTCTAGTCATTATCAGAAAAATCACCCTGAGAAATTCCATTTGACCAACAATGATAACAAACATCCATTCGGTTATAGTTTCTTAGCACTAAATATAGTTATAGTACATTTGAAGTGTATTGACAGGGGAGCACATAAGTGGTACTCTGGTACTCAAAAGCGGACAAAAAATCTCTGCTTACCTGCATTATTTCAAAGCTCATATGGGTACTAACAACTTGGAGGCACTCCGTGTCTGGGCGGCCGCAGCTAAATGTTAAACGTATACAATTTTTCACTTGGATAACCACAGGGAAACATGAATAACTATAAAAGGTTGCAGTTAGGGTGTGAAATTGGAAATGTAAATGAATAATGCAAAAAAAAAAAAAGATTGGTCTTCTTAGGGTTTTGATCTGGGGGATAAAAAATCAGAGTAGGCAGAGTATGTCAGAGTGAAAGCTGACAAAAGAAAAGCAGTGTGCGAGAGCTGGAGTGTGACTATGAAACCATGACTTTTAGACTGCAGGTAGTCTCAGGGGGCTAGTCACTAAACCAGAAAATACGATACTATTGAGGTATGAGATCTGGCGTTATAAACATGTTGTACTATAAGAGTTACAGGTGACCCAAAGCCAGCTGGTGACCTGTAGAGGGAGACAGCTAATTAGAGGATCAATCAGGACCAGGGAGGTCCATCTGCAGCAGAATCTACCATGCAGGAGGCTGAGGGCTTGTTTCCACTGATGCAATCCCGCGCGGTTCCGCACGGCAGAACACATGGTATAGTTGTCACGCGTTTTTGCGACGCAAATTTTTTTTTTAGGCGGATTCGGATGCGTCTGGGACGCGGATGCGTTTCAAAACGCTGCAGCTAGCCGCACCAGTGGAAACTATATTTAAGTTTCCAATGGATGCGGTTGTTTGCGCTTGCGGCCGCGCGGCTACAAACGCGCGGGATCGCATCAATGGAAACAAGCCCTGACACAGAGGACAGTGAGGGAGACAGTGAGAAAGACGGCACTTATGAAGTACGAAACACCATCTCCTGGTATTCATCTGAGGAGCTCACTAAAAAAGTTATGTCACCCCTGTGTATTGAGCATATAATTGTATTCACCAAAGAGTTTACTAAAAGATTTAAATTCCCCTTTAAAATTCCCACCAGTGAGTTCTCTTAAAATTCACAGATCATATCCGCAGATGCATGTGTAGAGTAAACTCCTATTACGGCTCTAAAAACACAGCAGGTGTACGTCTCCGAGTGAGACGCTTCATTGCTGAGGAATTCAATTGCTGAAGCAAAATAATTATCATTATATTTTCTAAAAGAGGGTATGATTATGTGCTTTCTACTTTCTTTCTTTTTATCTGTGGAAAAAAAACACAAAACATCAATAAAAAGTGTAACACGGCTATCAGCAGAATCTGCAAAGACCAGAGGCTTAAAGAACTTTTTTCTTATTTAACCACCAACTGTAAAAATGTTTAAAAAAAAGATGTCAATTATCACGGCATGCTAGAGAACTGCATGAAAACCTGATTGGGCTAATGGGCCACTTACGTGTTGGCAAGTATCGCAGCATCTGCTCAACGTGTATTATGCAGCCGCAGCACAAAACAGCAAACTAGTTATATTCCCGTAGACTCCGGCAAAGAGGACCATACTCCCGCTGAATCTTTCTAACCTGTTACATAAAACATTCTGCAGATCAATTGTACAGGGGGACCAGAGGATGGACCGATCAATATTTAATTTTTAATACATTGTTTGGAAAGTTCTCATTGCATTCCAATGTTGAAGACTTTTGTGTTAACCCCAAAACAATTCATATCTCAGAATTTCATTCTCAAGGCTATGAATTAAAAATACAAGCTTCAGGGTAAAATCCTAACCTGGAAGCAGGTCATTTAGTATTCGGGGGAGGGGGAGATTTGGTGATTGAACATGTCTGCCTGCCATTGGCAGATGTGAAATAATAATGTAGACCAGGCATCATCAACCTGTGGCTCTTTAGTCTTCTAGCTGTGGCTCCACTCGCAAGCTTCCTCTCCACTCGCAAGCCTTCTCTCTCCTCTCTCCATTTGCGGCATTTGTAAGAACAAGGAGCCACAGTGGAGAGCTCTCCACTATCTGCTCTCTTTTTCAACCGCCTGAGCTGGCGATTTTCAATCACCTGCAGAATCTCCAGCAGGCAATTGAAAAAAAAATCACCTCCATTCATGTCTATGGGCGCGATTATAGGAAAATTATTATTATTATTATTATCATTCATTTATATAGCGCCAACATGTTATGCAGCGCTAATAATAATCGAAAATAATCGCAACCGCCAACCACGGCCCTAATTGCAATTGTGTGCAATCCTATCAATAGGGACAAGCCCATTGAAAGTAGTGTAGGCGATTGGCAGGCGATTCTGCGACTCTAAGTGGGAACATAGCCTTAAGCTGGCCATACAGGGCACGATTTCCTGACACAAGTATCACAAATGATGCACAATGATCATTCATGGAATCAAAGACCACCACTTTGGGGAATCGATCCCTGGGCAATACTTTGAATGGGGACCTTTAATCGATCAAGGTGGGCAACGTTCGGTTCCCAAACTATTGATTGCGGCAATCGCCTTCTGTTGACCTGTTGGGTCTCTATGACAGGGAGTGATGGGAATCCTCATTTAATGACTGAAAAGTGTTTATCACCATATATGCTTCTTAAAATTCACTTTGAGACATAAGAGTTTGAGAGCTTTGGGATATAATTCTAAAATCACCATAATGTAACGCTCAGCACTACTGGCAAACAGTTTGTCGCAAGCAGTAACACAAGCATTAGCATAAACATGGGAAAAGCAACATTTTATACCCCTAGATTGCCTAGAATATCTTTTTTACTATTATCAGTTAAAGATCTAATGAAAGTTACACCTTAGGGAACTGGAAAAGTTGTGCAACTAAAGGTTGGGCATTGACAAATGAAACATACTGAACAGGTAAACTGGAGGCTATCAGTTGCTCAAATGGCAGTCTGAAGGACCCCAAATTTGGCATCAACTGACACAAATGACAAAACATGACAACAGAAGACCAGGTCCCAGAATATAATAATGGTAAACAGATGCTTAATCTATGCACAATCGATTCCCAGTCAATGCTTGCCAACAAGTTGGCTCCCTGTTTGATCGGCATTTCTTCAAGCAGGATCGATCGAACAAGGGTTTGCGCATTTGATTCCCAAATGAAATTTAGGGGTCTAAAAAGACAATGCAACTAAAGGTTGGGCACCAACGAATACTCAACAAGGAAACTGGAGACTATATGGTGCTCAAAAACACTATGATTGGTTGGTCAGGCAAACCTAACCAACTCATGGGGTGGCTATCCCCATTTAAGGCAAAATGGACTAGGAAATATGTTATAATAAAAATACATACTTTACTAAGATACACAAAACAGTAGATACCATCCACATGTTTGGTCATGACAAGCAATTAGATTTCAGAAAAGCGTAAAAAAAACAAGTAATAGATACTTGTTGCCTCTAAAAAAATATATGAAGGGTCCAACAATACAAACAACTCTGAATGGGTTTCACACTTTGAGTAGGGCTTCAAGAGATAAGGTCCACTTTCAATCGATCAGAAGAAGAGGCATAAAGTGCGTCAATGTTAGTCACTCTAAAGTGACATAGTTATTTCACTGAACCATAATGTCGTGATCCACCACGTTCAAGACCAAACATGCGGTCTTGATGTGATGGATGTTTAATTGAAATACATTACCTAGTGCATTTTGCCTTCAAAGTCCCAGGGGTTGCCACCCCATGGGTTAATTAGGTTTGCTTGACCAACCAATCATAATGTTTTTGAGTTAATAATTTGGGATGTTGGAATACATCTAGTAAGTTGTTTTTGTCAATTTATATGGTGCTCAAATTGCTTTCCAAAGGACCATCTGCCCCCAAATGTAGCATCAACTGAGGCCAGAACATTCACCGGATATAACAGAAGAACAGGTTCGGGTTATAAATATGAAAAACAGACGCTTGATGTTGGAAGCAAGCTAACAGCCCTGATAGAGTAAAGCTTAAGAGGAAAGAGGGGAGTTATATCCTGAAACACAGGTTTGAATAATTGTCTGGTCAATATTCCTGTTTCTGTGTTTAGATCAATAGTTTAATGTGACTGAATATGAAATTGATTCCTTTCTACTGTATTTGATTAACCAAAACTGATCCAAATCGATCATAAAATTGAAAAAGTCTTGATCGGTCGGGTTGGAAAATATCTGATGACCTCCCGAGAGGTTTCTGTTTCATCAAACTTTGAATAACATGCCGACACACTTATCTTCATTACCTGAGAGATCAATTGTTGTCACCCCTGTCGCATTTAGATAACTTAAAATGAATTGAAAACATAGCATTTGCATCAATTATAGTGTGCGCTTATTCGACTGCTTGTCTTTGTTTTACAACTATGTCGGTATTTATAATAAAGAATTAGGTCAATGTAAAGCTTAATGAAACTATAGTCAATGGAACCACCTTGAGTCAAGCTAGATGCCACATCACCTCCATAATAAAAATACAATAAATGTGGGAATGTCCAAGTCAGTGGTTCCCAACCTTTTTTTGTAAGGCCCCTTAAGACAAGGCAAGTCTCCCAAACTCTTACTCTTTCTAATAAAAGAAAAAGCCTCTCCCGTTCTGGTATAATGCCTCTTTCCTCCTAACTTGCATGCACACAACTCTAAATCAATTTTGAGGATGATGTTGGGAGGCTTTGTGATTCGCAAACCAGTCAGTGAAATTTTCAAAAACGTATTCCATCGATAGTAAATTTTAGAAAAATGTCCACAAGATGGCACTGCTGAGCGTGTTTACATTTCACTTTATTTTTTCAGTCTGAGCTGGACTCAGCTTACAGAGAGAGCAGAAGGGAGCACAGGGCTAGGCTTGAAGCCTCTCGCTCTCTCCCTCTCTGGGAACCACTGTTCTAAGCAACAAGGCTACAGGAAAGACAAAAAGGTATGTAATCCCAGAAATACATGATAAATTGGCAGCACGGTGGCTCAGGTGGTTATCACTCTGGCCATGCAGCGCTAGTGTCCTAGGTTCAAATCTTAGTCTGGGCACTATCTGTGAGGAGTTTGCATGTTCTCCCTGTGTCTGTGTGGGTTTCCTCCCACACTCCAAAGGCTTGATAATGTTCCTATCTAGAAAAGTGTCCTGCAGAGAAAGTTTGGGAACCACAGCATTACAGCAACTTCCAATGATCCCTGCGTGCAGTAAGAAATGATCAGTAAGCCAGTGCGGTTCTACTACACAAATCTAGCAGCCCCACTCTCTCTCTGTCCTTGCGGCCCACCAGGGTGGATTTAAAACACTAGTCAGTAAGGTTTGATTTAAATCATAGTGTTCTACATAGATAAGACTAACTCTTGCTGGTATAACTTTAATATGCAAGTAGATGAAGATTTTCAGAATGACAACTTTTCATATATTGCAATGTGTGTGGCCAAGTGTTAATTGAATAGGATACACAATAACTTCGACAGGGATAGATATTTCTAATATTTTTCAAGATGATTGTGAAAGTGTTTTACATGCTCCCTGAGGAAGCCCGCAGACAGGGCGAAATGCTTTGAAGTGCCGATTATATGCACAGCCTCCCTGTGGCACACATGACCATGGTACCAATTATATTGGTTTTAGATTGGAAGGGATTACATATTGGGGGGGGTTCGTGACACCAGGACTCCTCTGCACTTCTCAGTAGCCACACCGTAGTGATGATCCACATTGTAATTGTAAAGCTTGTGATGAATAAACAACAAGTATGATTTTTTATAACCTTTGTGTTTGATGTATTAGTGCCTTAAAAGTACCCACTAGGACTAAGCCTAGTGATATGGTAGGTCTAGATTCTCTTGGTCCTTCCATTATTTGTACAATTGATGTTTGGGATGTAGCACAGCACCTGATTACTAAAGTCCCCAAGAGGTACACCCACTCCATTTCGTAGTTCTATTACGCAAATCAGAAAAACTTTATACTTCAGTCCTTGCCCTAAAGACGCCTTTATCCACCGTAGGCCGTAGGCCAGACACAGAGTCAGATGCTTGCTGCTCTTTACACCAGGGACCACAAAAGAAATCCTAAAGGAAAACACAGTGCACGTCCATAGTACGTAGTAGATTTTTAGAAGTTTTACCATAAAAAAAGAGAAACACAAGTACATAGTACATTCAAAAATATACAGGGCATTTGTATATTATTCGACCTTAAGCTAAAAGGCTAAATAACAGAACATGAATCTCTGTAATGAAAGAAGTGACATCTTATTTTTTTATTACACATATACATTGTGCGCTTTAATATTCACACCGCTGCGTGATCGGCAAACCGCTTGACACTCATTTGGACACTCGTGTCCAAATTTCTACGCTGAATAGCATTTCATCATTTACAAGGTTTGTTCAGTACTCCACATAGCAAGTCTGCACATAGCACATTTTGCTGTATATTATATATTCTACATGCCCGTAGTTCTTCGATCAATTTAATTACTGTATTTTTTGGACTATAAGACGCACCTGACCATAAGACGTACCCCGTTTTTACAGCAGGAAATCAGGGAAATAATATTTCATGTGTTTAAATGAATTAGGGAAAAAATCCCCTGCAGTACCCAATTTCAGCCACAAAAATTGTGTCACTAGAGAGCACACCAGCATCTCCCCTTCCTCACACACGGGGAGGGAGGGGCCCCGCAGGGGAATCTGCACTCATGTCTCCCTGTCCCCTGTATGTGTGAGGAAACTGCCAGTGTAAGTGCAGCTTTTCCCCACACGCACTCCGTATAGGCTATATCTGCGGGGCTCTACAAATAAAACCAATACAGTTCAGATGGGAGATCGTCTGAGTGCGTCTTATAATCCAAAAATACGGTACTTTGGATGGGGACCAGTATCCTCCAAAATAAGGGCATGTCTCTTCTGTGTTCTCGGCTCCATCAGCCCCCCTGCGCAAAGCGCATTCCTTTGGTGGGGACCCAACGGAGCCGAGAACCCAGAGGAGACATACCCTTAGCGCTGCCACACAAAGGCTGCTCATTCGATTATTAGACCGATTGACTGAAAAATCGGGTAAAAATCTAAACATGTATGGGGGGGCTATAGACACTAAAGAATATCACACTCTGGTATCCAGCATCAGACTCACTAGACACACTTTTATTACCGATCAGCACACATTTGCTAAAATTAATTTGCTATAAAAGTATTATGTTACAAAAAAGATAAAATAAGGAAATATAATATAAAGAAACTAAATATAGATATAAATAGGTGCTTCTGAAGGGGCAACTAGAACAAAAAAATCTCATGTCCATCAATGTATTAAATAGGTTAATAATGAGATCTATTATCGGATTTCTTTTCTCGTTCCAATGAAGGATCACGTCCATACAAAGCAGCGATTGTAGCAATGCCCCATAAATTCTCAGTCGGTCGTTTACAGTTAATTACTAGAGATTATATTTTGATAATGACACATCTGTTACATTACTTGGGTTGTAGACTATAGCAGTACGGGCTTCCCCAACCAAGCAGATGTGTTACACTCAATAATAAGCCGATATTATCTATATACAATAGTCATTATTATTATCATTTATTTATATAACGCCAACATATTACGCAGCGCTGTACAATAAAGTTGAGATTCAACACAAGATACCACACAGGTACAGGTTATGACACAGAAGGAATGGAGGGCCCTGCCTGCTCGAGCTTGCAATCTGATGGGTTGGGGAACAGTGTATAGAATAGGTAGGTGGGGTAGGACAGACATGGTTGTGATGTTAGGAATGAGAGGATGAGTTGTCTAGGCTGAAGAGGAGGGTGTTGAGGGCTTTTCAAAAGCGCCAAAGGTCTAATGGGGAAAAAGAGAGAGTTCCAGAGAGTAGGAGCGGCCCTAGAGAAGTCTTGAAGCCGTGCATGTGATGATGTTATGAGTGGGGATGTCATTAGTAGGTCACTGGAGGAGCCGAGGTGGCATTTTTGTATCAGGTTGAAAACGTAAGTGGGACACGAGGAGTGGAGTGATTAAAAAGCACAGAACTTTAATTTTTTTCTCTGAACAATTGGAAGCCAGTGCCAATTGTTTTACTATTACACATTAAGGCCTCCATACACCTTACAATCTTTCCATACAATTTCTGTACAATCAACTTTTCTTCAACCAAAACCATGTAATATGAGAACCTTTCTAATACTTCCAATCACTATGTATTCTATCAGGGAGGCCACTTTACTACACAGTTGTTGGTAGATCTAATGGATCTATGGATCGATCCTAAGGTGTATGGGGGGCTTTGGAAAGTAATTTAACAATAATAAATAAAAGTTGATGGGTAATTGAGTAATGCGGTGACTTAGACCTCTGAGGATCTGTCACCTCTTTCTTGTAGCTGCTATGATAGAATGAAACTGGTATCACAGCTCCACCTACTGTTCACTGATACAAACTGCGGCACTACCCACAACTAACTTGTTGACGGATCGCTCTGTTTTTTGACAGAGAACAGCAAACTTTTAGCAGAATTATATTTCTCTGCTGGCGTATATTTGTTTGTGGTTCCATTCTCAGTACCATATTCCTTCATTAGCTGGCTAACTCAGTTCCGTGTCTGCTGCATTATCCACAAGATAAATAAAAACGCCTTTTGCTGCCTCACATAAAATAAGTTATACCTGTCAAATCTGTCAGAGGCGCATTGTTATAACTGCAGATTTTGATTCATGTCACCTTCAGGCCTAGACTTCAATTACCTCAGCGTTACAGATGGATATATCACAAATTGTTGGGACACATTGTGCGGCGAGGTAACATTTTAAGTGCGCGGCGGCATTGGCTTTGCCATGGCAACCGCTTCCGATGGGGAGAAATATATTCATTACACAGGAAATTGATTCTGTACTCTAAACTAGCTTGGGACTGTCACTGCAGGACTTCGAAATACCTTCCCGGCACCGACGTAAAAGCCAATTACTTAACGGTGAAGAAATTAGGGTAAAAGAGGACGGCGGGTGACGATTTGGGCCTTGTTTCCTTCTGTTCCTCTCTTTAATGAATCGCGTTTACAGAACACATTGTTAAGCGGATCACGGAAACAATCTGAAAACTCATTCTGAGCAAACTAAAGGGTTTATTTATTTATCAGTTATTTAAGAATGAAGTTTATCACTACGTTTCAAACTGTTTCAATTACTTAAATCAGGAGCGGGTTGTGCTGCTGTTCATTATGGAATTTTGTTTCCAACAAGATGCTGAAATGAGCCAAAGTTTTCATTTTTTCCTTCTACAGTAATTGCAGGCAAAGATACAGAACACACAAGATATCACAATTTTTCGTTATTAATTCACACATTCAGGGTTTGAAAGACACTTTTTAAAACTTTGGAACAAGGAGACTAGATGTTCTTCGTGTTACAGTGATAGGACAAACCAATAACAACCAACAAAGCATATTATATCTATCCAATTGTCCTGTGCACCCTGTAAGCAATATACAGAAGACAGCAAAAACACATAATAGTCTAGATCAGTGGTGGGCAACTGAGTTGATATGGAGGGCCCCAAGTGCAGCCCTTGGCATCACTAAAGCGCCGCACATAACATCGATCCAGACCCCCCCCCCGTCAACATATCTCCGTAGGTGGTGGACCATATACCAACAGGCAGTCAAAACCCAACTGCACCCACCCCCCTACTCCTGCCCCTGGGTGCAGTGCTCATATGTAGACTAGGTTTCCCCGATCAACATTGACAATTCTACTGATGTAGGAGCGCCAAAGCTGATTAGGAAAGCTGGGTCAGCGTGTGACCACTTAACAGTTAAATTGCTATGCGCTATGCATTAACAGTTAGGTTTTGGGGGCCGCATGTGGAGGACCAAGGGGGGCCACCAAACAACACCCAAAGGGTGTCAGGTTGGGCACCTAGGGTCTAAAGGCTCCCATACACGGGTTGATTTTTTACTAGATTTTTGACCGATTGATCACTACGCGCGTTCACAGCGATCAATCAAGTTCTGCCCACTCTGAAGGATCGACCAAACCCTATTTTACTCTGCAATCTTTGCTTAGGCCCCATACACCCACTGAGAGCCCTTCTGGCCAATGACGTCACTGTAGCTGTGTAATCACTGCTGGCGGTTGTGCACAACTATTTATTATGTTTCTTAGTTTGGCGCCATAGACCTCCATGTAATGGAGGGGGCGTCGCCTTTTCCCAGCACAACTCCGGTGTCTCTGGTGACACTCGAGTTCACTGGACCTCTGGGCGGGCAGTAAATCGTGGAGGAGAATATTGTTCTCCACCAACATAACCCGTGGCATGCTTTTGAAAAAAGTGTGCCACGTGAGAAACTCCCAGTTGGGATTTTTCCATCATCGATGTACACGCACTGCACACCCAGCACAAGACTAGAGTTTCTCTTTAAATCGGCCCCAGTATGGCTGACCTCAGTGAAAGCTATTAGTGATGCTGGGAATGAATTCACTGCCCAGAAAAGAATGGAACAGCTTCTTCTCTGAAACACCTCAAGAGCACTGGCGTCCCTTAATAAAGTATAATGTATTCCGTTCAGACATATCACAACACATTCATCTTAAAAAATGTGTTTATCAAAATAAAATGACTGTCTGCTGCACATGTAAATGGCAGTCTGAGCGGCCCGTGGAAACATTTGGAATAGAATTCAGTGAATTACAGCTGGGGTTTTCATTAACAAAAAAGCCTATTGCAGGATATGAGCGCTGTGTCATTGTGCCTCCTATCAATGCCGCCATAAATGCCAATTTTATCTATCACATAACCATGGAAGAGCTGATTGAAATCTGTTACCAGTTTTTATATCCCCTGTGTATCTGTGACGCATAGTAAAACACATTAGGCAAATATAATAAACCTCGGTACAGTAATGTAATCCACACAAATAATTTTTTATGTACTTCATTTGAGAAATGTTGTTACTCGATAGTTAACATTATATTACCTTTCCATGATAGATCCCTGTAAACCTGGAGTCATGCAGAGTGATAGTACTTGCATGGGTAAGCAAGCGCTGTGTAAACTAGGTAAGTTAAGAGTGTGGCATTGGAGGTTAAAGCATCAAGAACCGCTATACCAGGTCATTCAGAGCCTAATGGGCAGGCTAGAGGAATGTAAGTACCGTATTTTTTGGACTCGGGGGGGGGGGGGGGGGG
>CM070032.1:27235690-27259843 GCA_036250615.1 Ptychadena robeensis
CCCCCCCCCCCCCCCCCCCCGATTTCTGGGGGGAAAGAGTGCATCTTATAGTCTGAAAAATCCACAGCCGGATCTCACAGCTGAACTGTATTATTGCTTATGCCAGCAGAGCCCAGAGCCCTGCTGGTATAAGCAATGAAGAGAGAGATAGATAAACTCCTATCTATATCTCTCTTCTTGTCTGTGGGAGCTGCAAGCACTCTGCAGCTTCCACTGACACAGCAAGAAAGGCAGGAAACTCTGCAGCCATTCCCCCTGCAGCCCCCCTCCAACCAATCAGTGATGAGGTGTGTGCTTCATAGCATTGATGGAATTCACTTGAACACTTCAAATATTTTTTTCTTGTTTCCCTGCTCTAAAAACGTATGGCCCGGTGCGTCTTATAGTCCGAAAAATACGGTATTTGACACAAGACTGTAGTTGCTCCTTCAACACTATCATTGGTCACTGAATGGCTAACTGGTTTTCTAAATAACTAGTGCTAGAAATAAATGAATGGTAAGTGTGTCTGCGCACATTTCTCTCCTCAATCAGACCCCCAATTGGCTGATCAACTGGGTAAATGCAGTGAGCTGATGCCTTTTACTTTGGGTTAAGCTTTTATAGTCAATGAAACATTAGGGTATTGCAAAATTGCAGTGGTTAAGTCATTTTACAGGACTCGCTATGTTCACTGAAAGCATCAGCTAACAAGCAGCAGTGCTGATGCCCACAAGTGTGGTGGGAAGTTATGAAGGAGAGTAACACCCTGCTTGTGCAGATTGGCTGGTGAAATGTAAACAAAAGAACAAGGCAGCACCATCTAGTGAACTATTGATTTATTTTTACTGGAGAAGGTGGCATTTCAATTGGAAAACTCCACTACTTATGATTAAAATATGTAAATAAGATTCCATTTTACATTTCATTTATTGGTCTTAATAATAATAATAATAATAATAATAATAATAATAATAAAAAAAAAGGCTTTTTAAGTGGAAAACTATTTTCATGTTTGAATCATAAGAAGTCCCTTGAAAACCCATCCTGTACTAACAATAATCCTGTGTTCTCTTAACTTTTGTGAAGGTGTGGCACTAAAATTCACCTATTTGATTCATTCCTAGGGGCAATGGTGCTTTCTCTATATTTTTCTCATTTAGAAAACTCTACTATCTGACTTTGCATTTCCCACCTTCGGCTTACACTCAAGTCAATATGTATTCCTAGTTATTGTAGATAAAATTAGGTACCTAGGCTTATATTCGGATCAGCTTATACTCAAGTATACAGTATGTTAATTTGACATAATACCAGCTGTAGGAGAAAGACCTCTGATCAGAAAATAAAATGTAAAGAATGACTTACATCTTGAAAGAGTTTCCTATCCGCTGCAAGTCTTTTGGACGATAATGTCTTGGTCACGTGATAAAAGGTAAGCAATGCTCTGTGCTGGCACAGGTCATCTTGAACTTTGACAGATTCGATGAGAATTGGGATAAGTTCAGGCCATTGCTTGGGACAATCAAGCCTTGCCACTTTGGCTATTAAAACTGCTATCTGAGTAGCAATCTGCAAAAGAAAAAAAAAAACATGTACTTATTAACTTATTACAAAAACACTCAACAAATGAAACATTCTGAATAATGTTCAAAAATGAGAACTAGTCGCTTTAGAAGTAAAACATATGTGTGTGAAAGCTTGCAATAAGTGATCAAATATTTATACACAATTTATGTTCTTTATGAAAGAAATGTATCCAGCGTGTATACCTTCAGGCCCAATCCACAAAGGCTCCGGGCTGTAAATCCTTTCTAAACAGAAATATGGACATAAAGCATTTTCAGACTGAAGAACTAAAGTGTGCTTTAAGGGTTCGAGGAGAACCGCTGGAAGACTACTGTAAGCCCTAGAAATGCTTGTGGCTCACACTGATCTTTAAACATTTACAAGCTGAATGCTGCAGGAGAATATGCACGCAACATTTAAAATGTTCTTTCTTACAGAATCGTATCTGATTTTACCGCACTGTGAGATTAAAGCTTGGCACACATGGGTAGATTTGTAAAAAGATTGGGAGTACAATTAATCAAAATGCACGGTCGCGGTGATTGATTGTACTCTTATCTGCTTACAAACCTACCTGAGTGTGCTGTCCTTCAAGCAGGATCAATAGAGCCTGCTCGAAGGAACTCGATTGAACATGTTGGAAAACCCCATTCAATCAACAATACTTTACATGAAGAAAAATCTTCAAGTAAAGTATAGGAAAAGCCGGCTCTGTCTTCTTCTCTGCTTTCTTCACACAGCCGGCTGTCAGCCCAAGCTCAGTGTGAAGGCGGCGGAGTCAGCACTCTTCACAAGCCGACTGAAGCTGCGGTGAGAGGCTGAAAGATTTCTTCCCAGCTTCCATACCGTGTGAATGTGTTCTGATTCACACGGGCTAGAGGCTGGGGAGAAACATGGAGGTCCACATTGAACGGGAATTGATGTGTCCATGTGGTGCACATTGATTTCCATTCAATTGATCCCCGATCAATCACAGCGTGATGACGTCACCAAGCTGTGATTGATCGGGGGTTGATTGCACGGGAATTTACCCATGTATGGCTACCTTTATACTGTATATGTATATATGGCAGTTGGTTGAAGAAAAAATCTACATGTGTAACCCCACCTTTAAGCACTCCAGTTCCTAAAAGAATATTAAGCCCTGGCTGTAAATGTAATTTAAGTTTAACTTACCTCTAAGCTGGTATGATTGTGGCTTAGTTATTATCCTAATAAACTTACCTGCTGTTCTGTGGAATAGCATGAAAGATTCCATATTTATTTTGAGGCTACTCAGGGTGTAATATCATGAGTGACCACTGGGGTTTTTAACCTTCTGAGCGTTCTCCCCGAGTTAACTCGGGCTGAGTTTCATGCATCATGAAACTCAGCTCCAGTTAACGAGAGGCACGCTCAAGGTCTCGCCGTCTTCTTACGGCGGTCGGGAGCATCGGCATGTATGCCGATGCTTCCAGGTCCGCCCCCGATCGCGTCACCGGTGACGCGAAGGGGGCGGGGGTAGGCGGCGCCATAGACCTCTGTCAAACTGGAGGGGCGTCGCCTTTCTTCAGCATAAGTCCGGCGTCTCTAGTGACGCCGGGCTTATGTGTAGGTCCTCCAGCTGAGCAGGAAATCACGGCAGAGCATATTGTGCTCCGCCGCGATTGCCCGTGGCCCGGTTTTGAAAAAACCGTGCCACGTGGCAAACGCTCAGGAGGTTAATGGGCATTTTCGTTATTGTACTTCAATGTAGATCTGAGACCATAGAATTTTCCAGCATTCACAGTGCTCCTATGACGTGATCAGAGTCAGAAAGTGAGGGGATGCTGCAAGGGATCTTCTTAAATTACTCCTTACAGGTACGTTTTTTTGCTTTTCTCCCTATTATCAGCAGTTCTAGTGCCATTCATATATCATTATTTTCTGGCTGTAGGTCTGCTTTATTCATATCTAATCTATCCCCATGCATGGCTGCCTTGCTTAATTCCCCTTTTTTCTAGTTTTCCAGTGACTCCGATCTGACATGATCCATGATTTCCTCTCAGCAAGACCACTTACAATTTTACATCTTGAAGGCTCCACAGGTTTTTCTTTCGATAGACAATCACAACTTTTTTACAGGCCAACAAAGGAGATTGGTACGAAGACAGATACTAGTCCTTTTTTCTTTTTGCTCCAGGTGCGGCCTCTCTGTTGTATTAAAAGAACCAAACCGTGGCCTGTAATTTAAAAGTATTGCACACCTCTGGCCTAGGGTGCCAACAAAGGCTTCCTTGACAGATACAGCAGAAATAACTGAAAGTGTGTAAAGCTGGGCATACACGTTCCAATTCCTGCACGATCCGATCCCTGTTCCGATGCCGTGCGCGCTCCCGCATCCCTTAAGGATCGGGTCCTGCAGGAATTGGATGCAGCAACTGACGAGGATTGGGCTAAAATCAGCCGTCCTGACAGATCGCACAGTTATCCGACAGGATGGTAAATTTTAACCCGATCCCATTAGTTCGGCAGGGGATGGCTGCCCCCAGCCGAAATAATGAGCTGCACATAAAGAGTGCCGTCCGATTCTCGGCACTAGTGCTCCTAGTGCCGAAATCGGGAATCGGCGGTAAATCTTACCGTCTTTTCCCAGCTTTACTCACAGAAATATCAGGTTAAGAAGTTTAAACAAACATTACGCCCCATCTCTGATAAGCTGTTATATATTTTGGGTTTTTATTGTGCTGAGTACAGGTACACTTTAAAGCCAGACCAAAATGGAAGTGCTGACCACCAATTTAAAGGTGCTCAGGCTTAGGCTTCAGTACTGCTTGAAGTGTGATTAAAGCCTGCTGAAGTCTGCTTGTGTAAAGAGGTTTTAGCACTCCCTCCCTCCATCTATCTACACACAAATACAAAGGCTTTATAGATATAATTAAAGAGAGATCCCCTAATTCTACGGCAATCCAAGTGAGTAATATCAATATAGACCTCAAACACAGACATGACCCCCTTCCTGCTCAGGTGGTCTGATCGAGTTTATATTGCTGCGTGTTACAGTGGCCTTCTATCAATTCCCTTTTGGGATGGACCATACATGGCAATAATGGACACATATATTACAGTGGCAGATTTCCAGGGAAAATACTACTTAAAGCCGACCTACCATGGGCACTTTACACTATCAGCAGCAGCACTGCTGATAATTAGACAATCACTGCTTAAAATGTATAAAAAAAAATGTTCCGGCAGGAGAGATGATTCTCGGACTCTTTCCTTCCACTGTGAGACATACCTGCCGTGGAAGCTTCTAAACAATCAGGGGACAGGACAGCTGGGAGGAAGCCAGTAGTCTTGTGTGAATTGGAATGCAGCTTCACATCTGCAGAATCTAACTTGATGTAACCACCTCTAGTGGTCGTTTTATAGAATTACAGCCCCATAGTCAGAATTAAGTATTCTGAAAGTGTAGGCGGAAATGCTTCTGTCTGCCCATAATAAATATGGTTTCCCCAGGAATGAGGAAGGTGAGTACGTTGTTTTTTTTTACTCTGTAGCAGTATTCACAGATGCATACTGCTGACAGGTGAGTATTATGTCAATGTAAAGTATGTGTTTTTTTTATTTTGAGTTTAGAACAGCTTTAACCCAACAGGACTTGTGGAACATTTAAAGTCATTTTGTTTGCATGTTTGGACACCCGTTGCAGCATCTATCCTTAGCTCTAATGAGTTCTCATACAACAGCGGTTCCCACACTGGGGGTTCTCTTTCTTTGTCAGATGTTTGCACGAAACAGAAGGTGTGCTCTTAACCAATGGTCGTACACCTAAGAGCAGACAAAAACAGCCATCCCAACCCTTATGAATTCCATAGTCATTAACACATTCTAAAAATTGCCATCACTGAACTGCCAATCACTGACAAGCTTTAACAGGAAGTGGTTCAACATTGAAGGATCACCAGGTATCATTTCATTAAATCTGTGGGAGAGGGCATAGCTATTAGGGGCAGCCGAGGAATCGCTGTCAGCCAGAGATCTGCAGCACTCAGCTCCCCCCCCCCCCGCATTGACAACAGGTGTTCACTGGCATATTGTGGCTGAAGATGGTATTGCAGGGTTTTATTTTCCAAATTGTGACTAAAGCTCGAACACATTAAATAGCTTTAAAAACAACTTCACTTTATCATATATACACTACTTTAAAAAAAATTGATAACCAGAATACTTTAATATCTGGGGGTTAAAAGATAAAGCAGACATTTGTAAATGTAAAATCCGACAAGAGAAAAGTATTGTTTGGCAGCTGGAATAGGACTATGAAAGGTTGACATTTGTCTCAGGGGTTAGTTACTAACCCAAAAAATCTCAGGGTTGTACTACTAAGGTATGAGATCAGGGGGTTCAAACGGTGTTGTACCGTGAGAGTTACATGTGACCCAAAGCCAGCTGGTGACCTGTGGATGGAGCTTATCAGAGGCTCAATCAAGGGGAGGTCCATCTGCAGCAGAATTTACCATGGAGGACAATGAGTGAAACAGTGAGGAAAACAGTACTTATTAAATCCATGCTAAATACGGGGTGAGTACCACACACCATCTCCTAGTGCACTAAAAAAGTAATGTGCACCCCTGCCTATATGAGACATGACACGTACATATTACATGTAGACGAAAAAACACAAAGAAGTAGATAATCCCAGCACAGAAGAACATTTAGTATGCCGACCTGCTAGTAAGGAACTTGCTGAGAAGAAAATAAAAATACTAAACAAATGTTTTGTTTAAAAAATAAATGGAAGCTGACACCACATTAGTGATCATATTAAAGTGTAGACTCCCGACCTGCACTCTTTATCTTTTTCATTTTCAAAGTGTTTATTTCGATGGAAAATAGAACAATTCCTTTCCCATAGGGACAGCAATAGAAGATGTAAGTGACTCATCAGTATTCAATTCTGTACTAACCTGATTTACTGGCTCATTGAAGTTGGTGATGAGTCCCGCACGCAGTGCCGATTTCTCCACCTCTGACAGAGCGCTGTGGATTCGTGAGAAAAAGAAAGACAACACTCAAAATCAAACAAAGTTTAGGAAGTGTCAATCCTTATTTAACTATAATTGCAGGCACACATAAAAAAAGTTGCTGAAATCAATAGATCTACATATAGCTAATGAACACTTATACCTGCATGTTTAAGCCGCCCACACCCCTTACAATCTTTTCATACAATTCCTGTATGATCAACTTTTGTTCTACCAAATCCATGTAATATGAGGTCCTTTCTAACCCTTCCAATCACTATTTATTCTATCAGGGAGGACCCGGCACTACATAGTTGTTGGTAGATCTTCCCCCAAAATAAGAAAATACCTTATTTGAGAATTCAATTTTGTTCCAAAAGATCAGTGTGTTTTGTTCCAAAAGTGTCAGGGCATTTTTTCAGGGGATGCCTTATTTTTTCATGAACAACAATTTACAATTATCAAACCTAGTCACATGATCACAGTCTGTAATATCATGACTCTCAAAACCCTGAACTTCTGTCAGGTCTCTTGGTGTTCCAGATTGTTTTGGGCCGGGTGGATAAATCAGATTTTTTTTATAAAATGCATTTTGAGGAAAATATATTACCACACAAAGGTTATTCCATCATGAAATAAAGATCAGTTTTTTAATTATGTAGAATAAGGTTGTATAAGTGTATAAGTGTATTTTTGGTAAATAACTTCCATTAATACATTCACAATGTCACGCTCTTCCAAAGGTTTTTGTAAGATTATTGGGCAGTTTTCTGCGTACAAGATATTACATCAGATGCTTGGTTTACTTTTGCAGTTCTCAAAACTGAATTTGACTCAGCAGAGATCACATGCCTCTTCTTCACAGCAAATATGTTATAACATGAACAGAGTTGAGAAAAAGACCTTAATCCTATTACTACAAACCTATGAATACAGAATCAACCCCTTCAGTGCTAAGTTTCAAGAAGTTCAGTGAGTTGAATAGAAAAATTTGTCTGACTGTTTGGAGTGGAATAGATCTGCACAAGAAGAAAGTGAAACTAAGTGTGGGGGGGGGGGCAATCTATTTAAAATATTATGTCATGTCATGTCATGATTATTTTTCTCCTTCCTAAGTACAACAGAAAAGTTGTCCAAATATGAATGATTGAATTAAACTGGGGATAAAAAAATCTGCGTTCATGTCTTCATGGGGAATCTGCGTTCATGTCTTCCCTCTACACAGCTGTGTGTGTGAGGAAACTGCCAGTGTGAGTGCAGCTTTCCCCACACTCCCCCTGCATTGGTTATATCAGCCAAGCTCTGCACATATAACCAATACAGCTTGCAGGAAGCCAAGATGCAATTAGACCCTGGGTGGTCGCACATTCAGACCATAAGACGCAGGCACGTTTTTTCCCTACTTATTGGGGGTGAATAAGTGTGTCTCAAAGTCCGGTAAGTCTCCTCAACCTTTTCCTGCGTACCTGATCGATCTTGCTGTCTGCCAACTCTCTGCTTCAGAGAGAACACAAAAACTGTGAAGTTTCGCAGCAACCTTTGAGGATAAATTACTCCACAACGCATGTAGTGACACAGATTAATGCTTGTAAATTATAGTTTCATAAAATTCAATTATGGCAAATTATGGAAAACATTTATTTTGTCTCTAAATGCTTGATATAATGAGAAGCAGGAGCCAAACTCAGCAGACAAGATTTATCAGCCTAAAATTGAAGTTTATGGCAATGCTTTCCATTTCAAGAGACCACTGGTGCAGTAATTTGTGTTTTATTGATCTCTTCTTCAGTGTATTTGTGGCCTAATTTACTTAATTTATATACCCATTGTTTAGTCTCAAGACAATGTTGTATTAGATGGCATTTCCCCTCGTTATTAATGAATATTTATTTTTTTAGATATAAAACTAGGACTGAACAGTTCAAAGTGTAAAATGGAACAGCAGAACGCAAATAAGCCTCTCCTTATAAAATGTGTTTATGTATATATAACAACACCGGGCCGCTGTGCCAAACAAATGAAATCCTTTCCCTACTAAATAATATATTCTAGTATGAGAAATGGAGAACGATTTGCTGCTGACAGAAAAAAATGGATATTACCCACACAGGTCCAATTTAGCTAAAGGCCGAATTTATGGCTGTAATTACAAAGTTGGCCTACAAACGAATTTCAGCGTTAAAGGTGTGAAACGAACGCATGAAGAGATTTCATTGTTCAGGACTATGTGCACTTAGATCTTCTGAGCTTCACTCTTATTTGTCTAAACAGCTTCAGTAAAATTCATTAAACAACACGCCCTTCCTATGTAATCCATCAATGTGTCCTCAGACTGGGACAGTACACAAATGTCATACTTCATTTCAAGGTTCCGGAAGGTACAGATTTAGGTCATGAAAATGATCCTATTTTTCAGAATGTCCTTGGATCATGGAACCCAAAAATCTCTGCCCATACAAGGGTCTAGTAGACATCCTGAATATAATAATGTTTGAAACACACAATTATGTAAGAAACAAATAGCATTTAAAAAAAACAATTAAATACAACTATATATATATAAGGTATCATTTGAATTATAAAATCTCTCAAATATTTTTGGGACAATAAGACACCCTTTTTACCCCCAAAATCATGGTCTGAATGTGCGACCACCCATGGCCATTGGCCGCCGGTGATAGGAACTTGGCTCCCCGCCAGCTCTTCCGGCAGATGGGAGATCAGCTGTGTGCACAGGGAGAGCTAGCGGGGAGCTTAACTGTATTGGCTATATTTGCAGAGCCCCGAAGATATATAGTGTGTGTGGGGAAAGCTGCACTCGCTGGCAGCTTCCTCACACATGAAGCAGAGAGGAGACAGGGAGGTCAGGGTGCTGGAGGGGGCCCCATCCCTTCCCCATGTGTGAGGAAGAAGAGATTTCGAAGTGTGCTCTCTAGTGACAGCATTTTTGAGGCTGAAAATGGGTACTGCATGAGATTTTTTCACATTTATTTGAACACATGAAATATATATTTTTTCTGATTACCTGCTATAAAAATGGTTGGAAAAACGATTGGAAATGTGTTTTGTGTTTTTTTTTTGTTTACTTTGAATTGTACTGGATACAGTTACCACTGTATCCAGTCCAATTTCCTTTTAAATTTGGCACCCTCGGGCCCCGGTGTGATGTCACCAGGTCCATAACACTGGGAGAGAGAGGACCAATGTCAAAAGGAGACATCTATGCAGAAAACTGTATTCATTGCGGTTTGCATTTAAAAATCCCACTGCCTCCCAGTGTGTCATCATTAGGTACGCCCCACAGGGGGGGAGGAGGGATCCCACTACCTTACCCGGAAGCATAGGTGAAACAATTGCTTCACTGATGCTTCATTGTGTCTAAACAGCTTTAGCATAATTAATAAAAAACACACCCTTCCTATGCCTCCCAGTGTGTCATCATTAGGTACGCCCCACGGGGGGAGGAGGGATCCCACTGCCTTACCCAAAAGCATAGGTAAAACAGATTTTTAGGCATCAAACCACAATCCACTGCGTTCCCAAAAGCCTGCACATGCGATCTGAGCCACCACGGACACCGGATCAGGTAAGGGATCACTGCAGGGCATCAATGTCTGACGAACCCAGTTTGTGACAATTGAAACAAACGAATCAATACAAAAATAGTGTGGGCATCAGTTTCTTTGAGCAAGAGAAATCAATCGCACTCCATGAAACTTGATCGAACAGGGAACCAACATCCTGGTAAACCCTGTTTGATTTACGTTACTTTACAGGGTCCCCATCCCATAGTATTGAACAGGATCGATGGCGCAGAAGTACTGCGCCTCGATTCCCTGTTCAATCAAAGAAGCTCGAGCGCAGCAGGATGATGTTTTCATGGGAATCTACCATCAGATTCTGGAGCAACTGGAATTTTCCAACGCACAACTCTACAAAGAATAAGGCTCAATATTCTGCTGGATTGTCATCGCTTTTGGTCAGTAAAAAGGAACAAAATTGGAACAGAAAAGTAGACCCAAGTATCTTCTGATTTGTGGCTGTTGTCTTTAACCAACTCTTGTTGTATTCCCATGCCCCAAGTTATGTAGAGAGCATGTTCCAGGATGAGCTGCCGGTTAGTCTCTAAGCTCAGAGCAGTGTCTCTACTCCAAGTGAATGTCAATATACAGCATGATCCAGCCCTGCACACCCTGCAGAAACATGGTGTGGGTTGGGATTTATTTGGGGGTCTGCAAAGCCCAAACTTCAAGAAAGACGAAGGCATTGATGCTTTGGACTGTCCCCCATGCCACGTTGAACCAGACTGCCCAGGAGTTATGAGATGCTTTTGTCCAGGTGTGGGAGGAGATCCCTCAGAAGACCATCCTCATCAGGAGCATGTGCAGGTGTTGTAGGGAGGTCATACTAACATGTGAAGGCCACATACACTACTGAGCCTAATTTTGACTTGTTTAAAGGACATTAGAATAAAATTGGATCCGTCTGTAGTGTTTTTTTCCACTTGAATTTTGAGTGTGAAATCCAGACCTCCGTGGGTTAATAAATGTGGATTTCCATTGGTAATTTTTGTGTAATTTTGTTGTCAGCACATTCATCTATGTAAAGGCTTGTTTCCATAACGTTTTTCAATTTGTCAAGGTTCCTCCGTCAATGGAAGGGTACATCAGTCAGTGCATCCGTCAGTGCATCCAAGAATTTTTTTTTTTTCTTTCTCCAAAAAAAAAGTCCTACCGTCAGTGACAGATTACTCCCCTCCGTTGCGCCAAAATAGACGTAGTGATCTACGCCAATTTTAACGCAACAGAAACCAACGGATTGCACTGATGGATGTTGGGAAAGGCTCATTTGATATAATGGGCTACGTCAAAATCCCATCAGACGGAGGGATTTTGACGCAGTGGAAACTAACTCTAAAGGACTTGTTTCCACATACGTCGGGACCCTCTCCCCGACCCCGACGTAGCAGATAGACTTACCTGCTCGGCGGAGGATTTGTCTTCACTGCGCCGAACTTTTCCGCTGCTGCAAGGCTCAACGTAGTCGAATACGTTGAGTCTCTGCACTGGCGGATGTGTGAACAGACCATCCGCCAAGCAGGCAATGTCTATCTGCTACGTCGGGACCCCGACATATGTGGAAACTAACCCAAAGAACAAAGTATTAAATAAGAATATTTCTTTCATTCAGATCTAGGATGTCCTACTTATGTGTTCCCTTTATTATTTTGAGCAGTGAAGTTTGTGTTTTTAAGGAAGAAAGAAGAGAAGTGTTGAGCAAGTTAATAATGATAATAACACTTATCTAGGTCACTTATGTCTTGATGTAATGGTTGCACTGTACACGACAATTCAACAGAGGCAATTCAGTAACCCCCCCTCATATAGTACAGGAACAGCGAACATTAGACAACTGAAGCACACACTTATCAGCAGAGGGACGCCTCTACCCCAGAACACAGTATGATGTAAGCTCACTTTTCTTTAGACTCGGACGGATCACAGGAACAAGGATTGACAACTACATCACATTGCTTTTAACGTTTCAGAGCAAACATATCAAACAACTTCGCTTTTGCAAATGTTTTTTTTTCTAATCCTAATGTCCAATGATTTGGTGAATTCCTTCAACACTTTAATGGTTTGTATATCTGTGTGGTAAAGTGGTGAATAAGAAGACCCCTGGCCAGCTTTTACTGCTGCCTGTGTGTTTAGTTTTACTCTTTATTTGTCCCAGTCGCCCAGATGAAAGAATGAAGGAACATGAGGAGTGCCAGTAGGAATAGGATGGAAAGCACTCAATGAGATTACTTGTTGGGGGTGACAAAGAACATTTACCTGATTCTCTCACTTCCTATTAAATGGGCTTAATAAAAATAAAAAATGACCTTGTTCCCTATTCCTTGTATTTAACCTCCCTTTAGCTCTTGCAAGGTCCAGATTTCTGTACCAAAAGCGCACCATAGACTCTAATGGAATTTTTTTATGTTGTAGGCCTGTAACTTCCAAAAATATGTCCGTATAAGTGTCTTGTAGACATCCTGAATATAATAATGTTTGAAACACACAATTATTATTAAAAAAAACTACATTAAAAAATTATAAAATGTATAATTTGGATGATAAAATCTCTTGAATACTTATTTGGTATGAAAGATTTCAAAACAGTATTTATGTTTGTTTATAATAACATTTTTATTACAATTGAAAATGTGTTTTGTTTTACTTTGAATTGTATTGGATACAGTTATCACTGTATCCAATACCATGGCATTCAGCACTCTCTGAAAGGGTTAACTTCAAAGAGCACATGTGGAGATGACACTGGGGGTGACTTTCCACATGTGGTCTTTGAAGATAGCCCAATTTGCATATGAATGTCCCGACAGCACAGAACAGTGAGTATGTGCTGCTGCCGGGGGACGTGAGCTTAGCTGGACGGCTCCATCTCGTCAGCTGCAACACTGACATGAAAGTGCAGGACGACATGCAGCCGTCAGAAGCGCTAGGAAGGTTAAAAAAGGTAACAATGCTTTGGGTATGCCTTGAGGGCTCTTTCACACTATATAGATTGTGTTTGACGCAGTTGCAAAAAGTAAGACACAAAACCTGTGTTACTGTAAACAATTATGTACTGTCATTTTAAGGGCTTGTCCCTGCTCATTCATTTTAATGCAGCGACCGCCGGATCATCATTCATTCTATATGGACACGGTTAAAAATCACACCTACACGCAAGTTTTGACAGCATCCATTTATGTCTATGGCATCCGCGGTAACTGCAGTGGTGACAAGCCCTTACTCAGTGGTCCCATCCCATAGTAGTGGGGGGTTGGGCGCGGAGGCAATCCGGTGGGTGCAGGAGGTGAGGGAGGCGCAAGCAGAAAGCCAACCATACAGGAACTAGTTGCAGACAGTAAATAGAGTGCATGTCATGTGGGTGTTTTTTTGTTTCCCTGTGTGTGTATTTGTCTGTATGTGAATAGTTCTGTCTCTGCATGAGTGTAGTGTGTGTGTGTCTCTAAGTGAATGATAAATATTTCAGTATGAGGTGTGAAAACTAAACATAGTTGTACGAGTTGTATTTCAAATAAGGTTTGAGGGCCATTTGACACTAGCACTAGTACACGATACACAGCTAGTGTGAAATGGCTACCAATCTGAAACGGTGTAGTTTAACCTCCCTAGCATTACGCCCAAAGCCAGTATGGGCGCAGTTTGATCGTGAATAGGGAGGTTAAATGGGGCTCAAAAATGTTCCTATCTAGATAAGCAAAATGCACCTCATCACATAGTGTTAACCCCGATTAACCCCAAATGGATTTTGCCTAGACATAGTGATTCATAATTTTGGAACTTGATGTAGTTGATCTTTCTTAAGTAATTTTAAGTCTGCTATACACGCACCAAGCGGTGGCCTATTTTACTGCCATAGATTTACAGAACGAAAATATGTAAATATCAGTGGTAGATTTGGATAAATAACTCTAGGTTCTTGGTAAGTATGACTGATACGCAAAGTCTTATTTAAAAGGTATGTTTTCTGTTTGGGTGTTGTATTGCTGAATTTTTTTACTCTCTTTGCGCAAGTCAATAGTTCTCTGTAATTAATACATTCCAATCCTCGTCGGTCCTCCCCTCTGATGAGGTTGCTCTGTGAATGGGATAAAACTGCGTCTTCACATTCCCACTTTGCATTCTGCAGAGCAAGTGTATGTGAGCGGCTACTTCAGCCAGCCTGCTCAGTGCTTAGCCGCGTCAGGGAAGCTGTCAGAGCAGTGTATGTGTGCTGGCACAAGTAGCCGCTCACATACACTTGCTCTGCAGACGGACGAACCATCCATGGACAGATCGTCGCTTTTGCAGATCTCTTTTTTTCCAGAAGGGATGATCTGTTCATGAATGGATCATCCATCTGCAGAGCTGTGCATGTGAGGTGGAAGTTTAAGTCAGCTCATCTGCAGTCTAGACAGGGAAAAATCCGTCCCTTCTGTATTTGAGCTGGATTAAGCAGCCGCTTACAGGGAGAGAACTGAAAAGCGGGACAGCTTCCCCGACCCCTTTAACTCCCGCTCTACCGATCGGAGCACGGAGCTTCAATCAGCAGCACGAAAGTTTCTGGTAATTTTAGCAGGATAAGATACTCTGTTTTATATGGTGCATCCTATAATATGGCGGAGCGTCTAATGAACTGCAAAATATTATATATATATATATATATATATATATATATATATATATATATATATATATATATATATATATATATATATATATATATATATATATATATATATATATATATTTTATTTTTACCCCCAGCCATGGCCAAAAGACTATCCTGCGCTAGTGGCCATCCTCCTGTCCGCCAAGCACTAAGCGATGCTGGGGCAGATCTTTCCTCTGCTTCAGTTGTGTGTGCTTCAGCTGGGCTCCCAGCTAACATATACATAGCAGTAGCAAAGACCTGCCCTGCGGGCGGATCCCTCCTGTGATTCTGCTACTGCTATCCAGTTGAGCGATACCAGAAGGCAGGGAAGTAGTCAGAGGCAGCATCTGAAAGTTTCCCTGCCTTCTTCAACTCCTTCTCTCGTCGAGGCCAGTTCTGTATCTCTCAGCAATCAGATGATCCAATGCGAAGTCCGAAAAATATAGTAATTTAATATGGATTGTGTTGATAAATACCCCCTCCCCCAGTATAGTTCTACCATAAAGTAGAAGATGATGGAACGTAATGGTATACACCCCATTTAAGGTTTGGTCTCATAAGTATATTAGTTGTAAACAAGATAAATGTAACAGCGTTTTTTTCATAAAGTGTTAACTGCTTTGATGACTTGCCATGTAATGCAGATCATAACCTCCATTATCACATAGAAAACAGTCAATACAACTGAGAGAAACAATTACACATGCCGGTTTTATAATAACTTCTTACAGCAAGAAAAGTGGAGCAGATCTATGGAGTTAACAAGCCACATACAAGCTGCAAGTAAAACTGTGAAGCCCAGTGGAGACAAAGTGAAAATTAAAGGGAAGAGTAATATTTCATGTTGCAATGACTAATATAATAACCTTTTCTACAGCACCTGCTGCTAAATTATCTATATAGTGAAGATTACCCGTGTGCACCAAAAGTCATGTACTCTGCTGAAAAACAACACGAATGATCCATATTTTTCATGCTGCAGATGAATCATCTATACCACAGCAAGCCAGCTTCTAAGGCACGGGTAATCAATCAATACATTTCACAGTTCATCAATGCAGTATTTTCAGATTATTGCACCAATAAATGCAATGATTTATTGCTCTTTGCATATTTGCAGATAACCTAATTCTTATATTTAATTGAAAAAAGTAAAATTATAACATCTCAAATGTTAAAATGTATACGTTACTTTTTAATCTATGCTCATTTTTTATTTGATAGATATCATGTTATAGCATGAGGATCAAATAATTTTTCATTTTGTTTCAAAAAACAGTTTGGGGCCAGAGAGGTCATGTATACAACCAAGTTCTATAAACTTGTTTTGACAACCCTCTGGGTCCATAGTCCAATTGCATACACCAGGGGTCTGCCACATGTGGCTCTTTAGCCCCCTTGTTGTGGCTCCCTGACTGCCAGCAAGCCTCCTCCCTTCTGTTAGGGTATACATGCTGGAAGGAAAAGAGCAGGGGTAAAGGTAAAAGGAGAGCGCCAGCTGTATTTGACAGCAACCAGTGCAGGGCTGCTCCTACCTTCACAACTGGACACAGATTCTGATGGAAAAGGAGCATCCAAGAGAGACCAGACCCCAGCTACTGGACACACTAAGATGTGGGGAAGCTAGCTAACAGCACTGCCTTATGCCTCCTATTCTAGTCTCTGGGAGACATTAGCGCTGCTGCAGGGCCTAATGCACTTTCGCATTGTGTTGCACATTAATGCATAAAGTAACACATGCAAATGTAAATTGTAGAACAGGTTTCCTATGGAACCTGTTTTATCATACAGAAACACAACACAGCTAGTATGAAAGGACCCTCATTGGGGTTCAGTCTACTGTAGCAGCGGTGCAACATCCATCTCCGACACAGGAAGGAACGCATTTTTTTCAACTCAATGGGTCACCATACACCTTACAATCCAATTTACATTTACCAAAGTTTGTAATGTAAATTCTGGGAGGGCCCTGCACTACACAGTTGTGAGTAGATCTAAAGGAAATTGAACAGTCCTATGCCCATTTCACTGGTTGCCCTTCCTTGAACCATCACAAGACCCTGTAGGGCAGTGGTTCAAAAACTTTTCCCTGCATGGCACCCCTTCCCTAGAAAGGAACATTTGTGCCCCTCCCTCCTCACACTTAACCTCCAAACTGTGCCCGTGCCGGGATCGGGCAAAACCGCCGTCTCTCTATATGTCCGCGGCTCTGTAGAAGAGGCGCCGACACACAGAGCCCTTCCGGCCCCGTGTCTTCGGCGTCATCTGTGACGCCGAAGGGGGCGGGGGGCAGCGCCATAGACATCCATGTTAATGGAGGGGGCGCCGCTCTCCTCTCCACACGCCGCCTGCGTCTATTTGATGTCGGAGGTGTGTGGAGGGCTGGACGGAGAGCCGGCAAACGCGGCGGAGTACACAGCGGGTAAAATAAAAAAATGGCGCGAAAAGCTCAAACCGCCCAGAGGGTAAAGGCCCCCATACACCTTTAAGATTTTTTATTCAATCAACTTAATTCAATACATTTTTTTGGTTGATTGATTGAAAATCTATGGCAGCCCACATGGTTAGATCAACCTAAAACAATTAAAATTGGGAAACCATTGATTGAAAGTTGATTGGACATGCTGGAACATTTTAATTGGTTGTATTGAAATTCATTACACTTTCAGTCGATCCCCAAAAAGTTGATCAAATATCTGTTACTACAGTTGGCAAACATACAATAAATCATCAATTTCCCTGACCCCAAAACTTTTTATCTTTTTAAATTTTCAATTTCCTTATCCCACCACTATGTTTTTTCTGAAAATTAAACTCATCCTAGATAATTAGATGTAATAAAAAAAAAGGGTACGCGCAGAATGGCTTAGTCAATTCAAAATCGGAAAATAAACGCTTCCGCCAACGTGAATTGTCAGAACTTTTGTGCTTTTTGAACACAGCAACTGTCGTGTGAAATAAATTATCTATTTAGAGGGTTTCACGCAAAGAAAAAAAAATCTCTTTAAAGCTCAGCTTGACACATCCTTAAATACAGAAATGACTGTGTGAGGAGTTTAGGGAAGTTCGCTTGGTTTCTGACTGAGTCAGCGGGATGCACGGCTCATGATTAATGCCCGGTATCAGCCAGGATTATGGAAAGGCTTTAATGACAGTCCCGCACTGCTATGCTGACTTCACAATGCATGAAGTTCAACAGCACACATTCTAAATAATACCAGAGTGCCACTTAATATTATAAGTGTTGAAAAAAAGAATTTAAATAAAAAAATGCATTAACCTCCCTAGCGCTTTTGTAAGGTCCAGATTTCTGTACCAAAAGCGCACCATAGACTTTTTTTTGTGTTGTAGGCCTGTAACTTCCAAAAATATGTCCGTATAAGGGTCTAATAGTGTTAGTCCACCCCCTTCTGAGAGGGTAGGGGTACCGGGATCCAGGTGAGGAGTCTATGCCCGTAGAACCAGGTCTTCCACCCAGAGCCCCCCTAATGGGAGATGGGCTGATGCCCCTTGAGGGGACACCGGTGGTGTTTCTGCGGCTGGTAGGGCAAGGTCTCTCCCTTCACATGGAAACCCCAAAAAGGCAAGAGGGCGGCAAGGCTGGGCTGCCCCTGCGTGGAGGTTGGCACAGGCAGAAAGCGTTGTCAGGAATTAGCAGGATTGTCAAGGCTGGCAGGGTTCTTGCGTGGTCTTGAAACTAGCGAAGGTCAGGGCTGGCGGCAGACAAAGGGTAACCGGAAAACAAGCGATGGCCGGGACTGGAGATAGCAGGATGGTCAAGAAAAACAGGCCGGACATTTTCAGGGTTAGTATCTAACCCCTGGGACAATGTGAAGTCCAAATGTCACCCTTTCATAGTCATATTCCAGCTGTCACACAATGCTTTTCTCTTGTTAGACTTCCAACCTTTTATTTTGGGGGGGGGGGGGGGGGGGGATTATTAGTTCACATTCCCAATTTCACACCCCTAACTGCAACCTTTCATAGTTAATCATATTTCCCTGCAGTCATCCACGTGACATAAATTGTAGACATTTAACATTTAGCTGCGGCCGCCCAGACACGGAGTGCCTACTAGTTGTAGTAGTACGCATATGAGCTTTGAAACAATACTGCAGGTACGCACAGCTAGTTTTCGGCCCCTTTTGAGTACCACTTATGTGCACCCCTGATTATAGAGACCATTCCAATTGTCCCTCATCATTTCTTTTCTCTGATGAAACCATGCTGCAGCAGAGCAATACGCTTAGTGAAGGGGGTCCTGACGTATAGTGGAAACATAGCCTTACTCTAAAGTGGATATGGAGTTGATAAAAGATTACCTCAGAGTTCAACTTTAATATTCCAAGTCATACTCTGTGTGCATGCCAGGATAAGCTGAATACTTCCAAGTGAACACAATGCAAGGCCAAAGTTTATTTTTCTGGGACAGAAACTCTCACCTGAAAGCAAGTCAGTGACTTTCCCACACCAAGTGAATAAAAAGAAAGGAAGAGAATGCGGTTTACCCATTTTAATTGACCTCCACTATCGATCGCTGTTTCCGCTTGGTTTCAGCATTGTGTCCTATTAGACAACACGGAGATTAAGGACATGCTTGGTGCAACGTGGGATTCACCGCAGCATAAATCATTCAGCTAAATTACCCCACTTTGTAAAGCAACTAGTTTCAATGTCACAAAGAAACTATATATAGAACGCTGTGTCCAGCCTAGGCGAAGATTCCGTGAATCTATAGTGACATCTACAGGATAATGGTTTCTACAAGAACCTACAAGTCACAAAATACTCAGGTAACCAAAACCATCCTCCCGTTTCCCATTCTGATTTTTTTAATAGACTACACAAATAACAAAAGCGGAAACTATAAATTCTTACATGCACTATAAAAATTTGAATGTTTAAGCAAATCCAAAACTTTTATTTTTGCATAAAGGAAAGAAAGTATTAAAACTTTGTTGTTTTGTTTGGCATTTTTGTTCTGTTTCCTGCTGATCACACATATTTTTCGAACTATAAGATGCACCGGCACATAAGACGCACCCAGTTTTTAGGGCAGGAAAACCAGAAAAAAAGATTTAATACGTTTTCACATCAATTGGGTTAATACAATGAATTCAATATTCAATTCAGCCAGCAGGTGTCACTAGCAGCAGTACATTCTAAGCACAACATCATTCTCCACACTGATCAGGAGAAGGGGGGGGGGGCACGGGCTGCACAGTCTCTCCTTTCCGGCTGGCTGTGCCTGTGTCCATGGGCGCTGCAGAGTGATTGCAGTTCCCACAGACAGGAGAGGAAAAGATGCCAGTTTATCGATCTCTCTCTTAATTGCTTATGCCAGCAGGGCTCTGAGCTGAAGGTGAAAAAGTGTGTCTTATGGTCCGAAAAATACAGTAGGAATTTATTTCCCTAAAAGCTAATTTACCTTCAGGGCCAAGACTTTTTCTTTTTTAATCTTGTGAGGCATGCGAAACATTGAATTTCAGTAAGCTATGTGTCACTGTATACAGAGAAAATTGGTGGTTTGGCTGATTGAGCAGTCAAAGGAGGAGAGAAGGTCAATGTTACATTTTAACATGCAGCAAGATCATCTCACATCATTTTCTTATCCCAAATTGAATGCCCTGGATCACAAGGACCCTCCATTTTTTTTTGCCGGACGCTGCCGTATCCCTTACCAGTGAGAACATCTCCCATACAAATGTTCAATGCAGGGATTTTAGATCATGTGGAGCCCTAGCTTTAATGTGTTGTATGATTACACACACAAACAAGTAGAGACATGATTTGTTTTAGTTTTTGGAATGATCAAAGACAGACTTATAACTGTTGATCCTGACCCAAATTATAACATGGTAACTTTAAATACATATGTATAGACAATAAACTAAAATACAAACTTTTTGGAGTTTTAATGTTAAGTTCTCAAACTTTAATTAGGGGCAGTTAGAGGAATTCCATCATATCATGGTCATCATATCAACATAAGGGATATTAAATTTTATAGGTATGTTGAGAAATGTTTTTATATATTGTGTTGATATGACACCAATGCAGGAATTAAAGGTCAAAGTAGCAAGGGACCAAAAAGGCACAGAGGTCATATAAAATGGAGGCACAGCACTAGCGTACTAGCCATACTGTGCATTTCAAGGTGGCAGGAATCAGGAGAGCTTCTTCCCTATTGGTCATCTAGAAATTCAATTGAACAGTCAGGTCCGTTAATCCGAAAAGAGTGCACCATTATTATCCCAAACAATATAGAGTTCAACAAAAAAGTGGTTACATAAAATGAAAGCGCCCCTAAACCCACCAGACAAACTTTTCCCCCTAGCAAGCCAGCTCCTCACACTGCCTGGCTCAGAACTTCCTTCAGCAGCTATACACCTGTTTTTTTCTCCTGCTTTCATTTTTATTTATTATTGCAGCCTTAACTCATTCAAGCCTGGAAGCTGACACTGAATCTAAAATGGCCGCTCCCACAGAGGTCAGCAGCACAGAATTTTTTTTTACGTTTTTGAGCAACTTTGAGCTATTGGGACAATTAAGAGGTAAGTAAAAATGTTATTACATTTTTTCTGTGTTTTTTTATTTTTGAGTTTAGGTGCACTTTATACGAATGAACACAAGAAATGCCTCTTTCGTCTTAAGGTAGGTTTGGAGTTATACAAGGAGTAGCACTACAGCACAGGCATTCATATAGACACGATTGATATATAGCTTAAAAAGGTAAGTGGAAATTAAAAATAAAATCTACCCATGTGTGACCCAAGTAATTTGGTGCAGAAACCGTAATCCAGGTCTTTGCCGCTGTCAATTTACTTCGACTTGCCCAGGTATTAACTAAATCTTAAATGATAAACTTGATGTTAAACCAATTTACACAACATCACTTGGTGGCGCGTCTCCAAATCAATCATTTAAAAATTTACAAGAATTTGATTTCCAACTACATAGTTGCCACGAATAAATAAGTCATTGCCTAAATTATGTATGAGACAGTAAAAATGAGGCCAGGCTTTGGTCTCGTCCGCATGAATTAAGTGAGACATACATGGAAAATAAAAAAAAGCATAAAGATCAAATACAGAATATAAACATGGAGAAGGGCACCATTACATTATAGGTATAATATACAGAACAAACGGATTATTTGCAGATTTTTCATTTTATTTTTTTACATTGGCCTCACTGACTTCAAAGCTATTGTTCCCAGAATGTTTGGAATTTCATTTTATATTCAGACCATGACCTGTAGACACTTTTCCTTTGATAATGTATCTTATAATCCCTAAAATACAGTATTCTAACCTACAAGCATTACCTAATAAATAAAGGGCATTTAAAGAACATCTGTTCACCCCTTTATTACTCTTATACTCAGGGGTGCACATTAGTGGTCCACTAGTACACAAATGGGGTCAAAACCTAGTTATGCGGACCAATATTGATGTTACTGATCACATTTGTGTACAGAGGAGTCTGACTGTCAATGGAGAAATCCTCAGCTTCCCCTCTCCCTCCTCCGTGTGAGCATAGGCCGAGCGACAACAAGCGCTCACTACCGACACTCTGGCTGAAATTGGTATTGCAGCTCCAATGTATCATGCAAATTCATATCAATGTAAAAAGCAGTGTTCTCCCCAAAGCAGATTGGCCGGGCGGCCCGCCCGGGAGATTTTGGTCCCCGCCCGGCACACAAGTCCTCCGCGGCGAGCAGCCTAACAGGCGGCGCCTCCCATTCTTCAGGAGCGCGCCACAGCTACTGAAAGACTCCGGCCCGCGGCACACTACTGGAGCCGCGGGCCGGAGTCTTTCAGTGGCTGCGGCGCGCTCCTGAAGAATGGGGAGGCGCCGCCTGTCAGAGGACTATCAGAGAGGCCGCCGGACCGGTGCAGGCGGCGCGATGACGTCATCGCGTCATGACGTCATAGCGCCGCCCGGCTGAAAAAAAAATCTGGGGAGAACACTGAAAAAGTATATCAGTTTTATTGTTAAAATGTATACAATTTATGTCACTTGGATAACCACAGGGAAACATTAATATAACTGAAAGGTTGCAGTCAGGAGTGTCAAATTGTGAAAGTTAAATACTAAAAAAGATTGGACTTTTAAGGTTGTTGGAGATCTGGGGATTGAAAGTAAGAGTGGACATATGTAAGGCCATGTGTCCACTGCTGTGTCTCTGCGCTGGGCAAAAAAAGGTGCATGCCGAAACATTTGCCGGAGGATTTCCTGGGATTTGCAGGCAGTTTGCCCATGTCTTAGGGCCCTATTGATTTAGCATACAGAAGATGCAAAACAGAGCTCGAACAGCATCAGGCGCTGCTTTTTCAGGTCTTGGAGACATGCCAGCTGTTGTCCTGTGGATGGAGACAGGTAATCAGATGCTCAATCAAGAACAGGGAGGTCCATCGGCAGCAGAATCTACCATGCAGAAAGCTGATGCAGAGGACAGTGAGGAAGACCACCCTACATATGGGGTGCGTACCACACACCATCTCTTGGTACTCATTTGAGGAGCTCACTAAAAAGGTTATGTGTACCCCTGTTTATACTTTTCCTTCCTGTGCCAATACTGCCATAAAATTTTATGTGCAAGGAGTGCAACCTCCTGTCTATACAAGGGCTCCTTCCCTGAACTACACGTCCCTTGCTTATGGGCACAGAGCAATGGCTTGAGTAGTCGCTAAGGTAGTCGCTGCAAAGCAGGACATGCCGCGTACACATATGACGGATGATTTTTCAGCAAGAATGAATGCAGTAAGTGTAAAGAAACAAATGATATGTACATGGTTTTATATTTTACATAAGGTAAATAACCCTTAATTACACTATAGAACTAAATGCAATCAAGTAACTAATTCTATCCTTTTAGAATACTCTTGCAATCTAATAAGCAGTTTGTCAAAGTGTATTATTCGGCCCCCTTGAACTTTTCCACATTTTGTCACATTACAGCCACAAACATGAATCAATTATATTGGAATTCCACATGAAAGACCAATACAAAGTGGTGTACACGTGAGAACTGCAAGGAAAATCATACATGATTCCAAATTTTTTTTACAAATAAATTACTGCAAAGTAGGGTGTGCGTAATTATTCAGCCCCCTTTGGTCTGAGTGCAGTCAGTTGCCCATAGACATTGCCTGATGAGTGCTATTGACTAAATAGAGTGCACCTGTGTGTAATCTAATGTCAGTACAAATACAGCTGCTCTGTGATGGCCTCAGAGGTTGTCTCAGAGAATATTGGGAGCAACAACACCATGAAGTCCAAAGAACACACCAGACAGGTCAGGGATAAAGTTATTGAGATATGTAAAGCAGGCATAGGCTACAAAAACATTTCCAAAGCCTTGAACATCCCACGGAGCACTGTTCAAGCAATCATTCAGAAATGGAAG
>CM070032.1:27287616-27316746 GCA_036250615.1 Ptychadena robeensis
GGCAAGATGTCCTGGCCCACTTCCTGCCTGCAATCTCCATGCCGTGAGTCTAATCGTGGGAGGTCACTGGGTGCCAGCGATCTCCCAGGGTCTCCTCAGCTCGTTTCATCGCTAATGTGGGAACATACCTCTATAGTGCAAAAATACTTAATCAAAGGAATCATGTTTTTGCTTTGCCACATTAGTTATCAACTAGCTCAGTAAAATTAGGGTGTACAAAGAAAATTCTGGTTCAGTATATTTCTTTACCTTGCACATCATTTGGTATTTTTTGTGGTCCACCATGTTAACTAAAGGCAGCCATAGGCTGGTCAATTATTTTGCAATTCAATCACTTTGCGCAATAAAAAAAAAATGATTGCCAATAAAACATCAATTGTGCCACAAGAAGAACAAGAAGAATTTAAAGAACATGTAAATGATCGCCTGAATTACCCAGAATGTCCGATTACATTTGATCGATGTTCTGTTCAATATCAATGACTTTGTGTCGATGGTACCAGGTGGGCAGGAATCGATTTCCATTCGACGTAAACAGATCACTTTGTTTTTTGGTCATTCAAATGGAAATATCGGACAGTGTATGGCTACCATAACTCTTCAGGTTGTGGAAACGTTGTAGCAGAATAACAAAGCAACGTGAATGATGTTTACGCTGAGGTTGTCATGAAAAGGTAGCAGGGCTCAGAATAGGATCCACATGTTGGGAGACAGATGTGTGGGAAGAAGGCGACATCCAGAGAGCAATCAGCTGCCCTTTAAGAAGAACATAAATCCCCCAACTGTCCTGGGGTTCCTTTAGGTTCCCACATTTGGTATGATGGGAGGGGGCATCGGAGAACAGGTTCAGAAGAAATAAGTAACTAGATTGATTTGGGTGATTGGTCTTATCCAGCAGAAAAACCTTAAAGCGCACCTAAACTAAAAGAAAATTTAATTTTTACTTACCTCTTAACTGTCCCAATGGCTTAAAGTTCCTCAAAACCCCCAAAAAATACACTTACCTACCCTGCTGTCGTCTGTGGGAGTGGCCATTTTGATTTCTGTGTAGCTTTTTAAGTCTTGAATTGGAAGCCCGTCCAGGCGGGGTCCTCTACTCCACCGGTGTCATAACCTGTTCATGTGTGTGCTATATTGTGTTGGATCTCCACTCTAATGTATTGTACAGCACTGCGTAATATGTTGGCGCTATATAAATAAATGATAATAATAATGGGTTATGGCTGTAGTAACGCAAACAGCCACCAGATACAATGTCTTTCAATGGACAAAAGTAAGTAGGTTGCTAAATACATGTGAAGAGAGGTCATTTACACATCGACACATCGTTATCCACACCGCAGTGCTGTGAGAAGTCAGGAGGAGTGAGGGGGAAATACACAGATATCTCCTCAGATAAGGAATTTTATCTTTCATTTACAGCTTGGCTTGCTACGGACAAAAGTTTGTCTGGTGGGTGTAGGTGCACTTTAAACCTGTTTTATAAGATGTATGGATCACGCAGCCAGACACACAACACACGCTTCCATGAGAAATGGTATACAACCGCAGTAAACACAGAACCGTACAATTGCCAACATAGTTCTGTTTATTGTTAACTTTTTTTTTGTTTTGCTAGAAGCAGAAGTTAACATTTGGAACATAAGGCAGTGATCGTATTTTTGATATATTTCAATAGTCATTGGTAAGGAATCTGGTATCATGAAATGTACAGAGGAACATACAGCGTACATTATAAAGAAGTCTTTTCAGGGTGGAGAGCCATCGTTCCGTCACTGCAGCCACCGCTGCAGCACTTCATTAGTAGCTCTCTAGGTTATCTGCTTTGGACATATAAAAAGAAATCAATAAAAAATGTTAATTATACAACCAGAATTGAAAATGTGCATTTTATAAGAGAAAGAGGGGAATTCCAGATTATTATTTAACAGGAAGAGCAGGTACCATGCAGCTCCCCAAAACTACCAGCACACAAAAAAAAAATCTGTGTATCAAAGGCGATTGGCAAAATGTTGCGTCACTCCCACCCTTGTGTGTTCCTAAAAAAATGTAATAAAATTCAAGGCAACGCAGACCAGCGCCCAAAAATCCACGGCGTCAGAATGCCAAATACCTATAAGTGCTTGTGTAATCCAATAACTGTGCCAGACGTTGCACATGGAACCGATCCAGGGACATGGGGTCACACCATGTCCCTGGATCGGTTCCATGTGCAACGTCTGGCACAAAAAACGACTGATGTAGATCTAGAACAGGGGTGTGCAAACTAAGGCCCGGCTGCTGGATATGGCCCGTTGAGCATTTCTTTCTGGCCCTTTGTCACCTTGTTGAAAAGATGCTCCCCTCCACTTGTTCTCTGCGATAAGTGCACATTATGCCTATAGGTGACCAAGCGTTGCCTTGGGGACGATGCAGTGAATTGATCATGACACTGGGATCATCCTCATCGCGACAATAGGCAGTCTCTAGGAATTACCTCTGCTCATTGCATAGAATGAGCATTTTTTCTTTTGCAGGAAATGTTAAACAACCTATTAAACATCTCCACCATTGTTGGTGATGCATGGAATTGGCAAACCTATGGCAGGTCGGCCATTACAGGCACTTGGTCCGGCCCATTTATCAAATTTAATAAGCCAATGTGGCCCACAAGTCAAAACGTTTGCCCACCCCTGATCTAGAATGGAATATGGGGAACAGAATAGCAGCTACATGGTGGAAGCTACAAATGGGAGGTGCTTACACCATAGAGATGACCAGGCAGGGTATAGGGACTCGGGTTATGCATGAATAGACCTCGGACCTTTGCTGGTCCTTAACCACAGAATAGATGAAAAGGATCAGGCGACGTCACCTAACATCCCTTTATTATTAACCCATCCCTTTGTTCAAAGTAATGGGTTCTGCTGGGAATTTACTGGCTTGTCGGATCACCTTGCAATCGCACATGCAGGAGATTCCTGGTCTATCTCACCAGGTTGGGCCACCCGATTTTCTGCCGAGTGATTGGCAGGAGCGTGCATGGTGGTTGATCGGACGAAAAATTGGGTCGTGTATGGCTATCTTTACGAAGGCCTAGTCTTCACTGGCGTGCTCAAAGAAAACACGTTCAATGAAAAGCATTGAGTTTGCAGGCATTTTGACGCAGTGGAAACTAGTCATTATTCTCAATAGGGGCAGTGACTAGATCATCACTCAGTATTACAAATATGCAATTGGCTCCTAGTGTCTACCATAGACAAAGTCTTTGCTGCATTATTTAAGTCTTGAAAGGTGGACTACATAACCTTCCATCTATTTGTAACAGGTGTGGGATATAAATATATAACAGTCATACAGTATAGTTAAGCTTTAAAGAAAGAAAAGCAGCTACAGGTACGTCCAGGAGTGTTGGAAGCGGTTGTGACGCTTTGAAAAGCATGGTGAGAGTTTCATGCCTGGAGTGCTCACGATACGCCCCAGTGGAGCCTTGGCCTTACTCTATGTTACCCTTGTTCTACAGCAAATTTAGTTGTCAAGAAACTGAAAAAAGGTAATAAGGACGAGCACCTTCTCATACATGAGGACAGTGGCAAAGTGCATGTTCATGAGTCTTTTTACTCTTCAGAACTCAAATGAACCGAAAGAAACATTCATAGGAGCAGAGAAATAAGACAATACAAACTACGTACCAGCCAACTCTCCAACCACTTCTGCTTTAAAATGTATGTTACATTATAACCTCAACAATGTGTTCCCCATATCCACACACAGGTCTCCCCTATAGATAAAGAACAAGACCATCTACACTTCCACGATTACTGTGCAAGAAGACAAAGAGCTCATACCACTCAGTAGGTCCTCCTAAGGCTGCTTGGAGAAACCTCATCCTAATATCCAGTTCAAAGGGAACCTACAGTGTATTTAGTATGTATCTCTAAAATGAGCTTTGTATGGACTGTAAATGGTCATTCCATGTTAGCAATCCTTCTTCAAGTGTTAACCTTCAGAGCGTTTCGACCATGGCACGGTTTTTTGTTTTTTTTTTAACCGTGCAACGGGCAATCGCGGCGGAGCACACCGTGATTGCCTGCCCAGCTGCAGGTAGTAAACATAACCCGGCGTCACTGGAGACACCAGACTTACGCTGAAAGAAAGCGACGCCCCTCCAGTTACACGGAGGTCTATGGCGCCACCTACTCCCGCCCCTTCACGTCACCGGTGACACGATCGGGGGCGGACCCGGAAGCTTTGGCATACATGCCGATGCTCCCGACCGCCGCAGAAATCCGGCGGTAGCTAGAGTGTGACTCTAGTTAACGGGGGCTGAGTTTCATGATGCATGAAACTCAGCCCAAGTTAACTCGGGCCAAACGCTCAGAAGGTTAAAGTGCTGTTATGTAAACTATATTATTCCTATAGTTTATAGTATTCCATTTTAAAACTACAAGTTCAATTGATTCTGGTCATATATCTGTTCATTAGATTAGGTTGTACTGTATATACTCGAGTATAAGCCGACCGAAATACAACCGGAGGTCACAAATTTTTTGCTGCAAAACCGTATTTACTCGAGCATAAGCCTAGGGGGGCAATGCAGCAGCTACTTACAAAGTCAGATTGTTAAAAATTAACAATGTCTGCAAGATGGCGCTTCCACCCAAGTTTGTTAACGATTTAACAGCCAAATCCAGCTCAGGAATACCACAGAGAGCTTTCCGAATACAGAGGCTGCCAATGCAGGGAGACATGGACAGGTAAGTGGGACCCCAAATCCTGACTGGAATATAAGCCAAGGTGGGCTTTTTCAGCACATTTTTGTGCTAAAAAACTCAGCTTATACTCAAGTATTTACGGTACATTTGGTCAAAACTTTAAATCTAACATTTTGCAATTCTTCATTGACACGTCAGTTAGAAACTCCCCCTTTTTATGATCCAGATCTATTGTTAAATGCTTTGGAACACGCTTGTCTGTAATTGAAATGCTCCTTCTGGTAACGACTTGTATATAAAAGGAACATGAGCGAAATAGGTGCTTTTAAGTTCAGATGTAGTGCCTGGTTAAGGGCCATTTCACACTATATGCGTTGCAGTACATTTTAAAAACGTGTGCGTGTTTTTTTTACCGCACACGTTTTTTTTTACTGCATGCGTTTTTACATATACAACCATTGTATGCGTTGCGTTTTTAAAAACGCAGCGTTTCCGCATGTGTTTTTAAAAACTCACTGCTGTATGCATTTTTGATTTACTTTTCCTGCGGTTTTCATTCATTTGTTCAAAAACGCATATGTCATGTCAAAAACACATGCTTTTTTGTATATATGCGGAAACTCATGCCTATAAAAAAAACGCATGCCTTTAAAAAATGCATATAGTGTGAAATGGCCCTTAGGTGTTGAGCAAAGTCCGGTTAGGTGGACATATGTTTATTTTTAAACGAATCAAGTGCTGGAAAATTTCAGAACTACACCCCATCCTTCATGACTGGTGACTTGTACTGACTTCCCAAAATGACATAAAGCAGGCCAATAGCCAGATATTATTACTCTTCTATTAGAATTGCACAGATAGCAGCGAAGCGATGAAGAGCAGGACGTCTGCAACGCTACCAAGCAAGAAGCAGAGTCTGTGGACCTGATCAACCTATATGTGTGCGCATGGGGCGACCATATACCTGCACAATCTAAGAACAACATTCACATTAAGTTGGACACATTCACATATATATTTCTAGGGGAATAGAAAAACAAGGCCACACATTCCCATTGTCACACCAAGCCAAAAAGACACAATAACTGCATGAACTGTGAGCTTATGGGCCAAGCAGTATGTTAAGGGTTTGCCTATTGGTCAGCATGAGTTCTTGTCCAGGAAAATGCACAAACACAAAGTCTCAAAACATAAAAGCAGTTTCCGCCCCAGCTCCTACGAGATTCCTTTAACTCCTGCAGCTTACAAAGTGTGTAATAGGGAAAGCCATATAAAGGTAGTTTACTGGGTCCTGAAGTTGGAGATGTATTTTAACACATATTTTAGAATAATAATCACATTGAAGTCTACTCTATATGAGGAGTGCCACACACCCAAGGAGTGGAGGTTTCCGAGTATATAGCAGTGGTAATTGATACCGTCAGGTTGTCATAAGTGGCCACAAAGCAATGCAATAGGTCGTCTTGTTACAAATCTAGCATCAGCTGAAACATTGGATTATTAATTTTTATTTACACTGCAGTGTTGAGTAAGTTGTCCAAGACATTAACAAAAATCATATTTTTCAGACTATAAGACACACTTTTTTACCATTAAAATCAATGGGAAAGTGTCCCAGTGTCTTATAGTCCGAATATGTAAAATCCATTTTAGTTTTTAGTCCCAACCATCCTGGAAGCAATAGCTCTACATCCCAGGAGGCAGAAATGTGTTCCATTTCCTCCAGCCAAGTCAAAAAGCCACTGCCAAGAAGAGATTTTATCTGCATTAGCACTACCCATTCTCTGAACACACTAACCAACTTCTGGAGAGACACATTTTAGATAGCATGAGTTGTGTATTTACATTCACATTCTGCATTGCAATAAGTACATTTTGTGACACAGACTCGTATCTTCTTTCCCATATCTAAATAACTGCTAATGGGAAAGTAGTTAATGCCAGATTGTTAAATGTGTCTATCCATAAGTTGGTCGATGTGTTCAGAGAATGGGTACTGCTAGTGTATAGACACATGGTAAAGTTTCAGACCTGACACTCCTCTGCAGTGAAGACCTTCCTCCTGGCACTGGCCTTTTGGCTGGAGGAGTATAGAGTGAACACTGCACAGTCCAGTCCTGCCTACTTTGCTGGAACATTCTGTATATTCACTTGATATCTGAATGGCGGTCTCTTGTTTTTTTCTCCTAATTTTCTCTTCAAAACTTTGGGTGCGTCTTATGGTTCGAAAAATATGGTATATAGTAAGGGTACCAAATCTTACAATAAACTCAAGTTATATCCAGACACACAGGGCTGTAGTGGCCAGCTTTCATGCCAGTGCCAATAGCATTGGATGCCCACGCCAAGATAATCAATTTAGAATACACAGACAAGTGACCTTGTGACATACATCAAGAATGTTTCACACTTCCAAAGACTTGAAGCAACCATCCCCCGTTCAACACACCATCCAAGACTTTCCAACAACTCCAAAAGTCTACCTTACTAGATATTATCCAGATGGGGTGTAAACATCTGCAGCTGCCCACACACGAGTTTAGATCTTCTAAATCCAGCGAACCCGGTTCTTGTCAAACACTAGTAGTAGATATTCAATATGTTCGATAATACATTTGCAAACAAAAAATATAAATCTAATATATTATAAACTATGGATCACTTGATAAGTTAATCAACCAAGAACATTATCTTTTTACGCATACAATATGCAGCAATGAGTGCTCCCTTGCAACAGCCAGCCAATAGGAGCTCTGCCCATTATAAAATGTCTCATCTGTACCAGAAACAGCAGGAAGTGCTCCTATTGACGGCAGTTGGTAGAGAGAACTGCCCGCTGATTTAACGCCATGTTTAATATTCCAGCACCAAAATGCAGCTAATTGATCAATATCCAAGAAATAGCAATCATCTACCTGGTCATACACCAGCCACAGGCAAACTAAGGACCGGGGGCCAAACCCGGCCCTTTATTATTTTAATTCGGCCCTTTGTCACCTTGGTGTAAAGATGATCTATCTCCCCTCTGCCCCTTCCCTGGAATAAGTGAATATAATGCCTAGAGGATGATTGTTTGGGTCTCCTAATCAAAAGCCTTTATTTATTAATATTGTTTAACTACATTTTGTTTTCTTTTTATTTCCTAAGGACATCTATGCCGGGCGGCCCTTACAGGCTCTTGCTCTGGCCCTGCTGTCAAATGTAAAAAAAAAACATCTGGCTCACGATTTAAAAAGCTTGTCATACACCCACTGAGCAGTGCAGTCCATCTTTCTTTTTAAAGCGGACCATACATGTTGCAACTTTTCATTGCCCACCTTTAGCGATCATCCAGAAAATAATCTAAATTGAACAACTTATCCATCAAACAGCGATCCAACAGGTCAGTATTTTTCTGGTCAATCTCCATTACATTAGATAGGGACCTTCCATCCCATCCCGGAATCGATTCCACAAGGGGGTATGCGCTGCAATCGTGGATCAATTGTCAATTTTGCGGTTACGTTATGATCGATCGTACAATGATCAAAGGGGGAATCGCAATGTGTATGGCTACCTAAAGTGAGTAGTTGAAGTCCACCTTTCTGGACATAAACGTGATAGATTTCAAGTGGGCGCAGCACAAAGCCCATTTTTTGTAGAGCAGAAGAGCAAGAGATATGAAACACTTGTCATTCTGTTACCCAATGTAAAAGGTCCCCATACACCTTACAATCTTTCCATACAATTTCTGTACAATCAACTTTTGTTCTACCAAAACCATGTAATGGATCTTTCTAAACCTCCCGAACACTATGTATTCTATCAGGGAGGTCACTATACTACACAGTTGTTGGTAGATCTAATGGAAATTGTATGGATCGATCTTAAGGTGTATGGGGGCTTTAAAAAAAAAAAGTTAGACCCTTAAAGCCTTGGGCCATATTCCATTTTGGAGGTGGTGTCCCCTATTTCTTTTGTCTGAAAATATGAAATGCCTCTTTTGAACACCAGAGCCAAATGCTGCCCCTTTCTAGGAAACATCATGAGAATTACCTGGGCCATTGGATGTCCCCCAATCCCACAGCAGCAAAGATTACAATGCTTTATATATCTACGGTGTTGCGCCAAAGCACCTTCATTCTCAGCACTCCGGGCGGATCCTCCCTTCACAATGCAAGGCTACGGAGCACCACTCAAAGTTGCTGTAAGAGGCTCCATTGAAGGAAGCCAGGGGGGCTGTATAAAAGGAAAAGTTTCCTGCCATTTCATTTATTTCTCAAGGCCAAAAGGGATGCAGAGTGTTGTGGGGTCCCACTGCAAGGGTTACTAAACTATATCGTATATGCCCTTGTACCCAATCACTATTGAGTTTAAGGGTTTTAAAATGATTAACATAAATTTGCTCCCTGCATAATTCACTTAAGACACAGTAACAGCTGCATGAGGGGTTAAACAACTCCCATAGGTCACTTTGGGATGATCAAGCCTCCAATGACATTATAACTGATCTGAACTGAATAAAGGGGGTGAGCATGTAACTTGCCTACCTATGCCAACGACAGCCATACAAAACCATGCCACAACAGCATGGATTAGAATACCATCCTAGAATACTATATCCTCATTTAACATATAGGGACGAGCCATGCTATTTTGCAACCAGAATAGAATTCAGGAAAAAAACAACAAATACTTACCGCGGTGAAGCAGGAGCGGTGATTAAAAAAAAGCCCTTCCAAATATATTTTGTATATATTGCATGAACTGCAAGACCCTCTATAGTCTGTACCAGACTGGAGCATAAATATTCCAAACAAGAGCCAGTAACTACGATCATAAAATGTCCTGGTTTCCAAAGTAAATCCTTGTTTGGATTGTTGAGCACCCCAGACACTGGTTTGCAGGTTTGGCACCCATGTACAAAGGTTCTGGAAGCTGCAAGGTACAAAGTTGTGCTACATATTTACTGTGTGGTACTTTAGGAGAGCCACATATTCCCCACTCCTTTCATACAGTGTCATCTTTGTACTCTTGTATGGCACATTCTAAAACTGAAAACAATACACACGTTATAAATTATTTAACATAGACAAACAAGGAATGGTTTTATTAAGTTAAGGCTGTGCATACTGAAACTAAAAAAAAAAAAAAAAAAAAAAAAAAAAAAAAAAAAAAAAAAAAAAAAAAAAAGGTCAGAAACGCCTTTTAAAAAGGCACGCAGCACGTATGCACAGCCAATCCATGTAATATCGCTATCTGTACAATCACGGATGAAATGCAGGCATGCAAGTAGCTTAAAACCGCACTGTCGCTTTCTGCAGCAGGATGACACTTTGTAATAATAATAAAAAAAATTATAAATGGTGTATACCCTTTAGTACACAGTAATAAACATATTTATTTAAAAAAATGAACAAAAAAAAAACAAGAACAAATAGACAAACATTAGGAAATAAGACATGAAGAAATGGAGTAGTATGGACAAAGTGCCTCGCCGTCCCTATCGATAGGTTTGTGCTGTCTGGGAATGACGTGGTCTAGACGTCAGTGTAGTGGTCAGCCCAAAACAGGAATCCGTTCAAGTGACAGAGGACGACATTTCCACTGACAGTATAAAAGTGTACTTAATGTTTCAAGTAATTGGGTTCATACGGCCACAGTTTGAGAATAAGGTTATTTTACAGTAGAGTTCTTAAGGTGATCCTTCATTAAAACCTTTCTTTAGAGGGCCCGGGGCCTCTTGGGGTTTATTTGTTTGCTGGCCTGCTCCTCCTCTTGTAAAGCAGATCGGAATGACTTCACTTTATCTGTCAAAGGAAAGAAACACGGTGTTAGGCAAGAGCAATGAGGAATTACACAGCGAGCTAAACAATAACCTGGTCTTATGTGCTACGTACATACGTGCACACATACATACACACACACACACGTGCACACATACATACAACATGTACAGTGTGTGTTTATATATATGTTCAGTGTGTGTAGCATACCATGAAAAACATTTTGTTATATCCAGAAAAGCCTAGTGCACATCGCCTGTTATCCCACTCTTTAACACTCTGATATAATCCAGGGACTACAGAATAATTAGCCTTTTATGTTGTGAAGAACAATATTAGGGTGAATTTTTTGCTCGAACTCAAATACATAGCGTGACAATGTTAAAAACTTGGACAAAGTCACGGCCAACCTTGTTATTTTTTAAAGAAATAATTACACTGCAGGCAATTGCTGGCCCATGGGCCGGAGTTTGTCATCCATGGGCACACATGCACAACCAAAAAACTGTACAATGCATACAGTGTGTGTAGTCCTTGTAGTGATATGGCTATATATACTGGGCTTCTTAATATGTTGGTGCTAAATAAATACAAGACAATAATAATAATAATATGCCCCCATCACTGTGTGTACAGTGTGTGTAGTTCATGCTTCCCCCCATCCCTGTGTGTAGTCCATGTGTGCCCTTATCCCTGTGTGCAGTCCATGTGTGCCCCCATCCCTGTGTGTAGTCCATGTGTGTCCCCATCCCTGTGTGTAGTCCATGTGCGCCCCCCCATCCCTGTGTGTGTCCTAACCCTAGACCCATGCTCGAAGCCCTCTCCCCGGCTCTGCTTTCACTGCAACACCTCTAACAGTAGTACTCAACACGCCTCTGTCTACTTACTGTGGGGGCAGAGAACTACTGATCCCAGCATATGCTGGACAGTGGGTGTTCAGTGCTGTTTCTGGAATGCACTGCTGAGCAGCCAGGACTCATAGTTCTCTACTACTAAAGTGGAAGAACAGAGGGGCGCATGAGTGCAGCTGGTAGGGGTGCTGCAGGACAGATAAAGCAGATCTGCTGCAGGCAAAGAATATTTGCGTGGCGGGCAGGAGTTTCAAACCTATGGTATACAGTCAAGGAAAGCGGTATGTATGTTACATTTATTATTATTTAAATTTTTTACCTCAACCAGCACACTCCAATTCTTTATACCATACTAGTTAACTGTCCATAAGCAAATATAAAGTAACTGAAGCTGTGACTGCAATGAAAACCATGTATCTAACAGGCATAAAGATCCACTTCTACTGCAGAGTTCCAGGTAAAAGACATTGGGGAATATAGGTCAATACTGGCAGCTGTGAAATTGGATTCCAGGACTAGAAATGGCAACTGCCAGGGTTTGATGGAACAGCAGAGCAGGTCCTCTATTGTTTTAAGAATTATGGGGTACATCTTCACCAACGTGCCAGCTCAGAGCTAAGTAAAAATTTAATGTTATATGTATTTGGTTTTCCCAAGCACGGGTCAGCTTTATTTTATATTTATCTGTGTCACATTTAACCATACATTGTATGACATTTGTGGGCCTATTTGCCGTGATCGGGCACAAGTGTACATACCTCTTAATTCGGTTAAAATGTCAATCTTCTGATCCAGGATTGCTTCCAGCTGTGTGGCATAAGAATCGACATCATAATCCACCTCCTCCGTCATCTCTAGCAGAGCCTTCTCATCTTCCAGCCACCGTATAGACTCCTGTGATGGCAAAAACAACATGTAAATCTATGAGATGAGACCATTATTAAAGGCCAAGAAGGACTGATTAACAGGACAGAAAAGAAATGACTCCAAAATATATCGATTAAAGTGCTGAATATACAACAAATCATTAGTTAATGCCCAAAGAATATACAAGTGTAATCTTTAAAAAAAATCTGGCTAACATTAAACTTTGTATGAGGGCCATCGCTGAAAATACAAATGACACTGCATACATTGCTATAAGCATTTTTTAATGAAAGAAATGACAGCAGGCAGAGCTAGAAGACGTTATTTTTCATTTTTTAAATAACAAAATTTGTTTAATATGATACTTCAAGCATTAGGGAACACTGTAGTATGGTGATGCACATTTTGTGTCATATATCAAAGGTTTTGTGCCTCATATAAAAATATTCAAAGCCATTGATAATATCAATGGGGCACATAACGTTCGATTCGGCAGACAGGTGAGTTCCTATGAATCAACAATTAGGTTTCAGGGACCGCAAGTGGAGGACTAAGGGGGCCGCCAAAGAATGCCCAATGGGAATGCCCAATGGGAAGTCCCCTAGCCTCTGATTTTTCAGAGGACATGTGTCTGTAGGGTGATAGCAACAATTGTTATCATTTGTCATATTTTTGTTTAATATATTTTTTGGGATGTTGGCCACCTCCTTGGGAAGGAGACCATACTTTTTTTTGCTACTGTAAGCCCTTCATAGCACCCAACCCATCACTTTAACGCTACATCAATGTGGCGGAAGCTTGGACCATATCAGGAGCCCTGACGGGCTGTGGAGAGAGCCCTGTCATTGCCCCATTGTCTATCAATGTGCAGCTTGTGTGCTGCCCTAAAATACTTGTGTTCAACATGGATTTATGCGCACGTGGAGCCCTAGCCCCTCGCTGCATTTATGATGTGTGGTTCCGACATATGACACATTTACTGAAAGTCAGACTGAAGTATACCAGGAGCTTTAGGTATACATCAGCCCATTGATTTAAAGGGGTTGCGGCCCTAAAGAAGTGGGTTGCGCTCATTGGATGCGTTGACGTCAGTGCATTGTGCACTCATAGTCTAATACACCAACGCTGTACAACTTCAACATTTCAGGAGTTAAGAAACATAAGCTATACAACAAAACAAAGAAGAGAATTTATAGCATGATCATGTTCCCTGCATCTATCCTCTCAGTTCATACCTGAAAAACCGCTCTGTGATCTTCTACCACCTGTTCCTCCATCTCCACCATCTGTGACACGGCTTCATGAAAAGTGAACAGCTGCGGGGACACCTCTTCTTCCTAAAGATGTGACATCACATTATATTTACATGAACTTACGTCATATTGAAACCTTGCATTGTCAAAACAAACCCAAGACAATTATATGGACAGCCCATCAAAAAAAAGAAAATAGCTTTTATAGTAAATAATCTATACGCATCTGGTGAACCTCTGTGCAAATCTCTACACTGGCTTCCTATTGTCCAGGGAATTAAATGTAAAAGTTTTGTGCCTTGCTTTTAAATCACTCCACACCTCTTGCCCCACTTACATCTCCAACCTTGTACATAAATACACCGCTAACCGCCCCACATGCTCCTCCACCTACTAATGACACCGCCCCACTCACATGAGCAGCTTCAAGACTTCGCTAGGGCTGCTCCTACTCTCTAGAATGCTCTCCTTTGCCCCATTAGACTTGTTTACATTTACTACCTTGAAAAAAAGCCCTGAAAACCCCCACTCTTCAGTCTGGCCTACCCATCATCTCACTCCTAACATCACAGCCATGCCAGTCCCATCCCCCTATCTATTGTGTACTGTTCCCAATCTATTAGATTGTAAGGGCGATCAGGCAGGGTCCTCTACTCCTCCTGTCATAACCTGTGACTGTGTGTTAGCTTGTGTGGCATCTCAGCTCTAATTTAATGTACAGAGTATGTTGGCGCTATATAAAAAAAGTAAATAATAATAAGCTCTAAGCTAACAGTAGATTTATTCTATTACCGTGATTCCCCCAAAAAAGACAAAGATGCCCTACATCCTATTTTTGGGGGATGTCTTAATTTTTCTATGAAGAAGAATACGGAACCGGGGTATCAGGGTGAGGGGATCGCTTAAAATGACACAGAGGGGATAAATGGGGGGGGGGGGGGGGGGGGTCACCCTTTTAGTAACCCCTTCTGATCCTCCTGTGTCATTTTGATTGCCCCTTCTGATCCCCCCCGTCCAGAGTTACAGTAAGGTATCTTCGGGGGTGCCTTATTTTCGGAGGGGATGCCTTATATTTCAGTGTGAGGCAAAAAATGTAAGGGTGCCTTATTTTCGGGTAAACAGTAGCACATAGTACACAAAGCCCAAAACTGTTTGTTTCTTGCACTTTAAATCCAAACTTACATGTGCTTGTGCTACTCATACACTTTGATTTAACCCCAAAAGCAGATGTACGAACACCCTGAAACTTATTTCCAGCCATAGATCTCCAGGTGTAGAACAGAAGTTTGCTGTTCATATTTCTGGACAAGAAGCTGGACAACAAATAAACATCCCTCCCTTTCTTGGCATCTTTCCATATCCCAACCAGAAGCTATCGGTTGTTACCAATTCAGAATGTTCTATACAGAAAGCAGAGGGAGAGAGCACTTCCCTGGGGTAAAAGTGAATAGATCCTCCTGTACTCCTTGCTCGCACATAACAGGGGGAAGCCAAATAACTTGGTTTAGATACTAAACATCCCCCTGGACTTGACAAATTCCTGCCATTTTCAAGCCTGTGTTTAAACTAGACAAATCTAAATGACCATATGTAAAAAGCTAAATAAACTAGGAAGAAACATATACATCTGCACACTCCACAGAGCATTGAGACATGAAGTTCAGCAGCTGCTGCAATACAAGAATCCACCCACATTTTGTTCACAAAGTAGTTTGAGGTCATCCCTTTGAGGAGAGCTGCCCACTCCCCACAGTGACTCCAGGTCATCCAGCTGATTTTGGGGGTGATGCAACATGGGGCGGAGATCCCCAGCAGCATTTGGATCAACAGTCAGCTCTTTCACCCTGCAATAGGAAAAAGATTTATAAGAACTCACTCATGGTGAAAGCAGAAATAAACATTTGAATAAAAATAACGAAAATGAAAAGTATAAAATGTCTTTGTATAGATCTCCTTGTAAAAAGGATCAGCAATCTTCCTTCCAATCATCAACTTTAGTGTGCTAAACCCTCATTGTATAATCTCCAGGAAAACCAGTATCCCCCCCTAAAAAACACACTAAGGCAAGGGTGGGAAAACTAAGGCCCGGGGGCCGGAATAGCTTTCTTTTCTGGCCCTTTGTCACCTTGTTGAAAAGATGCTCCCCTTCGCTTGTTCTCTGCAGTGAGTGCACATAAAGCCTAGGTGTCCAATCATTGCCTTGGGGTCATTGCAGTGGTGTGATCATGACACTGAGTGCGCATCCACATGGTGACAACAGGCAGTCTCTAGGAATTATCCTGGTTCATTGCAACGAATGATGATTTTTTAAGTGCAGGAAATTTTTAAAAAGATAGCAATGTCCCTGTCACACATCACAGCTATGATTAGTGATGCATGGAATTGGCAATTACAGGCTCTTGGTTCGTCCCCTTTATCAAATTTCAAAATCCAATGTGGCCCATGGGTCAAAAAGTTTTCCCACCCCTGCACGAAGTCATACATGGGTAGATTTTTGGACGATGGACTATAGATATGAATGTATCAGTTTTAGATAACTTAATCAAACATCGACTATACCACTTTCCCGACTATCCCTGGAGGAGACTGCAGCCCCAACCAAGAAAAACCTCTAGATTGCCCCTCGATAATTTGACTTTGTTGCCTGAAGGTGTGCTTTGAACAAGGAGATCTCTACAAGATGAGCAAAAAACTAATCTGAAAATAAACTCATGCTATCAAACAATGGAAAACCATAACCATGCCAAACATACTAGAAATAAAGAGTATGAAACCGAAAAGAAAAAAAAAGGAAATGGCTGAGGCCACAGTAATGCACACAAGTGATGACAATATCTGAAACGTAGAAGGTAGGTTAGACCTGGTGAGCGTAGGAGAAAAGTCGTCATATTCATAGGAAGGAGAGAGGTCAGAGCGACTTCCGCTACCCTGAGAGAAGGGAATATCCGATGGACTTATCCCAAATTCCTTAACTCTGCAGCCCCGAGACACAGTAGAAAGATGGAGGAAAGGTTAGGAAGGACACAATACATTTAATCATTGTCCACCCACACAGTTAGTCAACATGAGAGAATATTGAGCATTCACACTGCAAGAGCATACGTTACAACTAGAGATGACTAAATCAATTTGTGATTTAACAAGTCTTCTAAATATTCAACCCTAACTCCATAATACTGGACAAGGTAGGTGTGTTCCTAAATATACGTGTGTTTGTGTATGGATGTATGGATGGATGTATGTATATGTAACACATTTTTTTTCTTTTTCAAAGCACTGCAATTTATTTCAAATCAAGGAATGGAATTTGTTCACCTCTAGATCAAAGTTATAGTATAGGCAGCAATGTACATGACAGGCATTTAAATGGTAGCATTAGATCCATACTGAACAGACAATCCAAATTAAATAAAACAAACAAAAAAAAGGTTACTACCTACACGTGTGGTGAACCTCACCAGTAATGCAATTCAATTACTTCAATTTTCTTTCCCCAACTGAAAGTTTATCAAGTTAGTCTTGTACCACTCAACTTAGGTGGGCAACTTTCTTATATACCCCCCCCCCTCATGTCGGTGAATGAAAGAAACTCAGGCTGCCTAGATTGGCAAACAACTTCTATGGACCCTGGGAACTCAAAGGCCACCAACCCAAGTTGTAGGCAAGAGTGTCTGGGAAGCCAAGCGGCAACAAACTGGGACAAAGTCTATATGGTACACAGCACTGGAGAAGGGCAAAATTGTATAGCAGGTGTGCTGCAGATGGAAAAGAGACTTCTAAATGGACCTGTGCTTAGGGTTGTTTTCCCACTATACCTACATTATTACTGTATTGCCTAGGTTCAGCTTCAGTGAGTGTAAGTGGGACTGTGACAGGTTTCAGAAACACCATACAAGTCACAGAGCTGTATCAGACAACATCTGGATTTATTATTGAATTTATTACTCAGTCATGAGATTGTGTTGTAGACATTCCTAGCTATGGGCTCTCTACTACTGGCAGAATAAAACAAGCTTCAATTACTATGCATGATTCGTAGTATAAGTAGTAGTATATGCAAATATCTTTGGCAATAAGGACCGAGTGCTTTATTAAATTATGTGTGTAAACTTAAACACTTAAAAGGATGCAACATAGCGGTCTATATATCTTAAGCCCCCCATACACATTAAGATCGATCCATACAATTTCTATTAGATCTACAACTGTGTAGTATAGTGTCCTCTCTGATAGAATAAATAGTGATTGGAAGGTTTACAAAGCTCCTCATATTACATGGGTTTGATTGTACAGAAATTGTATGGACCGATTGTAAGGTGTATGGGGGCCTTAACAGACCTAGAACCGCCTTGTAACATACATAGACAAATACACATATGGTATGCGGATATGAAAATAGGAATTCACTTTGGATTTTGTCATCCCCAAATATGCCACTTTAAAAGTAACAAACCGGCATGGAGGAGATGGATTATAAAGGTTCCCATAGCAGACATAGCAAGGAAAGAATCCACTAGAGAAGTCATGCCATACCAGTGTGTACAAATACCAGTGTGTACAGTCCATTATATCAGGAGAGTAAATGGTGTATTACCTGTTAGCATATCGTAAAGTATTCAAAGTATTTTCACAGGATGCCATGCCTGGAGAAATTGTAGCAATCTAAAATCAAAGTTAAAACAATTATTTTCATTTGAGAGAAACCAGAGATTTGTTTTTGGATTTCGGGGAAAGCACAGGGGAACAACTGCATTTAAAGTAGCAGTATAACACCCTTCTCGCAGCTAGGTTTACTGTCTTAGACACTGGGACATGGACACAGTAATGGAAATCCTGCTCCCTTCTACAAAACAAGTTTATTGTATCCTGAGGCTAGAAGGTGCAAAAGACAAGAAGTGTACTATAAGGGTCCCCATACACCTTTAGATTTCTGTCAGATTTCCTTTAGATCTCCTTTTGTTTTACCCAAACCATGTAATATGAGGGACTTTCTAAAACACTCAAGTCTGCCTGCGGTCAATCGCAGAGGACCCGGCACTACATAGTTGTTGGTAGATCTAAAGGATATCCGACAGAGATCTAAAGGTGTATGGGCAGCTTAAGAAGCAGATGCAACCAAGATGGCCGCAGATGTAAGCAATAGAGCAGTGCTCATCATACCTAGGTATGTTTAACCTGGAGGTGGAGAGTATGTTAGGTCAAGGTAAACGCATAACAGATTAACCGGAAAAAAGTAGCATGGTTAAAGGTAGCTAGACGCCTTGGATCGGATTTATGGTCGATTTCAATTTTTTGGGGTCAATGGTTCAAAGTGGGGAGCAATCGATTCAGGGTCGATCTATTGATGCAAACGTGAGCTATCCTTACACTAACCATCAGTGTAAAGTGCCTCTTGACAGCTTAAAACTTCTGTAATGGGGGTCTCTTCTGTTTATTTCTTCTAAAGGGTGTGATACATTTACAGGGTGGACCATTTCTCCTGCGGTGTTGCCATCAGTGTGTGAAAAGTGGGAGAAGAGGGTTACATTGACAATCCAACACAATGGGCAGCACATTGAACACATTTTATGGACAGAAAGTTACGTTAAAACCAAGCACACCACAGTTTTTCTTGTGAAATACAGTTGATGCGTCGCATGACCCTCTTCCTAGTGAAAAAACAAAAGTTGGATTCAAAATGGCTGACTTTAAAATGGCGGCTATGGTCACCACCCATCTAAAAAAAAATTTCCCCCCTCACATATACTAATGTGCCAGAAACAGGAAGTTTGTATCACCAACCATTCCTATTTTATTAAGGTGTATCCATATAAATGGCCCACCCTGTATATTCCTTATTAAATTATTTGTTGTATATAGGGGAGAAATTTTCAAAAGCTGCAACAAAGGCCCTCCTTGGAGCATACATATATTCAGACTGGAAGTTGGAAGCAACAGATTGGTAGTAAGCATCTTCTTAATTAAAAGGCAACAACAGTTGTAAACAGATCTTACCATACATGTGCGAGAGTTTTCACCGATAAAAGAGTCCCGCAGAACTTGGGTGAGTTTACTGGCTCTGAATGGGGTATGTGGCTTGTTCTTTCCTAGGGCACGGATGCACTCCTGAAAACAGAGGCGCAGCAAGCATGTCAATATATCATCCAAGGATGTACCACAAAGCATTTCTTACGTCACTATGGTCCAAGGTCTATATTTTCTCTAACATTTGGTGGCTCGTGGTTATCGGAAGCAGCAAGGGGGACCAGTCCTTACCAGTGGAAAGGTAATCTTTTAACAGTTAGGCTAGGGCTCCTATGTGCTGGGATCCACTGATGTAAACACAAGCCTCCGTTGCGTTCCTGTGGATGCAGAGAGATGCAACGACATCAAGGCTCAGACTGACTGATCAGGAGCTCAGACGGCTGTGGAGACATAGCTGTTATAGACCCAGCCGTCAATGGGCAGCTTGTTCGCTGCGGTAAAATCCCTGCGTTCAGTGCATGTGGAGCGCTAGCCTTACACAATTAATCTTATGACCCTGAAGGCTCATTTTCACAGGAGGTTTATAACCCTACCAAATAGCGCAGCCCCTTGGTGAATGAGACATGAGGCATTTGCTGGGCCATTTTCTGGCTTTTGCCAGAAAGACCTGTCATGAGGGTGTTATATACACACCAACCGAGCGCCTGCACCAGTGTGCAAGTACTTGCAGACTAGAGCTCCTGGACAGTTCATAGCTGCTGACGATTGTCAGATCATGAAACTCGCCCCTGTAAATGTAGCCCAACAGAAATAAAATTCTAAAGAGATAAAATCGCACCCAGCAGCAAGGGTGCCACATTTAGCCCAGGAGACCTTAACCTCCCTGGCATTGCAGGCTTTTCGTGGCATTTTTTGTGGCAGAAAAAGCCACCATACAGGCAATCGTGGCAGAGTACTCTGTACTACACCACAATTTCCTGTCTCTCTACAAAATGCCAGCTTCAATTAGACGCTGGCAAAGTGGGCTGGGAAAAGTAGCGACGCCTCCATTAACGTGGAGGCCTACAGTGCCGCCGCCCTCTCCCTTCGGCATCACCGATGACACAGAAGACACGGGCCCAGAAGGAATGTGTGAGCTTGCAGCGATGCAGAATCGCTGCAGGTTCACTGAGCACTGGCAAATATACCGATCCCGGCACTGGCGCAGTTTGTTGTTTGTTCTGAGAACAAACTGTGACCGTACTGGATTCGGGCAAACACCAGGGAGCTTAATACAAAACAGTTTGTCCAAACTTATAAATGACAGAGTACCATACTTAGCTGCTTGCCATAGGCTACAGCTCCACTTGTGCTAAAATCCATGTGTTGAAATCAGGGATTCTAACGCAGTGTACAAGCCCACTATTGATGGCAATGGGGCTATGACAGAGCTGTCTACACCACAGCCCCCATCAGTCCTCTGATGTGTTAATGGCGACACAGAGCTCTGCATCAACGCAACGGGGGCTTAATGTATGACATGCCCCTTAGCAGTCAATGGACGCAGCACAGTGGATAATGTGTCCCCAATGGGGTGAATAGGAGGGGGGGGGGGGCTTACATGGATATCAGCTAATTCAAGCGCATAGCGGAGCCTAACTGTACACTTTCTTTGTTTTTTTAAGTGCATGATTTAAGCAAAAACATCCTCCAAAATCTTAATGACTTAAGATGCCCCATCTATAAAAGCTCTGCAACACTGAGCTGAAAAACTCACCTTTAGAGCTAATAAACTTTTGTTTATCTCTGCCCCTTCGAGCCGCGTTTGTCGGTCTGCGCTCGATGTATCTGCTCCTCTTTCATTTCCAGCCAAATCAATTAGAGAGAATTTACCATGGAGTTTTCCTTTCTTCCGTAATATTATCTGGAATACGGCGTGACTTCGAGAGGAGTGTGCATTGGCCGAGGTTTGACCAGATGTTCTAAAAGTCAAATGGTAAATACAAATATTATCTTAGAATCTATCCTAGCATGGCACAGCAAAGAACACCAACTGTAAGGCGACGTCCAACAGCTCATAGACAGTGAACAAGAAGCTTTAAATGAAAAGCTTTGGCTAAACATACATAAATAGTTAGATTATGAACTTACTTAACACCTTGCCTCACACCATCTATGGGAATTGTCCAATTTAAATCCCAGTCCCAGTCATTTGCATAAGTTTATTCGCTTTTATCTAAAGACTGCACCGAAAGAACTAATTTTTTATAAATATTTTTATGCATGGTTTCACATGACACCAACGAGGCAAAGTGCTTAAGTGGTTTGTAGGACTGCACAACATGCTGGTCTTGCCCTTTCACTTGATATGTCATATTAGACGACGTGTACCTGCAGCTGTTCCCTATCTCAATCAACTTCAGAACGTCTTCCACACATTTCACCTCCCGCTCCTGCAGACCAACGACCTGCACTTGCTGTTTGCCATCCTCCAAAACTCGCAGTTTGGTTTTCCGATTCAACAAATCGAACACCTGGAAGGACAATGTGATGCAAACTCATGGTTAAGGGCTCTTTCACACTTGTGTACTGGCATATCATAAAAGCACATGGTGCGGCTCTCGTAACTGAATGTAGGCTGCCATAGGTAAAAGTAGAGCAAAGAAGAAGCAGCAGCAATGATAACTGTGCAATAACACACCGACTACCCAAAATGTTTACAATGATGAGAAACAAGGGACTTCCACACTCACCTTCCCACTGTAGATTTCAAAAAATGTAGCATACACTTGAAGTTCTAACTTTTTATAAATTGGTTTCTTCAGCATCTGAAATACATCCCGAGCTGAGCGAGAACAAAAAAGGGTCATAGTATATATGTCAAATAAAGTTAGCAAGTAAATGTTTTTTTAAAATTAAGGAAATACATAAGACAACACACAATGATATCTACTGTATTAGGCTATGTTTCCATAATACGTCGGGACCCCCTCTGCTAAGCGTATTGCTTGGCGGGGATCCCGACATAGCACAGACTATGCCTGCTCGGTGGATGCGGTGTAAGACATTCTCCGATGCAGAGGCTCAACGCTACGTCGGGATCCCTGCCAAGCAATACGCTTAGCCGAGGGGGTACCGATGTATAATGGAAAATAAGACGCAACCCTCCAGAAAACCAGATGTGATGCAGAGAACAGACACTGTGCAGGCTGTCAGCGGTGGCTGTGTACAAGTTGTATACAGAGATTGCTGAAAGCCGTAATCAGTGTTTCCCCTCACTCTGCTTTGTGAGTATTCACTGTCATTGCCGTCTCCCCTCCTTCCTTTAGACAATTTCTACGTCGCTCCTTTATTGATACTTTGAAAGAACCGTAACAAATTCACAATTTATGTCCTAGTCCAATATATTAGAACAGATATTTACCTACGAGTGCATATATTCCTTTTGAACAGTCTTGGTTCTTCCCAGAAAAATCACCACCCATGGTCTGTAAAGGAACAAAATGGATGAACTGACAACGGCTGACAAATTAGGTACACAGTTATATATATGTAAATGTATGTAAAGCTGGCCATAGATGCTTAAGATTTCCCAGAGATCGATTTGTTAAACGATCAGGATATGTGATTAAATCTTCAATCATAAGTCTTACGTCGATCAAAAAGTGCACCATTTTCAGGTTCCGATTTATGCGCCCGAACAGTGACGTAACTGAAGATCGGCTACACAAAAAAAAGTGATGGAAGTGGGATGAGGCCAGCATGGGTCAAAAGTGCACATTTTAAGGTCTCTAATAACGTCTTTCGACTCGCAATAGATCAACTAAAAATTACAGATATGTCCCATCTCCAGGGTGGATAAAAATCGATGATTTAAAAATAAATAAATAAATAATCTAAAAAATCAGATTTTTTTTATTTATATCGATTTTTTTAAAAACATAATGCTTTTTAAAGGAAAAAACATTACCATCCCAAGGTTATTCCATTATGGAATAAAGATTAGTTTATGTAGAACAAGGCTGTATATGTTTAAATGTTTTGGTAAATAAATTCCATAAAAAACATCCCAAACACAATAGACAGAAGTTGATAATGGCATAAACACATCACCCAAAATTTCCCCTTGAATAGCAAGGGTGAGGGGACTGGCCACTCCATATGTAAAGCAATACACTTATTATACACTGTGCAAAAGATGAAGAAATGACATCATATCAATCAGAAACAATGCACAATGCTGCGGATGTCACATCTCTACAGGTGCTTAGACAATTAAAATAGTCCAAATTTCACCCCAACGCGCATTTCGTTGAAGACTTCTTCAGGGGACACGATATGTCATTTCATCAGCCAAATCATAGGCCAAATCTGCTTTTGTGTCCCCTCAACCGTGTCTATTCAAGGTAGATTTTGGGTGATGTGCTTATGCCATCAACTTCTGTCTGGTTTGCCTAAAAGATATTATCACAGATGCTTGGTTTACTTTCTCAGTTCTCAAAACTAAGTACAACAGAAAACTTGTCCAAATATGAATGATAAACCTAAACTGGGGATGAAAAAAAACTAATATGAAAAGAAGAAGTTGTTCTAAAAATCTTCACCTACTCGAATTTTAAAGTTGTACTAGCAAGAATTATTGATTTAAATCAGTTTGATTTAAATCGAGCCTGACTAGTGATTTAAATTGTGATTTAAATCATGATTTAAATCAAACCCACCCTGCCCATCTCTGACTGAAATGATGAGAAATCGTACGAAATATCAAATCAGGCAGTTGTTGTACGACAACCGAGTTGATATGAAGGGCCACAAGTGCGGCCCTCAGCATCACTTATGGGCCACATAATTTTTATGAAAAAAAAAAATCACAGCGGGCAGAGCTAAAAGTCATTATTTTTAATTTTTAAATAACAAAATGTGTTTAAAATGATACTTCAAACATTAGGAAACACTGTAGTGTGGTAATGCACATTTTGTGTTATATATATCATCAAATGTTATGTCCCCCTATTCAGAATGTGCCACAATAATTATTATACGATCATTCCCCGTTTGTTAGTAAAATAGTGGGAGCATAGGCGCACACACCTGTCTGCTGACAGCTCCAGCTGACCAGGCCGATTGGCGTATGTGAAAGTCAATCAGTGACCCAGGTGGCACATGAGCAAGTCCCTCACCTCTCCGCTTAAAGAAGACTTCGAGCAAAGATTTGTCAGTGGGGGATCGCCGGACAGGTTAGTTCCTTTTCCCAATGCATTAAGGGTCCCCATACACCTTTAGATACACCTTTAGATTTCCTTTCAATCTCCTTTTGTTTTACCAAAACCATGTAATATGAGGGACTTTCTAAACAATCAAGTCTACCTGTGTTCAATCGCAGAGGACCCGGCACTACATAGTTGTTGGTAGATCTAAAGGATATCTGACAGAGAGATCTAAAGGTATATGGTCAGCTTAACAGTAAGGTTTCGGGGGCTGCAAGTGGAGGGCTGCTGAAAAACACCCAAAGGGCCGCAGGTTGGGCACCTGGGGTCTATGGCCAGCTTAAGGAATCAGAAGCTTCTAAACAACGAAGATGTTTTTTCCAGCAGAATGCAATAGAAAAGCAAGTCGCAATAACACACAATTGTGTAATGCTGCTTCCACAGCTGTCTTCTGTTAACAACAAATTATATATTGTAATTAGGATTGTTTCTTCAGTATACCTGTCAATGGTCAAATAGGAGTTCCACAGAACTGAAATAACCAACAAGTCAGTAGTTCCCATTCCCTAAATGGGGTATAGCAATAAAACAAGGAAATATATTTCAGTGATCACAAAACCCAATACTGTGAGAATAAAACTTACGTGTGTCTTACCACTTCCAGTCTGTCCATATGCAAAGCAAGTGGCCATTCCCTTTTCAAAGATGGTTTCTACAAGAGGTCTTGCAGTAAACCTAATGAGAAATAAACAGATAAGAAAAGGTTTATATATCTTGTACATAACCTTGTCAGAATAAAACTGGAAGGATTTAGATTAGAGGCCATGTAGTCTTAACAGTTTTAAAGCCAGTGAATACATACTACAAATGTACAAAAGATTCAGAGACAATGTCACTGCCATGGATTTCTATAGAGTTGAACAATGTAATGATGTAAATTGACAAGCCAAGATCAACATTTGGAACTAAAATATTTGCATATAGGGGCTTCTGATAACTTTTATGGTTCCAGAAAACAGAAATATGAAACCACCGGAACTGCCAACTTGTAATGGAAATAGGTCATCTCATCCTCATCTATGAAGATCTTCTCATACAATTGCAATATACACAATATGTTTCTTAACTTCTTAACTTTTCATTAAAGGTGGGTTTGCCTGGAAATGTCGAGCCGTCTGTACCCTGCATTAGTGTCATTGGTTGGAATCTCAGTCTGGCACTATCTGCAAGGAGTTTGCATGTTCTCTCCCATGTCTATGTGGGTTTCATACTCCAAAGACACACACGGTTTATTGGCTCCCCCTAAAGATTCTCCGATGTCAGTGAAGCATTCGATTGTGAGCTCCCCTGAGAGAAAATTAATGATATGACTATATATGCTCTGTAAAGCGCTGTGTAATATGTTGGCGCTATATGATACAAGATAATAACAATAACCAAAATGTTATTTAGTTCTAGATAGAGTAGGTAGTAGGATTAAAGGTGTACTAGTGTGACTCCATTTCCTGATTCTCTTCCCTAGGGGAAGATTTCTCCATCTTTTATAATGTTCATTGGAGGTTTTAGGAAATGTTTTAGGTTTAACATTTATTTCATGGAAGAGAAGTAAATACAGTGGAGATACATGCTGCAATAAGAATTTGGAGATGATCCAAAACTAAATAATTCCCATGTGTGTTTTCATATTTTTATCCTGACATAAACCGGAAGAATCTCAGGTAATGACATGTTGTACAGGTAACATGACTGGAGTTTGCCTGGAGCAGATCACAAGCACACATACAAAGGTTGTTTAACAAATCTGTGTGTGAATGTCAATGTCAGTGATGACAGCATCTACACAAATACTGAAAGCGAAGCCAAGACTGACCTAGAAAACAAAGCAGCTATGATCACTATGTAGGCACAGTGCGAGATAACAAATCAATGACTCCTAAACGTGACTCAATCTCTTCCCTAAAACCCCAGTAAAACAGTCACAGTAAAGGAAGTTTTCATCTTTGACAACTTCCTGCTGATTAACTTACCAGCCCTGTAGTGACGAATAGAAATATCACAGAGGTGAGTTGTCTACACATCTCTGATGCAACACTATAAGTTTGTCTGCTTATAACCTAAGGAAACTGAAGATCTTGTGGTTAACCCCTTCCTAACTGGTGATTGCTGATGTCTGGGCAGCAATCATTTGTTATTTAAAGACATCACTGTTCTTTGGTTCTGTACAGGTATAGAAAACCAGTTGTACCTTTCACTGCTCTGCGTTACACCACAAACTCCCTGAAGCATGCATTTATCTACCACAGGGCAAGTGTCTCCCATACTTGCCATAAGCAAGGTTTATTCACCTGCAAAGGACATCTGTAAACCACCATTTAGTGTGGAAGGATCCTGAACAATGTGAAGGTTTAGCTGTACGTACACTCACTGAAACTAACAAATATTTAACTCTTGATAAGTATGTGTAGAAGACATAAGCCTACGAATTTTTACTACAGAAACTCCAGGACACAATAGAGAAGTGTCAGTGGAGAAGTCATGATTTGGGACAAATATCTAGTGTATGTAGGAAAGGTCAGGATTAATAACGTGCCATTTATGCAATGATTTATTGCTGGTGGTCGGTTTTAAAATCACCTTTACACTTTGCAAGGCTTGCTTTAAATTTTGTAACCATCACAAACAAATACATCACAAAAACATAGAACCTTCTATAACAATAAACCGATAAAAAGAAAGAAAAGTTTGTTTCACCTACCTGTAGACCATTTCATTTGGTGCAGATTCATCAAAGGCATAGTCAAAGCGAAAAGTTTGGTTTTCTAAAAATCTAGTTAGATCCACCTTCTGCTTGGGCTCATGCACCATTACTACATCTTTACTTGGGATTGTAATGACATCTAGGTCTTTCACGGTGTTCTCTGAAAAGTAAAACCAATGGGAATTTAGAAAGATTGATATATAACAAATATACCAATAAAAATGATATTTTATTAAAATAGGATTCTTGAATGTTATGTAAAATCCCTTCCTTTAGGTATACCAAAGAACACAGAAAATTTAGGTTGATTGGATACTGGCAAACATCATTACTGCATGCCAGCGCAACAGAAGTCCTGCAGCTTCTAGCATGGCACAGTCGCATCAAAGAAGAAACAAGAGCGTGATCATAAACTTGGCCTCCTCACAAGAAAAGGATTTTATGGAGAGACCAAAACTTATATAATCCGTCTTATTTTGCACAGGGGTGCAGAAAGTATTTAAGCTACAGCACATCCAAAAGCAGTCCCATTGACAAAGCTGCATCATAAACCATCAATAACAGGTATTATTAAAGAACCGTAGCTTACTAAGCAGTGCTTGCAGCTCAAATAGTTGAGGAACTAAGGTTGAAAACAGACATGACAAAACATCCACCTGGATGATAAAAAATACGGAAATAAAAAAGGACAATAAAAATGGGTAGCTCCCACTGTTCCCACTGAGAGCTCCGTCGGGACACCCGGGAGATCTACCTCACTAGCCCCTCTCTCTGTGCTGCCATGGGGCGCAACGACAAGCGGACACCCCGCTCATCCCAGCACGGCACTCCATCTTCCTCCTCGCGCACTATCGGCACTTACTTTGACAATCCTCGCTCCTCAGGCCGGGCGGGCCGCTCGAGTACATCCAAGATGGCGTCGCTCCACGAGGGATCTGAGGCCTCCGGCCCTGCACTCCTCGAGACAGTGGACTGACTTCTCTCAGGCGGGTGACAATGAGCGCTACTCCGAACGGAGCGCCAGCCCTGCAGATGCTGCCACTGATCGCCTGTTCCGCAAATATTTCGCAACTCTCCCCACGAAGTCTGACATCCACTCTATGCTTCATGACTTCATGATGTTTCCCACAAGCGTGACTTCGCCTCTCTACGCAAAGACATGGGGTCTCTGGTGCGGCGAGTGGAGGATGTGGAGGATGCTACTGCGGCCGTGATCCAGAACATCCACGCTCTACAGTCGGCTATGGAGTCCCAGTTCACCTACTCTCAGGCCTCGACAGTGCACTCTGATGATCAAGAGGACCGCCAGCGCCGGAATAACGTCCAGAAATGATTAGTGATGCTCCGATTGATCGGCCGCCGATCAGGATCTGCCGATATTGGCTTTAAATAGCATGATCGGCGGGCACCAAAAGCGCCGATCAAAAAAGCCGATCACGCGCGCGAATGCGCGCGAGCAGAGCGGAGCTTACCGGTGGCAAACATGTGTGCATCCCCCGCCGATCCTCCTCCCATACCTCCATCGCGCAATTGAGGGCTGGGGTCCTCAGTTGGGCTGCCCTCAATCATGCCTGGTGTCTTTGCCCCACTCTCCACCGGCGCTCTCTGGTAGATGTGAGGGGGCGTGGCCGGACCAGCGGAGCAGCAGCAGCTCCCTTACACTGCTCTCCTGCTGTGACAGTATAATTTGGCCGAAAAAGTGACTTTTTCAGCTTAAAGTCACCTCTCCTTAGGTACCTGGTGGCTCTCTGAAGGGTCCCCACTGCAGGTGATCCTCGCCGGCGGCCCGCGC
>CM070032.1:27316846-27333683 GCA_036250615.1 Ptychadena robeensis
GCAGATCACGATCTTGGTGATCGGTAATCGGTGATCGGCCCCAAAAATGCTGATCGGAGCGTCTCTAGAAATGATGAAGCTGATTTGCAGGCAGATTACCCACGACTCACAGGCTGGAGTGCGCCCTATTCATTTAGCATGATAAAGATGCGGTTTTAAATTTGTGTCTTTGATGAAGCGCCACACGGTGCAAATTTAAAACAGCGCCGTGGGCACACCGCTTTGATAGCACACAGTGGACAATGTCCCATTCATCAAAATGAGAAGTGTCATATGCGTCTTTTTCTGCGGACCTGCGTCCATGGAAGGGAAAAAGAAGCAGTGGACACAAGCCCTGAGTGAGTCCTACGGTACAGTAAAAGTTCTCAGGCAAGTTTTCAGACCTTGAGCAGATTCACAAGCACAAAAATTATGGAGATTTTAATTTATTTAAGCTTATTCTTAGACTCTGGATGAACAGCCTAATAAAAGAGTTGCAAGAGTAAACTGACAGCTCAACATGCTCCAGGATCTCTGAATAGACTACACTGCAGTAAAACATAAGAAGCCAGTCCATGACCTATCACAATGACCATTATTGTTTAATGACCGTTAATGTCCAGACATGGCATTAGCTACACAAGCCCCTCACCTTTCTTGTTTAGTGGACGTTTCCTTACACAAACACATATCCGATGCTCATCGATCTGAAAGAAACAAGGAATTCTCAACAAACTCATTTTTAACTGTAAAATTTGTTTCAGAAGCAAAGAAGATTTGCACTTCAGTAGGCAAAATAGCAGCAACAAATTCCTTATTATATAAGCCACTTGCTGCTCCTAAAATATGTGCGTTTAATCATAAAAGCAATATTGCACATGTACTTAATTCTGCGACAGGGTAGAGCTAAACAGGATACCTAATAGGATGGTCAGCAGAGAATACACTTGCTTGACATCCAAGAAATTACCACATGTATATTAATTGGGTTGCACTTTATTTAAAGGAAGGTGTTAAGCATTACCCCACTGTTGCAATGAGTTCCTGGCGGCAGATATACGTTTGAAATGCCCAAATATTCATTATGGCATCAGAAAGCAAGCTCCATCAATATCTTCATTGCCAAAGTTTGGTAAAGTAAACTCGATACTAAAAAAAAACATGGTTTTCCATGTGTAAAATGTCCCTGGACACAATACGGCAAGGTATTCTCCAGTACCTGGTCATTGGTACTTCTGTATTGTTCTCCATGGCTCAGAACAGCCACAACAAGCAGATGGGTGTAATAAAAAAAAAAAACAAATCTATGCATCAGGGGTCACACAGTCCTACACAGCAACTGGGTAGTGTCCTACCCAGACATGGGCACCATGAAAGAGCTACTTACTTATTAATATCACTGTGTGAACATCTGACCAAAAGGAGGGTTTTGGTCTCAAAAGCGGATTTATTCATTTATTTTAAAACTATTTACTTTTGTATAATCTTCAGACTTAAGTGTTAATTACATATGTGGAAGCCAAAGGCTGAAACTTACAGTATCTGCTGTAGTTAAAGGCCGGTAATCCAAACTTCCTCTGAAATCTTTTATCATACACATGATTTCATAGTTTGGGTTTGTGGCATTATCATCCTAAGATACAGAAAAGAAACAAGACCATTATATCAATACTATAAAAAGTAAGGATTAAAAACTACATTTACACATATTATATATGTGTGAGTGATCACAAGCGGCCATTACACACCAGAGCTCTTTTCTCTCGAAGTTCTTGCTGCTGTAACCTCCTCCTCTCTCTCTTCTCTTGTAACTTCTCCACTTCTTTCACACAGTTAGATTTTCTCCTTGCTTGTTGGTGGAGAGAGAATGAAAAGCCGCATTGTTAAATGAGGACTCGGATAACTGTATTTTCTAACAGAGTGAGAAAAGTTAGTTGTGAACCCTACAGCTCCTGACAGTGACATTGTGCAGCTGCTGTTTTGGCCAGGCCCAACAGGGGATCCATAGAAAAGCTGTTACTGTTCCTACAACCCACCCCTGATGGCACAATGACCTCCAGTAACACAAGTTGCAATGGGTGGGTGTGCCAAGCCCACTATCTCTAGCTTACACAATGTTAGGGCTATTGGTACGGGTACAATTTCTGTTTAATACAAAAAGGCAACTAGAGACATAACACACAGAATCGGCCAAGGATAGATTTTTAAGTTCCTCATTATATGTATTATTGTGTCTGTGTGAAGCTGCCTTGAGTTACTGGTCAGTGCTGTATAATGCACAGTAAAACATGGCGTGGTTTAACAGACATGTTGTGTTAGCATTTCCCATAAGGCTGCCATACACGGCACGGATTCGTGCCGGATTCTGGTGCGATGGATTCCGGGCGCGTGCACGCGGATCCATCGTGCCGGAATCCCCTGCAGCCCACCTTGCCCGTCCGATCGCATCCGCTGGATCAGGGGCACAGAATCGGATCCAAGGAAGAACCAACCTGTTGGTCTTTTCGGTCCGATTCTGCTCTGATCAGGGGGCGTTGCGGTCTGGGAGGCGAGCCATCGGACACGAATCCCTCCCGGATCCGGCCGTGCAAGGTGGGCTGCCACGATCGGATTCCCTAATTGGCTAATCGTTCTCACCTGTGGATGCCGGCGGAATCGCCGGAATCCATCGGGTGCTGAATCGATCAGCCAGGGAATCCGTGCCGTGTATGGCTAGCTATACAAATGTTTGGGAGGTGCTTGTGTAGCACAAAATAAATTTTGCCGCCGACCGATGGGCGTGTGTGCTCGCGGTCGTCGGCAAAATTGGCCGCCGATTGGGGGAGCCCACATGGGGCTACAGATTCCTGTTGCCCCACAGCTCAGCCGGCCAGAGAACAGACATGTCCAATATTCTCTGGCCGATGCCGTTAGTTTCAATAGAGACCGGCATCTCTATTAAAGCTAACGGCGGCACACAAAGGGTTTCCGGAGCTGATCTGACCTGCTCTGTCGGCCCCCACTCGGTACGTGTGTGGGGGCCTTTAGGCAATTAATGGCCTGTGCTTGCTATTTTCAATCGCCAGCAGGCGATCTCCAGGAGATTTGAGAGTTGAGTTTTCTGGCTAGTTATGCAGCGAACAGTTTAACATGTAGCGTAGGCTGCATAAAATGCATGGGGTAACTCTTATGGGGATATACATAGGTACACCAAGTACAAAAATAGTCATGTCCAAACACTGAAAATAAGTGAAAAGTACATCTCCGGAGATATCCCTCACATTGTTATGTTTGTGACCTATGAAGATACACCTTCAATATTCAATCATGAACAGTGGAGATCAATTAGAATGCAATGGAAACATGTCTGTACACTACTTAGATCACCAGGAATTCACTAACTTGACGACACAAATCCATACATACACCAACCACCACCAGTCCCAACAGAACATGCAAGTGCGACCCACACATTGGTTATCATGCACATGAGTTTGCCATGAGTGTGAGTGGGATGTAATCTGTAACTAACAGCAAGAAATAATTATTAAATGGCTGAAAATGAAGGAAAGGTGCAGATGCTTCATGTGGACGACCATGAGATTGGTCTGAAAGTGGGTGCTCATGATTTCTATTTGAATATGAAGGTGCACATAGAATATGAAGCAATCCTAGACTAATGTTACATACAAGGAAGGCCAAAGTCCTTTTTTCCAGGTTGATCTGGAGATATATCTGAAACACTACCATTCTGCTGTGCGGAGGACGGTGGTTCTACTGGCTGGACTGGCCGTGCCCGGGCTGAACTGACCGCTGCAAACAATAAAAAAAGAGATTCAATTAGAGTAAATACTGGCAGAAATCACAGCATTGTAATACAAGGAGCAGAGAATATTTTTCGGACTATAAGATGCACCCAGTTTTTAAAGCAGGAAAAAAATATTTGATATATAAAAGTGTTCACATCAATTGGATTAATGCAATTAAGTAAATGAATGCAAAATCTAATTCAGCCAGTAGATGTCACTAGCAGCAGCAGTACACACACACACACACAGTACATCACCTCATCACTGATCATGAGGAAGGGGGCAGGAGGCTGCTCTCCTCTCTGGCTGCCTGTGTCCGTGGATGCAGCAGTGATTACAGTTCCCACAAACACACAGAGGGATAGAAGGCAGTTTTATCCATCCCTCTCTTCATTGCTTATTCCAACAGGGCTCTGTTGGCATAAGCAATTTTACAGTTCAGATTAGAGATTCAGTCATGGGCAGATCTCACATGTGACAGCTCCCCGGCTAATCTCCTTGCCGGAAGAGCTGGCGGGGAGCCAAAGCGAGACCACCTGTCGCCGAGTGGAGGCGGGTTTTCCCATTTGGACCATAAGACGCAGGCATTTTTCTCCCCAGATTTTGGGGGTTAAAAAGGACGCCTTATGGTCTGAAAAATACGGTACTCAAAGAAAAACAATCTACGACAAACAAATACACAAACGAGTATATGTTCTATGTAGCTTTACCCCACAAGCATGTATATGACATTGACATTTTCCACAGACCTTCCATAGTCTATATTCCTAATGGACATATGTACCCAAGGCAGGAGAAATTAATAGAGGTGCGACTGGGCTCATCTCCAATAAAGAAAATGATATATAATCTGTGTGTAGAAAGGTTTCTTCTTACACATTACTCATGATATCTTATTTCATGAAAAACCTAGTATGCCTCCGCTTTCAACATTTTTATTGTTAAAGTTTGCTCTGAAAATAGAACAAAAAGCTCTTTAATGCACAACAGAGGCCAATGAGGATGGGCCATGGGACAATATGAAGTGAAGGGATGAAAGAGTGTGGGGGTTTGGTGCAGATAGATTTGTCACAAGCTGGCCATACATGGGTTAGCATTTGATTCCTCAACGATCAATCGCCATTTGTGGCGAATTAACACTTGGATATGGAACGCTGCCCACCTGAAGCAACCTATCGTGCTCCAAGAAAATGTTAATCTAACCGTAATACTTCATTTTAGTAAATCCCTGTTCAATTGTTATTACTTTGGATGGAGACCAAGGGCTGGCCAGGGATCAATCGATCGAAGATGGTGCGCATATTTTTGCCGAAAGATCACTTAGGCCACCACGTTGTGATTGAGCGTAGGTGCAATTAACCTGTGTATGGACATGTGTAGCATCTGAATCTAGATTTGAAACCTATGTATATTTGAGACAATGTCCCGGACTCCCTCCAATACGGTTTAAGACTTTTTGGAAACCAGGACCTGGACTAGCAGGTATTCCTTGATTGAAATGCCATGTAAGCAGTGATTAGAGGCTTGCTTAGTTATGTTGTCTGGCAAACAGTAATGAAACAACAACTGTTTACCCATTTGATATTATGCTTTCATCAGGGTCTTATAGGGATATAAATGGAGTAAATACCGTTTCCCCAAAAATAAGGCACCCTTACAATTTTGCCTCACGCTGAAATATAGGCATAAGGCACCCCCTGAAGATACAGTACTCTCTCTCTCTCTCTCTGGACAGGGGGATCAGAGGGGGCAATCAAAATGACACAGGAGGATCAGAAGGGGTAACTAAAATGGTAATCCCCCCCCCCCCCCCCCCCCCCCCGAGTCTCCTGTGCCATGTTGATTCCCCCCTCTGATCCCCCGTGTGTCAATTTTTAGCATTAGTAAAAAATTTAGTTACTCATAATTTAGCATTAGCATAACATGCAGGATCTGCTTCCATCTTCAATGCATGTGAACTTTACCTCAATCACCACCCAAATGGTTTAGCACCTTTCCTGCGCCACTGGCTGCATTGGTCTGTTAATTAAATGACAAACACCTACCTACAGGTCCCACAGGTAAAAAGAATGCTACACCTGACCTACAAATCCTGAGCTCATCTACTACACAATAAAAGAAGAAAGCCCCAACAATGTTGAAAGGAAAAGATCTAGTCTTATATACAAGGTCACATTCAGAGTCTGTACAGTCAGGTAACAGATGGCACGGTGACGTCACTGAAGACGAGCGCATCTAACCTTACCTCTATTGTCCCTTGCAGGAGTTTCCTTGTTAACTGGAGCTACAGTGCGTCGATTCTGAAATAAAAACAAAAAAGAATTTTCATTCTCCATATGTTGGGCAAATGTTACCGTTCCATACAAATGAAAAGCGCAAGATCCCAACAGCTGCATAGACAATACAACTCGAACAGATTGGTAGAAGGAATTGGTCCCTTTGTCGTCCTGAAAAATTAACACCTCACCTGCCGACACTTCTACAACTTTGTATTAGTTTCAAAGGACTACAAACCCTCCAGATATGGAAGAGGGACCTACCTGGGGTGAAGTGTCTGAGCAGACAAATACAACACTAAACACTGACAAAAGAGAAGTGATTTTTCTTCGAGATTTCTCGTCATTTCAGGCGATTGATCGTTCACAAATCGATGCGCGTTTAAAGCGTGTGATCGGTCGGAAATCGTACGAAAAATGGAAGTGTCTATGGCACTTTAGCTTTCCTGGCACTGGACGTTTAGCTTTGTTGGAGGAATATGGGATAAATACTGCATGGACCAGACCTGCCTACGTTGCTGGAGCATGCTGTATACTTAATTTATCTGTCACTGGCAGGTGTCTTTTTTTTTCTCACCAAAACTATGGGGTGTGTCTTATGCTGGGACGTCACGATTTTCTGTATGATTTCTGTGAGATCGGCCACCGCAATCAATCCCCGTAACTGACCACAAATCGATGCATGCCCAAAGTGAACAATCGATCAATTTGATCCAAAAAATGGGAAACAAATGGAAATCGAGTGCTGTTATTTGAGCCATGGCATCGTTTATGGCGATCGATCCATGAAGGCCCCCCACATTACATTATTTACCACAAGCAAAGCTGCGAGCTGGAGATCACACAATCCGTGATTGATCGTGGGAATGAATCGAAGACATCATGCCCCTTAACTTGGATAACCTACTGAACATTTCAGCCAGCAGGCTCATCCATTCCCAACAGAAGCCAAGCAAAGAGTTCTAATTTCTCCCTCTTTCCCCCAGCAACCATATAGTCAATAAAAACCTTAACTTCTGAGGGTGTCAACATTTCCAATGTAACAGGAAAACAAGGCATGACATGGTGTAGCCATCCTCTTTATTTAATGAATGAAAATGCATACATGAAATATGTAAAGATTTATCATTACTCTAAACCTAGTAAATAGACACCCACCCACCAACGTACTCAAGGAATAGGCAGGTGAAGCCGGTTCTACTTAAACCACTCATTTGATCCAACAGCTGACATTTGATGTCTGAAGTCTCCAAGGACTCTATATTGTCTTATGATCAGCTAATTTGTTTTTACAACGGTTGGTGTGAAAGTCCATGTCTGTACAACAAGAAAGAAACTGAACCAATTTTAATGAAATGGAGAGTATGCCAAGAAAAAGACTTTACCATCCAAATATAGCATTACTGCAGTTTGCCCATTTAAAGCACAGAAAGTTCATGCCTACTGGGACCTACTGGTGATGAAAAATGATATGCTCTATGGCCGTGGTTCCCAAACTGGGGGGGGGTGCAAAGGTATTCCAGGGGGGAGGGGCAGCTAGGGGCTGGGAGGGACAAGCAGAAGGACAACCTTGGAGGAACTAGCTGCAGACAGTAAGTAGAGCGTATGTAATGTGTGTGTTCGTCTCTATGTAAATGATTCATGTCTCAGCATGAGTGTAGTGTGCGTGTCTCCGCATGTAATTGAAAGTTTCTGTATGATTGGTGTGTGGATACATGATGCATGATTGGTGTCAAAACAAAACAAAGTTGTACACGTTCAAATAAAGTAAGAAGGCCATTTTACACTAGTACACAATACTGCAAAGCAAACACAGCTAGTGTGAAATGACCCTCACTCTGAAACTGTGTAGTGTGAATGGGGGGGATTAAGAGGGGGCATAAAAATGTTCTAGAAAATGGGGGCCCTGCAGGGAAAGCTTGGGGACCACTGGTTTATGGTTGCTTTTTTGCTTCAGGGTCTTTCACACTAGCAGCACTGCAGCGGGTGCGGTATACTACAGAGCAAAACAAGGGATTTTCGCCATTAACATTAACGCAAGCACATTCATTACAAGAGAATGCTGCACCACAGCCGCAGCACTTACAGTGTGAAAGGGTCCCTACAATCACTCAAAAGATCATTATTTATGCATCACACCAAATGTGCGATTTATGAGAATGTGAGGCCATCTTTCTAAAGGTAGCCATACACAGGTCGATTTTCCACTGGATTTTTGACAGATTGATACCTGCGCACATTCACAAGTTTGATCGGCAATCGATCGGGAGTCAATCGGGTTTTGATCACCCTGAACGATCGACCCAAAAAAATCCGACCGGACACTGAACCGACATGTAGGTTTTTTGGTTGATCGTTTGGCAATTGGAGTACGTTGATGGACCCAAATAGCCCTATGCAGCAGCCTTTCCGATCGATGGATTTTGTGGAATCGGCTGTTTTGGAGATCAGCTCATGTCCAAATCAGCCACAAATCAGATTCCCAAGGTGGTGTTGCATCTATTCCTGATCCCATCAATTGCCGATTCCTGATAGCCTGGATCAAGATTGGATCAGCAATCAATCGGCATTTGATCGCTGACAAATCGGCCTGTGTATGGCTACCTTTACAGTAAAACTGAAAATAGATCGTTTCAAGCATCTAACAAATCTACCTGCTATAAAAAATTTGCATTATGGACTGATCTAGACAAAATGGGAATATAAAGGCCATTAAAATATTGCAGGGAGTTTATGCCCTAATAAATAAATGTGAAGTAATTTTCCCTGGAAAAGTAGTCAAAATCTTAGTGGGTATCAAGCAGATGAAACACGGCAGCAATCGTCTACTGATTCGAGTTAATCATTGACACTGTATGAAGGAGGATGTAATGCTTGCCTGATCAATTATGTTGAGAACGGCATACTGTCTCCAAGATACATACAATGTATACACGGTCACACATACACTTATATATATATATATATATATATCGTTTTCTGCAGAACAGCCATAGGGGTTGATTCCATTATACATCGGCATATGCGCTTAGTATCAGATTGACATTGCCTGCCGGCGCATGGTCTGTTAACACATGCGACGATGCAGAGGCTGAACGTATTAGAGTACGTTGAGCCTTACATCAGCGGATCGGCTTGGCGCCGTGAAGACAGATCCTCCACTATCTGCTATGTCGGGACCAGACAAAATGGAAATGGGTCCAGACGAAATGCAAACAAAGCAGGGTGGATTTGATTTAAATCAAACCGATTTAAATCACTAGTCAGTAAGGGCCGATTTAAATCAATCATTCTTCCTCGTGTAACTTTAAAATGCAAGTAGATGAAGATTTTTAGAATAACAACGTTTCATATTAGTTTTTTTTATCCCCAGTTTAGCAAAGGTAAACCAAGCATCTGTGATAATATCTTGTAGCAGAGATACTGCCCAATAATCTTACAGAAACAGACAGAAGTGGATGATGGCATAAGCACATCACCCAACATTTCCCCTGGAATAGACAAGGGTGAGGGGACACAAAAGCAATACATGTATTATACACAGTGCAAAAAATGAAGTAATGACATCATATCAATCAGAAACAATGCACAATGCTGCGGATGTACACATCTGTACACGTGCTTAAACAATTAAAATAGTCCAAATGGAGCAAATTTCTCAAGATGGCGTCCCCACTGGTGATCTGCGTAACAAGACCGACCCAAACCATCAACTGATCATGTTTACCAAAGTAAATGTATTAAAAATCAGTCTTGTTGTACGCAGAACACCACAGCATTTATGTGGTTAAAGTCATTCCCCCTATATTGATCTATGGACGTGAGTAACCCCTGAGGGTCTGTGTCCACTTTTATGTCGATTTGGTTATTCAATATGACTGATCCCCTTGTGTTGGCTGCTTGTGTTATGTAGATTTGGCCTATGAAATTACATATGGTTCCCCCTGAAGAAGTCTTCAAGGAAAGTGCGATGGGGTTACAGTTCCATTTGTTTACCAAAAAATTTAACATATACAGCCTTAAGCTAGCCATACACGTGTAGGATTCCATGGCCAATTGATCACTCATCCAATTGATTCCGGCGATCTTAGCGGGAATGGGAGCTGCGATCAATCTGCCAATTAAGAGTATCCGTTCGCTGCACACCACCTTGTCCAATTGATCACGTCCAATTGATCGGGGGCTCAGAATTGGATCCGACAGAGAACTGCCCGATCGGCCCTGAATCAATCTGATGGAACCAACATGTTGGTTCCATCAGATTGATTCAGGGCCGATCGGGCAGTTCTTTGTCGGATCCAATTCTGAGCCCCCGATCAATTGGACGTGATCAATTGGACAAGGTGGTGGGCAGCGAACGGATACTCTTAATTGGCAGATTGATCGCAGCTCCCATTCCCGCTGAGATCGCCGGAATCAATTGGATGAGTGATCAATTGGCCATGGAATCCTACACGTGTATGGGGGCCTTTATACTACATAATTAAAAACTAATCTTTATTTCATAATGGAATAACCTTGGGATGGTAACATTTTCCTCAAAAAGCATTTTATTTTTAAAAAATCTGATTTAAAATCAAAAAAATCTGATTTAAATTTAAAAAAATCAGATTTTTTTAAAAAAATCATCGATTTTTATCCACCCTGAGACAAAGCCATATATCCACTTCTTTTTTGTACTAGATATTTGGGTGCCAGGTGAAGGCTCTATGGAAGCGCCTGTCTCAACAAGATATTTTTATTTACGCAGCTAAAAATTACAAAAAAAACAACACATTTTGTGATGCACAGACAACTTTCTCAGCATGAATGGTATAACAAACAGTCTCTGAACTTTGATGTGTCACATCTAGGAGACCGGGTTGCCTCCAATATCAAATTCTATACTACCATACAGCAGCCATGTAAACTAACTAACAACATTAACACCACAAGCCTAATATTGTGTAGAAGACTCTAGTGTTACTCTGGTCTATAGAGGGACTTGAGGGGTCCTGAGGTGTGGTCAGCAAGACACTAAGATTAACCCCGGGCGATCGCAGCGGAGCACATTAAATGCCGCAACAATTTTCTGCCATCCGGGAGGGTCCTGATCACAACTCCGCTGTAAGGTGTACTTAGAAAAAAAGCAACGCCTCCTCCATTACATGGAGGTCAATCACATCGTCTACCCCCCGGCGTAATATCTGATGTCATCGGGACGCAAGGAAGCATCGGCGGTACTTACAAGGAAGCATTGTACTTCTCTCTGGGCGAGTTTTATCAGCTGAGAAACTCACCCGGAAATAACTCGGGCAGAATGCCCAGAAGGCTAAATAATCTGCCAGTTGGGGCCTCTGTATATAATTTTGACAGTAAACAGATAAACAAAACACATGTAGCCAGTCACATGACCCAATACACAATACATGTTTCAACAGACTAGACCCCAGAATAGACCACCTACTAAAAACACATCATAGTCCATGAACGGTGCTCCTGTGTCCATTGATGGCACTATCGAGAGGAAAAAGACTGCCTGATGGACCCCATCTAGTCCATTTGACACATTTGATAGACCCCCATCTAGCCAACACCCCACCATTTAGAAAAAAAAACTGTTCACTGGCTTCCAAATATATCCATACCCTTGACAGATGCCATCGCTGTTTGTTTGCATAATACATTCGTGGTCTAACTGGGCAATGCATCCGCAAACCATCTGTGCAAGTCCCAATCACAGCTTTCTTCCAAAAAGCTACAAACACATTTTACGTACCCCAAGCATATAATCTAAGACGCCATGAATAACGCTGCAAAGTTTTTTCTTCATGACCCATTAAAGTAACTGACCTTTACAATTTTGTTGGTTTTTGATGTAGGTGTAGGTGGAGGCGGCATTTCAAGGCTGGGTTCACTCTCTTCATCGGGGGCCAGATCAGGATTAAGGGCAAATATACTTTCCAAGTCAATCTAGAAAATAAAGAATTATAAAAAAATAAAGATTGTTAGCTGTTATTACAGGTACAAGAAACATGCGACTCTCTTATTGATATTTGAGAGTAAGGCCATGTGTCCACTGCCAATTCCCTGTGCTGGACGTACGCCCGGGCACACAGGGTACACACCGGAACATTTGCCGGCAAATTCCCAGTGACTTGCCAGCATTTTGCCGGGTGCTGCTTTTCTGTGTCTTGGTGACATGTCCATCGATCTTCAATGGACGGGTCTCCTGTGCCACTGCGCAGTGTTGCAATGAAGACGCGACATTCCACAGCTTCAAAAGCAGCACCACGGGGATGCGGCAAAAGTAGCGCAGAGTGGACACTGCCCCATTCATTAGAATGGAAAGTGTCCTCTCTGCGTCTTTTTCCCAGCTGCAGGTGCGTGTCCTCTGCGGGGACACAAGCCCTCATCATAATTCATAGACATAGAAAAGAAATAAAGGTATCCAATATTAAGGGCCCTTTCACACTGTATGTTCTAGACGTGTAATGTGCAAAACAGATGCGTTAACATTAAGGGCTTGTTTCCATTTGAGCGATCTCCTGTGATCAATCGGGTGCGGTGCGGTGGCAACTGATCGCCCCTGACCACGGCCATAGAGATGAATTAATGCGGTTAAAAATTGCGTCTCCATCAATTGATTTTAACAGCCCCCCTTCACTCTCTATGGGCACGATCAGGCAGGAAGTGGGGGCTTGGGACAAGACATCTTGCCCCTGCTGATTCCTATCGCAGGAGATCGCTGGGTGCTAGCAATAGGGCCCTCATGCAACTAAATGGTTCCAAAAGAGGAACAGCGCATCCTCTGCCACACTGAGACACAAAGGGAAAGCGCAATCCATGCCCATAGTGAGCCCGGGAGCAATAGTGTATGCCCTTCCATATCTCTCTATAAATGCATCACTATAGCTATAAACAACAATGCGCAATAATAAAAATTTGGGCTGCTGCAAGTGAAGGGTGATAGACCAGACTGTAAGTATTAAACCAATGGTACAACTGTGTTTTCTGAACAATTTATGGAGAACCAGAACTCTAGAAAAGGGGAGCATGACTAAAATGTAAGAAATGCATCAGGCTGGGGTTCAGATCAGACATTATGATCCGTCTGTCTGGCAGGGCGGGAGTTAACCTCCTGGGTGTTGCGCATGTGGCACACTTTTTCTGAAAAAACAATCCACAGGCGATTAGCGAGGAGCACATTGACTGCCGCAGCAATTTTCTGAAATCCAGCATCACCGTGCTTGGAAACATTAACATGGAGGTCAAGGGAGAAACCTTCCTCCTGCCGTCATATCTGAAGTCACAGGACGGGCACGGAAGCATCGGCGGGTATGTCGATAATCTCAGAGGGATCTTAGAAACTCACCTCGAGATAACTCAGGCAGAACACCCGGGAGGTTAAAGAAGGAGCTGACAGCTTCCCTGTCCCTCTCTCTGCCATACAGAACAGTACTCTAAATAAATAGAGCACTGATCTCAATATGGAGATAGAGCTTTGTATGTCAGCTCATGCCGACGTAAAAAGGTCCAGCTGAGAAGCACACATTTTGTCACCACTATTAGCCACACATTTTGTCACCACTATTAGCTACACAGATTTCTGCCCCATTCAGTCGGGCCAGACATACACACAATCCACCTGGCTTAAAAGCTTGCTGGCTGGCTGGATTTATGCCCCACTCGGCAGGTGGCTGGCGACACGGAGCCATCGGCCGAGAGTAGAAGGAGAATCAGACAAAAGACCTGCCTGCGAGCGTATCTTCCCTCTGAGAACTTGCCCGACTTCACAGCCAAGCCAAGAGCTTGGCTGGGGAGGTAGAGGGGCAAGTAGAATGAGCGACCACCTGCGGCCGAACAGTCCTGTGCGCGCGCACTTCCGTCTTAAAGGGCAATAAATTGGTCTTGCACTTAAACCCCCTTACAACCCCTTTTAATAATTCCCATACCTCTTCCAGCTCTCTTTTAACAGAATGAAAGTGAATCAAATCTCTGCAGTTTATCTGCAAAGAAACCAAAGAAAAATCAAACTTACCTCCTTTCCCTTTGTGTCCCCATTTTCAATCCATTCCACAGTAATACTCTCGCTGTCCTCATTTAGGGATGTTACCATAGCTTGGTGTATTCGGCCTGCAGAGCAAAAAAAACCAGAGTTATGCAAAACTACTAATGACAAAAAAATATAATGAAATGATTCTAATGATTTGCAAAAGATATAATAACGACATGACAAGCATGGGAGTCACTAATAGACAATAAAACGTTCAGGCCAATGCATGCTGCAGGTCACCAGCCACGTCCCATCTAGATTAACTGGAAAAAAGTACATTCCCAAACTGAACAAACATTTATATTACAACATTACTAATTTGCTGCCTTTATTTTAATAATATGTTAAAACTGGCCAATTCTGTGAACTTAAAACTGAACTGTGGGAATTGCAAAACAGCCCCTCCCCACGGACCCCTAAACTGGAAAAAAAAAGTCACCAGCAGTGATGGTTTTAGGCATGGGCATCACCATCCCAGGGGAGGCATCTGGGCATTAGAAATTTGCCCACACAGGTCCCCGATCTACTTAGGACCACCCCAGGTCAGCAACATTACTTTCTGCCATACTGCATCTGATCTGTCCCCATCACTGACATAAGGCAGGGCTTTGCTCCCACAGAACATCCAGCAAGCAGTCTATGTACTAAGAGGCACAGAAGAATCTACATCCCCCAACAAAGAGCCATCGAAAAGCATTGGGCTCCTCTTGTATACCAGAATCTATTAAACGAATCTGTTTCCCCCAAAATAAGGCATCCTCCAAAAATAAGGTATACCTCAGTGGGGTATTCTTCTTCATGGAAAAATAAGAATCCCCCAAAAATAAGACATAGGGCAACTTTGAGAGCAAAAAGTAATATAAGACACGGTCTTATTTTTGGGGAAACACAGTAGTTCTAATGAAATCACAATCATCTTGTCCCGCAAGATACAGCAGATTCTTAGCTTGAGTCATAGCTTGAGATCGCCTATCACCTTCTTATATTACGACACATCTGATGTCACCACAAAACCTCTTACATGGCAATCACATGTTTATGACGATCACACCATTTCCTTGCAGCTTCCAGCACGGGGTGGGACAAGCTTATTCACAATTGTATCAGGTATTTGTCTACTTCCTATAAACTCCTTATCTTACATACAATCAGTGCTAGAGGTGACCTGATTCCATCAATGGCAGGTAGCTTAGTCATTTCTTCTACACAGAACATAATAGAGAGTCTATTAACCTCCCTAGCGCACTACCGCACCATTTTTAACAGTGTGGTACAGGCAATGGCGCAGTGTACGAGGTACACTGCCTGCATTTCTCCTCCCCCCTCCCTCTCCTACAGCCATTGGCATTCATGACACAAGCTAGTAGGGCTGGAAACAGAAGCCCCTCCATTACATGGAGGTCTATGGCACTGCTCACCCTCTTCCTACCGCTGACCGATCAGTGAAGCCGCAGAGCCCCGGAAATGCCTGCGCTGGATGCCCTTCGTATATACAGTGGAGGCCTCTTTAAAGAGGGAAAGCCCACGCAAGTCCTAATTGATATTGGGTAATCTGTCCAAAATCACACTAGTATCATGTGAGAGGAATGTTGTGTATCCATGGAGGCTGCAGCTTGCCGGGGCCCTTTCACACCTAGCTGTGGGAACTGCTGCGGCTGGATGCAGCTCGCCGTAGCTTTCCCGGGGATAGCGGCTTTCATGGGAGCCCAGCTACATCCAGAGTTTGTTTCTTCACACAAACTCTGGACGAGATGGGCTCCTCATGAACTCTAAGAAGGTTACAAGCCGGAAAACGGGAAAGTGGCCGTATTTTTTTGGACTAAGGCTAGGGCTTCCACTATGGTTTTAAAAGCCGGCTTTGAACATAGGCCTTTTACGCGTGCAAGCCGCCCATTGGCTGCAATGGGCCTATGACAGGGCCACAGTGTCAGAGCTCCTGATCCGTTGGTCCGAGCCTTCATTCATGTGGGCACAGGGCTCCACGTCAGAGGCTTGCCGGATGACGCATCCATTGATAATCGAGGGGACGCGGCATAATTACATATGACAGAACTTCCCCCGGCATGTTAGTTATATGTCAGCCCATTCATTTAAATGGGCCGCATTATAGGATGCGCTATGTAGTGCTGTCGTTCACGTGGCCCGAATAGGTAATAAAAAAAAATTCTTTTTTTTGCTGCCCTAGAAACATCTGATTTACCAGGCATCCAGGCAATCCTAAACTAAATGCTTAGGTGGCTTTCATGCAAAGTTGGTACTCAACTGCCCGGTACCACCTTACGTACTGTGATCTCATTAGAGGACACTGCTGGTTACTGACTAATGAGAACATCACATTAAACACCTTCTGCTCACCCTCCCTGTCGGATGCAGTATGGGCAATCACAACAAAGTACATAGGACTCTGCTGGGTTTCCCCGCTCTCACCTCTGCACATCCCTTGCCAACTCCTTAACATGGAGGTCAATTGAAAAGCCCCCCTGATGACGGCAAAGAGGCAGCCTTGGAAGCAATCTGCCAGTCCACAAGGATTTAGAATTGCCGTGGGCTCACCGAGGATAGGTTGTTATTTTCTAGTCTAAATCAGGGCGAGTTTGTTTTTTAATCAAATTTACCCCGACCTGCACTGGGGCAAACAGCCAAGGAGGTTAATCCACTGTGCAAGTGTACCGCCCTCTGCCAGCGTTCTCTGCCTTAGACAACAATGAAATCAAACCTTTACAGTAATTATAAGAAAAGAAACATGGAGGATGGGATTT
>CM070032.1:27362395-27383765 GCA_036250615.1 Ptychadena robeensis
GTTACTTGTAGACCTGGAGCACTGAGAAAATGAGTACTGGAACCTTAATCATTCCTAACATTTGTATACTAAATAAGCGAGTTTCTCATTTCTGTAGACGAGAGAATAAAATCAAATGCGCAATCACTGAACAGCATTATAAATCAAATCAGAATAACATTTCTACATGTAATGAGGAAAAAAGAGGATCATGAGATGCATATAATTCCACTGCAGTGACTACTGCACACCTGAGTTGATGATGCTTCCTACCTGCAGAGTTTGTATGGGAGATCATGTTGGGTGAGCAGAAGGGGTCCTTATAAATTAAATTTTTTTTAACCAGCATATGAACATATTACTTGCCAAAACCCCTAAAGCAGTGGTTCTTAACCTTTTTAGATCCGCGAGAATGGAAGTGACGCCGCAAAGTGTCACTTCCTGTATTTGGAACGTGGAAGTGCCAGTGTGATGTTCCTTCTGTCCTATTTTCCCAACCTGCTTGTGACAATTACTGTATGTGCAGAGTGGGAAGTAAGGAGGGAAATAATGCCTCATTGCTCCCAACTTCCCACTCTTCTTGTTACGTTGCCCTAACACAGTGCTTCCCAAACTTTCCTTGCAAGGCCCCCCTTTTCTATAAAGGAACATTATCCAGCCCCCCCTCCTTATTCAAACACATGTTAAGAATGAGGGCCAGCGCCCCCCCCTGGAATACCTTCGCGCCCCCCAGTTGGGGAACCACTGCCCTGTTACTTTGCCCTAACGCAGTGCTTCCCAAACTTTCCTTGCAGGGCCCCCTTTTCTTTTTAGGAACATTATCGAGCCCCCCTCCTTATTCAAACACATGTTATGAATGAGGGCCAGTGCCCCCCCTGGAATACCTTCGCGCCCCCTAGTTTGGGAACCACTGCCCTAATGTAAAACTTTAAAGTAAACCCTAAATTACACCATTACTGTGATCAATTGATTTTTCTTCTATGGAATACTTTACCCTGTAGTGAAGGGGTTTTACACTTCGGTATAAAGCCAATGTTATATATATATATGTATTTGTATAGTCAGGCCATGACATTTTGGTTATTGCTGTAAAAGTGTGTATATACCTTTAAGAAATGTAACTTTTGCCCTTACCTATTTTGAGTTGGAGTAAACAATTTGGAGTAATAAAAATTTGCTGTAACTCTTGTAATTGGAGACAATACAAGGTGGTCAGATGCTGTATAATACAGCAATAATTCCCATGGTATTTAACAAAAATATATATAAACAACTAGTATTTTTTAAAGATAAAATTGTCTTACTGGAGAGGGAAAGATGCTCAGAGGTGTAGATTTCATTTATGTACACACTAAGGTTTGAGGCTTGGAAAAAAGGGGCTATTCCTACCCTCTGCGTCATAACAGTGCCAACATCCCAATCACAATTTACAAAACCAGAGACTGAACATTGCATCAAGTTCATTATGGAGCATTGGACTTAGGGACTTTAAGGGCACCCAAATTCCTCCTATAAAAGATATTGGCATTATTGTTTTAGGTTCTATCAATAAAAAAATCATGTATTGGTTAAATGGTACATGAAATAAAAAAATTTCCAAAAATAAATACAGTGATAAAACATACATTACAATCATCAAATTACAGTCTGTTGCTTGCTTCGGCTTCTTCGGGAGGTGTATCAGCATTAAAGTTCATATAAAACCAAATTCCTATGGCTAATTCAACATCAGTTAAAGTGAGGCAACATCCAATAGGGGGAAAAAACTACAGGAAGGACAGCCCCTGCCCAGCGGAGGTGGGGGGAGGATAACTCTGCCATTACTTCAAGTCATCTTCCATTCATGAGGTAAACATTTAGATTAATGAGGAAAACATACAGTAGATTGTGGTCATGGAGACTGCACTTTGGACTGTGGATGCCCATTTAGCAGACAAGAACGTACTAGTTACTCTCTACCTTTCTAAACAGGCTTAAGTTCACATTTTCTACCACCAAAGCCAATGGAAAAAAGGGCTATGGTGACTCCATGGTACTGTTTGAACCTTGACAATAGGTTGACTGAGAGTTGAAACAGAAAAGTTGGGATGTTGTGTACTTCAAGCTAGTCGTCTGCATGATTGAAGTCATGGGACATTAGGTTGTTGAAGTTGGGGTCTAGCAGCACTTGGTTAAGAGTGTGGATAGGGCAGTCTTTGAGCTGTTGTTCAAGATTAGCCGCACATATTTATGAATACTCTAACCTACCAGAGAGTTAATAGAGAACATGCATTCAGTCACATCATCCTCTAGTACACAAGCCATAAATTTCTTGATCTGGAAAGGTATGAACAAGATGGATGAGTTACAGCAAACATTCTTTGGAGTAATTACAGAACAATTCTCAACAATATTCAATGTGCGTTGCCAAACTTAAAAAGTCCTTCACACAATTCCAAGTTCACTCCAGAGAACAGACCCACACAAATAGCTAAACAGGCCAATGCAGGCAGTATCTCACAAGCCTGTACTATTTTCTTGTGTTGTTTTTAGGTTGAGTCACCCTTAGCGTTATGTCATAAAAGTTTTATGCAGGAATCCTGTTTGCAAGTTGAAACCAGAGTGGTACCCTATGCCTATAAACACGATACCAGAATAAATACAATATAGAGTATTTATGGTAATAGGCAAAAAAGCTCCAAATGGCCCTTTTAACAGTGAGGTTAACACACAGCTAAGGGTCCCGACAGAGCCGATCCACATACCTTCCTACCGACAGGCTGGTCTTCTGATGATGTGGTTTCTTAAAGGTTGAGAACCACTGTCATAAACAGCACAACATGATTCTTATGTGTCACGAATGGTCCCAATGACAATCATGGGAAATGTAATATACAGCCAGATGCAAATGAAGACAGGAAGCAATAAAGCACCAGATGCAATGATGGGGGCAATAAGTTGTTTTGAAGGCAAAGAGGCATTTAGGACAGATGCCAACGAGTTACAAAAAAGTTCCAACTGGAATTCCTAGTGATGTAGCTTTAGTAATCCATCAAAAAGTTCTTCAAGGTACTTCCGGGTCAGCCTGCAATCTCATCATTCTGTGCTAGGCAACCACTTTTTCTTAAAATTGCAGAGGGCAGTACTTGGAACTATCACTGACCAAATTATCACCTTAAACATCACAAGTACATTATTTGCTCAAGTGCTGACTAGGAGCAAGTGCAACAACTACTGGAATAGTCATTATACATTCACTAATGATGTACTGTACAGCCAAATTAACCTCATGACTGCCCCTGTTCCCTCTGTTGATGTTTATTTGAGGCTTTTACTCATATTTGTATGGAAAATGCAAGAATGGTAGAATATATCTCTGCAATCAGTGGGTGTAAATTGGCACCGAGAGACAAGGTGAAATGTGGATTGGCTTTATGTCTCTTTGCAGTAGGGAAATGTTTTGAATTATTGAGCAGTCAAATTCAGCCTACACAAATTATTTTACTGCAATCATGAAATTATCCTCGGCATTCATTACATAATTCCCACAGTAATCAAGACACATTATATTAAATATGTTTTTATTTCACATAATAATCGGCCTCATTTATCAGTTTTTCAAGCTTTTTTTTCTTTTGGTTCGCATTTATTTCAACCCATATTTAACTCTTTTGCTTTTAAGTAGGATTTACTTTGGCATGGCTTACAGCAAACTGTGTGCTACAAAAGTGTCACTTGCTGTTTATCAATTATTCCAGTTACACACCGAACAATGTTCAGCTACGAAGGGGAGTGGATAGCTTGAAAGCACAATAAAGAGCTCATGTTGGGTTGCAGGTTTCAATGTGGAATTGTAGCAACGAATCTGTAGGGAACTTCAGTTTTGCTATATAGCTGGAGAATGGAATGGAGAATGCTGGGTAATTTTTCAGTTGCGAAGGGATCTAGAGTGGATTTAACATGAAACTACATTAAAGCACAGCTCTGCTCTTAAAACAAAAAAGGCATTTGTACCATTGTTGTATATATCAAACCTGGAAAATTCATGTAGTAAGGTAGCCATAGACATCGGAAAACAGCCCTATAAACGGAGACATCTTGCCCATTATCTCCAACACATAGGGGCATATTTTTTCAAGGCCAACACTATAAGACCCCCAGTTAATGCTGAATATTGCAATACACACTTCACGCGCACCATATATAAACATATGGAGTTAGCTGCCTCTATATAGGAGCAGAGAGGACACATAACAGTGGACAATGCCAACACCAATGTCATGGCACTCAATAGCTGCTGCCACATCCTCATTGGGTACACCAATCTTTTTTATTAAATAAAGCATGATAGGCATTAAAGATAAAGAAGATATGGGGAAAACAGGCACTTTTGCATGAATAGTGACCTTGCCACAACCACATGAAGAAAGCCTCATAGTAAGAGCATGACTTGTTGAATACCAAAGATAAAGCTGTATTTAGGATGACAGAAAGGAAAAGGGAAGCTTTATAAATGTGACAGAAAACCCATATTTATTGTTTAAAAAACAAAAGGTGGATAGAAGAATAATTCTAGGTCACTGTAGACACCTCAGAGAACACTTAACTCAATGATTAAGAATAGCAAAAAGTGTGGCTCTAAATCTTGAAATCCCTGTCCGTCTGCCAAAAGTGACTAGTGATGGATGCCCAAATACACTCTAAAGACATTACAGTGGCTGTGATTCTAGAAAATATTAATGCAACAATTATAGCCCCGATGCTCCACCAATCACAGCTTTATGGGAGTGGCAGAAAGAAAGCTAATGGCAACTAAAACATTCCTGCCAAGTTTGCTAGAAGACATATGGGAGATTCTAAATTCATCTGAGAGAGTGTAGGATGATACAGGTAATACCCAGACTGTGGAGTATAGCCTCTACTCCCAAGACTCTGTATAAGGGTCCTCCTTGCTCAACCCCTAGCCCAGTAGGGAAGGCCATCACAGCGGGTCAAACCTTGCTTACCTCAAAAATGTAAGAGGTAATGATTGATATTTCTCTTATAAGGTAAGATCTTTGTGTACTTAAAGATTGAGTTACTGAATCGGAGTTGTGCATTCATTGTTGAACGGGCACGTAGAACGATGGCTAAATCTCCCCCTCCTAGGGCACTGCCACGTACATTTATCACCAAAATGCTGAATTATCTTGACAGGGATGCTCTTCTGTGCTTAGCAACTGCCTTCCAAAAAAGTGGGCTGATGTATAACTAATGTGCCTAGGCCTGGGTCATCTGTCAAGCCTCTGTTCTGTTCATGTCGAAGCAAAGCTCCTCATCTACATTAATGCGACAGAGGCTCCGACCGATGGATCAGGGGCTATGATGGTTTTGGTTGACAGCCCTTTTATAGCTGCATGGTCGTCAATGGCCGGCTTGAGCAATGAGTCATTATTGTTCTATAGCACCATCAGGTTCAAATCAAAATTTTAACTTGCCTTTGAACTCTATTTATGCAATATATGCAATAATTTGTGTTAGAGACATATATATTTTTTTATTACCTTCTACCCTTCTGTACATCTCCAGCAAGTTTGGTAATGATACCATGTTCAGGGGCTTTGCAATTCACTCACAAAGTCAGATGAATTAAAAAAAAAAAAGAATATGGCCATCTCTATTAACAAAGAGAATATCCAGCAAAGCATATACAGTACATGAAATGCAGATGTCTTTGGTGGTGCCCTAAATGTATATTTATGTTTCCTTTCAATTCACCCCCATAATAAATGTAGCTCTAGTCCCAGATGCCAAGCACAGTGTTCTCATTCTCTTTAGCAGGTTCATCTAAAAATTATGTTTGTGAATTCATTATCAAGCATGTTCCTTGGGACAGATTCTACTTTAGCTTATAAATTAAACTGGTTAATAGTTAATAGTTTTGCTTCACTTGTTCTCCTGCTGGGTAAAGATGAGACACGTGGATAGATCAGATTAAAATAATGAATAATTAAATATAATTTATAGCATGTTCTTAAACTTAATAGAAAATGCATATATGCTGCCGTAGCTCTTTAACTTTCTGATCTCTTGTTGTTTTTAATGTATGAACTTCACAGGGAACCATAATATCTTAGTACTTGTATTTGAGTGAAGCATTAGTTTAATAAATAAATAGTAAATAAATAGTAACCTAAGAATAATAAGATAGTGGTGTCCACTAATGGAACTCCTAAGGGTCAGTTTCCACTGCGTCAAAAAAAAAAAATATTTTGACGTAGCCCATTATATCAAATGAGCCTGTCCCAACATCCGTCAGTGCAACTACGTCTATTTTGAGGGTAAGTTTCCACACATTGCCTGCACGGCAGATGGCCTGTCTACACATCTGCCGGTGCAAAGACTCAATGTATTCGACTATGCTGAGCCTTGCAGCAGTGGAGTGGCTCGGCGCCGTGAAGACAGATCCTCCGCCGAGCAGGTAAGTGTATCTGCGTATACGCTTAGCAGGCTCCCGACGTAGCTGATAGACATTGCCTGCACGGCAGATGGTCTGTCTACACATCTGCCGGTGCAAAGACTCAATGTATTCGACTATGCTGAGCTTTGCAGCAGTGGAGTGGCTCGGCGCCGTGAAGACAGATCCTCCGCTGAGCAGGTAAGTGTATCTGCGTATACACTTAGCAGACTCCCGACGTAGCTGATAGACATTGCCTGCACACCGGATGGTCTGTCTACACATCCGCCGGTGCAAAGACTCAACGTATTCGACTATGCTGAGCCTTGCAGCAGCGGAGTGGCTCGGCGCCGTGAAGACAGATCCTCCGCCGAGCAGGTTAGAGTATCTGCTACGTTGGGGTCCCCGCTAAGCGCGTACGCTTAGCGGAAAGGATCCCGACGTATATGGAAACAAGCCCTGACGCAACGGAGGGGTATTATCTGTCACTAACGAATGCACTGAAGGAAAACATTTCCTGTATGCCGTAATGGATGCACAGACGAATGCACCCTTCCGTTGACGAAGGGAGGTTGACGGATTGAAAAACGTAGTGGAAACAAGCCCTTAAGTTACTAGCTGGGCAAATATTTACATATAGTTTTTGTTGGACACAACTTACTAAATGGCTGTGATATTGATTTCGAGGTTCTTTTTGCTGACCCATCCCTGAAGATGTTGGTACGTTCTTGACTGATTTTTCTAGGAACGTGTAGTTAAATGTGTTCTTTTCCAGCATCACCCTTCTAAATGTCAGATTCAATCATAATTGTGTTCTATTACAACCATTTGATGTGTTTTGCATTTATTAGATAATTATTCAGAATAACCATCACTTTCATCGTTTTATTTAACATGGATATCAGTTGTGGCACAAACAGGACTTTCAATTTCAATACCATGCTTAACCAATTGCCATATCACCCACCTTGTCTGATCTGAATATAATTTTGCACAATATCAATGATACTGTCATAAATATGATTGACTAGATGTTTTCATCCATTAAGCCTATCTTAAGCCTAAGAACATAATAACATAAAAATGGGAGTTGCTTGTACCAAGTGGTTGCATCTTAAATAAAAAAGAAACACTGAGGAAAAGCTTATGCTTATCCTGGGGGCCTAATTTGGCCGGCGGCCTAATTATATTTGGTGCATGACATAATTAAAAAAAACAATTTTATTTCAGAAATGATTGCTACAGGATTCATCTGGCTCAAATTGTGAAAGAGTGGTTCAGGGAGCAGAAGACATCATTGTCACACATGGATTGGCCACCCCAGAGTCCAGACCTTAACACAGTTAAGACTCTATGGGATGTGCTGGAGAAGGCTTTGCGCAGCAGACTCTACCATCATCAATGCAAGATCTTGGTGAAAAGTTAAAACAGCAATGGATCGAAATAAATCTGTGACATTGCAGAAGCTTATCGAAACAATGCTGCCGTGTATGCGTGCTGTAATCAAAGCTAAGTGCGGTCCAACAAAATATTAGAATATGTGACGTTTTTTGTGATGGCGACTTTTATTTTGGCCAGGCAGTGTATAAAGACTAAATAAGAGTACTGGATTCATCAATGCAGTCTTACATGTAGGTTTTATCAAAAGCAGTGTAAGTACCGTAGTTGACTAGCTATAAGTCTCCTGCAATCTCTCTTAAATTGCAACCTGAATCCTTTGAAATGTAAAAGTTGTTTAGTCGTTCTTCTTCAATTCACTTTAAATTGTATTATTTTAGTGAAGTTAGTGCAATATTCATTTTACTGGCTTAAATGCTGCTGAGCTGAGTACTTTCATAACAAATTGTGATCCATGACACGGGTCATATGCCCTCTGGCAGACATTGTCTATTGGAAAATCTTATTAAGCTGTTATTTTCTCGCTGAGGACAACATTGTCTCATGTTGAGAGCCTATTGTGATAGTAAGCAGCTCTGCCACCACGAGGGAGGACTTACAGCAGTGTAGTTTGAGCAACTATTCCAATGCATAACTAAAATATATGGGAAACTGATATGGCTTTAAAAATGGAAGACCTTTATATTACTTTTAAAATCATTTGGATGTTCTAAACTATAGGCAGAACATTTTGTTTTATACAGTAGGAAGAAGGTTTTGAAAACCTGTCAAAGTGAATGATTAGTGCATCATCACCGATGTCATGGTGGATCCAGTGAGAAGATATGGTTATGGCTGAAGCAGGTAAGCTACCCCGAGTGCAGCTCGGGGTTACCCAAGACACTAAGGAATACTGCTAAAGCCGGCCATAGACGTCCCGATCTATGGCTGACATCTGTGACGTCACCACGCTGTGAGCAGTCTGCTACAGAACGGACAGGAATCCTGTGTGTTCCACTAACACACGGGACTCCTGTCAGACTGTAGCCAATTAACTCGGAGGGGGAGGAGACTCAAGATGGGCTCCCTCATAGTTGCGGCCGACCAACCTTTATGTGCTCGGCGGGAGCGAGCACGCAGGTTGGTCTGCTACAACTATGGCCGGGAATCGGCCTGTCTATGGGGGGCTTAAAAGTGTTAGCTCAAATCAGACAAACTGCCATTTATTTTACTGGTGAGGGTAAATCTCCATAATAAAGATACAGACATTTATAAATATTTGACTCCTATTCAGCTTCCTGGAGGTGGTAAAATAACTCACAGAGTTTGTATGTTCAACTTTTCAGAATGTTGGGTCTCATTTACTAGTTACTACTTGTGCTTGTTTTTTTATTTGGTTTGAAGAAATTGTAAAAAAAAATTTTTTTTCCAGCATTTGGATCAAAACCTCTTGGCCTCCATACATAAACTGCTGGAAAATGCTTCAATTGGACAAATCTGTCAAGAACTCCAAGTATTGACAAGTAGCCCATATGGTATCCCACTGCTGTTTGTTGACCTGTGAAGAATACATTCTACACATTACAAAGACCAACAACTGTGGTATTCACAATAACAAAACAACATAAACTAATTTCATATATAAGATGGCCCACTAAATCATGATCATGAATGAAATAACCCCATGTTTTACTTATCAAAAGCAATCACAAATTAATATGTAATAGATTTTATGAATGTTAATGAAATTAAAACAATTTAACCAAGTACCACTGAAGGCTGCCATAAAATGTATTATTTTAGATTCACAACTATGGTTTCCCAGTTGGTCTTCTACATTGTAACCTTGTGGTGTTGGTTTAAAAATGAAATTAGAGGGCAGCTGGAACACACCTCTGATTTCCCAATCACAAAGCCATCCATGAGTGAGAACATGCATCTACCACTACAGTGAGCCCTTGAATTACAAACCTTATTAATTTCCAAGGGTTGGTTGTAAGGCAAGTTGGTTGTCAAGGCAAGTCAGAAATAATGAATGTAGCCATAATGCCTTCCGAACCCCCTTTTACTTAACCTTTACTTGACCTTTTCATAATAAAAAGTGTTGTATAATATGTATAATTTACCAGAAGCACCAAAAATTTTCCTGTAATCACCATGGTTCAAGATGACAGGATGAAATGGAAGGTGGTTATTGTTTGGAAGTAGGGTCCTCTTTCATAAGAACATCAGGAATTTGTCTCTCTGGTCTCCTTTCTCTCCTTGGAAGAGCCTGTAGACTTTTGTAGCTTGGTGAGATGGTCCATTATGACATGCTGGACTTATTAGTGAGATCAGTCACATGATCGCCACCTTCATATTTTGTCACAATTTCCTTCTTTTCGAATGTGATTGCTTTTTTTTTACCTTCTCTTCCTTTCTTTGCCTATTCTACCTATTTTGGGGCAGTTTTGATACATTGAATTTTTTTTAAATGTATTTGGGCTAGAGTGCAGGTCACAAATACTTCTCTGACATCCCGGGTCTTTGTTTACAAACATGCAAGCGCAAACACGTTTAAACATGGCTTTTGTTAGTTTGTTACAATTCTTTATAGAACTAAATGTGACCCATTCAGAGTTTAGATCGACTTCAACATCACTGTCACCTAAAAATTGCATCCATTTATCAAAATAGGAACTTTTTGCTGTTATGCTCTTTTCAACAGCACAATGACCTTGTTAGATTTGATGCTGCTCTCTTCAGAATGCTGAAACAACTATATTTATAAGCTACTTACAGCACTGTTGAATTTAATACCATACTCCTTTTTGCATAACTATATGCAGAAATGATGGTGGGGAATGTCACTGAGGGATGAAGACGATCTACAAAGCTGCCAACTGTCACAAAATAAGTAAAACATAAGCAACATTTTCATCAAGTATAAACCTAAGGTCAATACAATTGGCAGGTGACTGACTCTGCAATAAAATTCTGAGGTGCGTCACAGAAATTGTTCTGAGCCTTTATTTGCTATCCAAAAATATCCAAAGCCAGGATGGGTTTGTACAATAATTCTGGATTCTGGAAGGACAACAAACAAGATTTGTTTATGTTATTAAAGGTTGAGACACTAAGTATGATAATATATTAATATTTTTCTACATCGGCCCAGAGTTTAGCTGTAATCAGTCTACCAAAGCCATGTTACCAGTGTGAGTGGATCTACCTTACTATGGAATGTAATTCGACTGAAGTTGCTTTGTAGATCAGGAGATTTCAAATATTAGATTTTTGCTAAGTATACTGGAGCCAATAGTTGTGGCAGACTTAAAGTAGACCTACCACCTCACTGAGCACTGTTGATACTGGGCACTGCGGGGTGGCTTGACGTTTATCTGTGACATCCATTCCATCACCACCAATCTCACCATCTTTTTAGCCAGGTTTTTTAAGGATAATACCTGGCGATCCATTAGGCCCTAATTATCAATTACCATTGTACTATGATTGGAATTTTATCATTGTTTTTATTGGACATTAAACTACCAACATTTTTGTTTAATTATGACTCATGTTAATTATGATTCATGTTATCACTATGTCATACTGTGACTGATCTACATTGAAACCGTGAAAGTCCCCTAGCCTCTGTTAAACCAGAGGATATTTTCGCTCAGGGGTGAGGGGTTCTCCTCTACAACTGGGCAATTTTCTATATTTGGGCACTGCTGATTATTTGGCAATCACTGCTCAAAATGTAAAAAAAAATGTTCCTTACAGAGGGGAGGCGATTTTCGGGCTCTTCCCTCCCACTGTGTGATGTACCCGCCGTGGCAAGCTTATAAGCAATCAGGGGACAGGAACAGCTGGGAGGAAGTCCAGAGTCTCCTGTGAATTGGAATGCAGCTTCACATCTGAAGAATCTAATGTGATGAAATTGAAGCTCCATCTAGTGGCCGTTTTATAGAATTACAGCCCCATAGTCAGAATTAAGTATTCCTGAAGCGTGGGCAGAATTGCTTCTCTCTGCCCTTAATAAATATGATTTCACAGATGTATACTGCTGACAGGTGAGTATTATGTCAATGTAATGTATGCGTTTTTTTTTATTTTGAGTATAGAAGCGCTGGTTTTATATTTTGAGAAATGGGTGTTTTTAAGAGCTAAAAAGCATTCTATAGCAATACTGGACCTGGTAATGTATTACAGATTGGCTCCACATTTGCCTTATTGCACACATTTGCACACTCTGTGCTACATTTATTACTGCCTGTGTTATTCACAAAGATTAGGATGTTGTGTTTGCCATTCAATGCCCAACAAAGTTTCCTTGCCAATGGAGTATAGAGGGTTTCTTAATTCAAGGAGAACCAATCAGGCGTCATCTCAGCTTTTATAATCAACTTATTATTTTTTTTTTTGGGGGGGGGGGGTGTGTGGACAAAACTTTCATTTGCTTTTGCTGGACTTCAACAGCTTCAGTTTTAAAATAACCCCCTTAAATGATAAGAACTGTGCTGCAATAAATAAACCCTCTCAATTAATAATAATCATGTTATCAGGTACTAATCAAGCTAATGGAAAGACCAATGAAAGTTATGATTTATCAAGGCTTGTATTTCTTTTAGGCACAAGGGCTCTTGTTGCTTTTTTAGCTATAAAATGTATATTTCTTTCTATCATTTTGATAGCGGTGTCTGCTCTTTGCTTGGTTAGAACTCAGTAACACCTGGAAGAGGAAAGCCAGGACAGAAATACATGCAGCAGTTAAGCAAATTGACTATAAACACAGGAAAAATGACTAATTGCTTTCCAATTACAGCATGTGTTCTGGAAAATTAGCACTGTGCAGAATCAAGATCTGAAAAATATCATTTTAAGTCATGTCCCTGGAATCTTTTTTTTTTCATCTTGCAGCTCTTGCTTATGAGTTTTATTATTGCTGCACCCGATGGAAACATAATTAGAACACAAATTTTTCAATCTAAAGGAAAATACTAATATCATACAAAACTTTCCATTTTATTTCAAAGGTGACTGCACTTTAAAATACCCCCCCCCCTCTCCATTTCCTTTAAGGATGAAGTCCGATTTTTGTGTAGTGTTTCTCTTCATATTTGAAATGAGTTCAGATCTGATCAGCAGTAGTGACCAGCAGCATAGGCAATATTCATATTCCCAAAATATTGCAAAATTTTTGCCTAATATTCACACAACAATCGTAAATTTGTGAATTCATGATCTCCAGTCATGATCTCCTACTCATTATTTGCAATCAACGCTTCTGATGTAAAAATTTCAAATATTGAAGTTAGGATATAGCACTATCTCCGCAAATCTGTGAAGTGCAGATATTGGAAATACAAATTTGTGATTCAAATATTCACGATCAACACTTATCAGCAGGTAGCAAATCCAAGCATCCTTAAAGTACTGTATAAAGTATGATGTATGTCAGCTTCCATTTTTTCCTGCTGGAATGAGCTCCACATTAGAGTGGTCACTCAATTATGATGAGTAGTGGTCTTGAAGTGGTGAAATTTGTCCTGTTAGCACAACTACATGTATTTGGGTCAAACTGCCTATTGCTGAAGCTGAGTACCTTGATTACAATAGTCAGCCTGGTTTCTTCCCCCCATTCATAGACATTGACTATGGTTCAGGATTGAAAATCCTTTGCATAGCCTCCTTCCTCTCAGTCCAGTTCTGTTTCAGAAGAAAGACAATGGTATCACTGATAATGCTTGATAGTTGTTTTACTCCCTCAAAGAAGGTTAACATGGATACAGCATATGTATAATATTCCAAAGCATAAAACATCACAAATTATTAATTTAAAAAACGTTTCTATCACTGCTGCAGTCCACAAAGTTATTGTTGAATGAGTAGAACAACATCCTGCCTTTATCTAATAGTGCCCCTGAGTTTGAGTATTTCATATTTTATACATTGAATTTCCAATGCACACAAAGGGTTAGGTATGTACTATATGCCAAGTGTGCAAGGCAACGTGTTGCCATGAGGTAGGCCCCCTTTTCGTTCATGGTTGGAACTTGTGCAGGGTGCAGTCACCTAAGTGTAGTTTAACCACAACATGGAGTTTTGTTGGATGCTTGGTAGGTACAAATTATTGTTCTTGACAATGTAAAAGTGGTGTTTTCTAAAAATGAAGGCAATGAAAAGAAGTAAGGGGTGTAGAGGGGGTATGAAAAGATATGTATATAATAAGGTGTATGCTCTGTGTTTTAGTGGTGAGCTACCACTTGACTTGTGTTAGACCAGAGCATGGCAAAGGTGTACTGTTACCTATCACACATTACTTTTGGAAGTTTGAGATATATATATTGTGAACTTGGGGGGTCCGGGGTTCACAATCACCACACTGGAATTCAACTTCAATTCAATCCAATCAACAAGTCTTTATTTATGCCAAAAATTAACAGTTTGGCTTAGCTTCAGCCATTCAAAAACAACAGTCCTTCAGCAAAACAGCAAAGGCAAGGAAATAAATAGAAGTCTCCAGACAGTATCCATTACTCTTTCCCCTTGATTAGGTCAGGTGACCTGGTTATAGGGCTGCTTTGCAGCCAACATACACCCACAGGTGCTGGGTGGGGTGAATATGAGGCCCTCCCAACCATCCTGCCTATTCACAGTCAAGGCCTTGTCAGCAATCTTAAAAGTTGCAGTCCACAGACTGCATGCCATTCAAATCCTGGACTGTGTCCATCCAGCACCCTAGGGGTTACCTAAAAGGGGACACAGACCAAAAATGGGCGACACATATGCCCCATCTAGGACCCATTCCTGGTGTCCTGTACAATATATATATATATGTATATATATATATATGCAGGACCAGCTTCAAAAATCAATAACATTTAGAAAAGACGTGGCCCTGTGTGCCACGAAACACTATGTACAAGCCTTGATGTTTTGTTGGATTATACAAAAATAAAAAATCTTTTCTCAAGTAAAAACGGCTGCTTCTATATGAGCCTTTTTTCCTTTAGCCGTGGGTCATCTTCTGCTCTCCTATTTAGTAAATAAGGTTCCTTGACAGTGCCTCACAATATTTTCAAAATATTAATACCGTCTGTATCAACGACTAGCCTTAAATTAAATATTGAGCTTCAGCTTCAGTTTATAAACCTGTTACTGAAATACTAGGTGACTCTCCTCATAACCGACACATAACACCAACCATTCACAAATCTGTTTCTTCCAAAGGCACTGGTGAAAACCCTCCATTATGTGACAAAACTTGTTACCCAAACATATTAATAAAGTGCAATTTTAATAGTTTTTATGTGGAAAAAAAGAACACATTCGGGAAGGGAGGGCAAATTATGTTTTGGAATGTGCTTAAAAGTTTGGGTCAACTTAATTTTGAACAAGGTTTGCTAAACCCTTGGTAAATCAAACCCAAACGAGGCCTGCATTTGCATATTTACCAATGCCCTTTAACAAGCAGTACAGTAATATTAGAGGTGCCTACATGTTTTTCTGTGTGATCAATATTATTATTATGAATATTGCTTTTAGTACAGGGAATTGTTTTGGGTCTATAATTCATTAAAAAATATACAGTATTTTATTGCTCCAATGAATAGGTATTAAGTTGCCCCAGATAAGCAAATACTCAGCATGCCTTCACTCAGTTCATCAACTGCTATATTGCTCCCACCTTAATTAACTCTTGCATTGCCCCATTTCATTAATGAAGTCATGCATTTCCCTCGGGTCATTAATTAAAGCTTAGATAGCCTCAGTTCATTAATTAACTCGTTAGTTAACTTAAATATATTGCTCATATCTACCCATCCGGAACTTATTTGGCTTCAGATCCAAAGTCACGAAGCTGTTCAGTCTCCCTTACCAGTAGTGATGCTAGAGGTTACAGTAAATCTAAAACTCCACTATGCTTTTTCCCCATATTCAGTCTGTTGTTGACTTTACACAGGCCTGTATAGGTCGCTATATGCCCATTGGTTTTCAATTGCCACAAGGAGGTCAAATGCCTCCATTCATCTTTTTTCCCTAGATCTGCATGGGCAGAATATGGTGAAAAACATAGTGGAGTTATAGCCTAAGAAGACAACCAAAGCCACAGGACATGGCATATGATATTAACATTTCTAGTTCAATGAAAAGAGCTTGTATATGTATAGTAAAATGGTGGCACGTGTAATACCTCTATTATATTATAGATATGAAAGCACCATTATTCAGAGGGGACAATTTAAATATAGCACTGTTCCACATAGAGAAATAGTTGTACCATATTTTTCTTCACAAATAATCTGCCAAAGTTGTTTTGGGCAAAACTTTTGTGTGTGTATATATATATATATATATATATATATATATATATATATAAAAGGACGCTAAGTCAATTTGTGCGCCCCCAGCCCAATATACATGATGATCATTCTGCATCAGATGGCAAACCCCAGTTCCGCTAATCAACAGTCTTTTTGTTTAATACATACCATGATACAGGACAGGATTTCTGGTCATCTTCTGCATTCAGTGGTTCCTCCAACTGTCTTTTATATAATCAACATGCCTTGTGGTCACCAAGGAGCCGCAGTGAATGGAAGGGAATGTTGTTTTTTTAATATTTCTATATTTTAAATATTTATTATATTATATTTATACATATTTCATACCCATCCTTGATCCTTGTCATTCAGACAAAAAGTGGTGAAATAGCTGTAACAGTGGTCTGTATGTAATGTGTAAAGCCTGTGCATAAAGAGTGGAGTGTGCTCTGCTGAGAGGTTGTGAGGGGTTGTTACATGATCCTGTTGCTGTGCAGAGCAGATGGCTTGTTTTGTTTCTGTAAATGTCAAGAAGATGCTGGAATCTTTTATATGATGTGATGTTCCAACCCTAAGTGGGAGTTGCCAGCCTGAAAGCTTATAAAAAGGTTAAGCCCATAGGTTAGTGTGGTCTTTGTCAGGAGGAGAGTCCAGAGAGAGAGGGCTGCTGTTGGTTCCAGTAGGAGACAGGCATTCCAGGTGTGCGGCACCGGAGACCCCCAAATAGCCAAGATGTGTTTACAGATATCCCCCTTGTCCCCATCTTGGGGCAATTGTGCCCTGGCCCTGAGGAGATGGCATCAGGAGGAGTGGCTAGGCCAGAGACTTGAAAAGGCAACTGCATCTTCCACATGGCTGGCACAGAACTGATTGTTGTAACAGAGAACCAATTCTTACACCAACTGGCAGTGTGTGCATGGACTTTATTAAGACGTGTGCAAAAACCTGCACTGGGACACCTGTGCCACGTGTAGGTGACAATCTGTAGCTGGGAGCAGTCTGCAGGAGTCTGGCTAGAGGGTGACCCTGGACATACCCCGTGACACAGGAGGTGATACCCATCAGGGCATACATAGCCACCACCATTGAGTGAAACATCCAATAAGAAAATGTTTTTTCTCTGTTTCTGCTCTGTATACAGAACATGAAATGGAGGACAGAAATAGGTTAGAAATGAGATAAAATGGGACATGTTTTGACCTTTTCTACTACCTCCATTGGCAAGTATGTAGGTCTAGCCACCTCTTGGAGGCAAACAGATGACTCTTTCCAGTTATCAGTCATACTTCTACCTCCTCCATCACTTATCTTGTAAAAATGTATTTATGAATAAATACAAGATTCTAAGCCAAATAAGGATCAGTAAAAACCACAAACTTTTCTGTTTAAAAGAGGTGCCACTAACAGAGGGGGGTCTCCTTGGGTGGCAAAGGTTGCATGCCTGCAATAAGTTCCCATGATGAAACCTTAACTCTGCATACACACCCACCTACTCAGCATGGTGTGACCTACTTCCAACTTCTTGAATCCATTCAGAGCCTAACAACTCTGCCTTTATAAGCCACAGGATAGTAAGAGAAGATAAAAAGGCATTGCAGCCACAGCATGCACACTGAGAAATATAACAAACTTCTTTGAAAATGAACAGTTTCTTGAAATTGTTGGATTATAATGTTATAATGACATTACTCATACAAAGAGCATGACAGATGTTTCAGTGCTTTATCAAGTTATCCTATTTTTACAATGTAATATACATGGTTATAAAAAAAAAAAAAAAAAGAAGATATCATTGGGGGTCGAGCCCCTGTCAATCCAGAGGACGACGTTCCGTGAATGCAGCAGATAAATTTCACATATCTTTGACTTTAATTGGGCGAATTAGACCACTGGCATTTCTGTTAGTGGCGCCATTTAACAACATTTTAAAGAGACTGCGAGCAATATGACTAATTTATTCAGACTGGCAGAGCACATTGCAAGATAATTACATTCTAAAATAGAACGATGAAGGTAATCACAGCTTTCATAAAACACACAGAATAGAGCCGGACAACTGACAAGGGAACATCGTAGTCATAATCAAGTAACAATAAATTTTACGGCTCAGAGAAGAAAAAAACTCCATACTCGTTTCGTGTGCCGGTGTGTTGCCTAGTTAGCAGTGAATCCATTCAGGTGAATAGGCTTTATGTGTGGTAAATGGAACGGAAATGCTGCCGTTTAATCTTTTTTTTTTCACTTTATTGCAATGGCTTGTGTCAGCATTCTATATATCCAGATAAATATTTTCATTCTTGGTGTCAGGTTTATTGCAGATAAAATGAACAGCTTGTGTCTTTTATTTTTTACTGGTAATATTTTTGCCCTGCAGCAATTGCCAGTGCCACCAACGAGCACACACAATCATAAATGTGGGTCCGGTTTTGTGGTTACTGACGGGTCAACTGTCCTTTATTCAATTTTCTTGAGATTTCCTATCTGTGAAGTTGAATACATACATTTTAGAAAATTGATTGTGTTGAAGATAATAACTGGCCATTCACACAACACAAGAACTCCCAAGATCTTTTAGGGATACATGCACTAAAGGCATATCTTCAATTACGGTTGTGGGGTCATAAGCATACAACTTATTTTAGAACAGCCTAGAGAATTACAAGTACAAAGAAGAATTAAAAGATAACCAAATATCAATACCCTGACCCATATTTGGGGCTCCCACTAGCTTGTAGTCACTGGGGCACTAACCCCCACATCTTACTTAATTTGTCTTCAAAAACAACCCTCCCAGGTTCTACCAAAGTGTAGAACCACCAGGATAAGGGTATGAGAAAATCCTTTCCTCTACATTCATATAGTAGACTTATTCACATGGGTGTTGATTTAGCATTGTGGTTACTTTTATCCTGCAACCCTAATAATTACCCATAATGTGCCACTTTACCAATAGCTGATCATAAACAATCAATGGGGTGGTGGTTGAGTAACTTCAATCTGATCATTTATTTAAACAGCTAGTATGCATTACCTGTACCTGTGTGTTATTATGTGTTGTATCTCCACTCTAATGTATTGTACAGCGCTGCGTAATATGTTGGCGCTAAATAAATAAATGATAATAATAATAATAATAATATGCATTGTTTTTGAGGTCCCTTTCACACTAGCCGCACTGCTGTTGTGGTGAGGTACAACTGCGTTAAATCAAGGAATACAGGTTTCCACACCCTTCACACCGGCCCCACGCTTGCGCAATACCACACGTTACATTAAGCACCCTGCTGCATGCAGTTATGTTAATGGACGCGTTAGCATTACAAGCATTAAACTGACCACAGCCACATAGTGTGAAAGGGCCCTTAATGAGACAAAAGGTGGTAGCAGAAGCGGAACAATGACTGACTGTTGCGGACTGACAACCGTCCATGTAACCATTAGTGATAAGCAGGACAGGCAATATTTGTATTCGCTAAATATAGCAAATTTTTGCCTAATATTCACAATAAATTTGTAAATTCAAGAATTTGTGATCTCCAGTCATTATTACCTTCATTGTGCAAATCGGCACGTGCACATGCACATATTGCGAATGCAACGCACAGTCGTTATGTACTAATGTAAAAAAATCTTGAATATTCACGATTACAAAGCTATAGCACTATATTTGAGATCTTCACAAATTCTCGAAGTGCCAATATTCGCAGTAAAACATTTCTCATTTGTCAATATTCGCAATCAACAGAGGTAACCATCCTATTATAACCACTATCAGTTTTATAAGGGAGGGTTGTCTCCTTATGGTCATTCACTTTATGCCCTAAATACACTGACAACTGACAAGATGTGAGGTGTATTCAATTATAGACATTGTTCACAAAACAAGGGCACCAATTAAAAACCTCCTTACTATTTCTGTTCGGGTGGCAGCCAAATTTTGAATTTACTATCATATGTGGCCACACAATATTTACATAATGGAAAGATATCCTTTCACATCCTTGTGAGCTTACGGACAGGTAGTAAACAGCAATATTAACCCCCTTAAGGCCCCCATACACGGGTCGGATTCCGGCCGGATTCCGGGCCGATCGATTCCGGGCGCGTGCACGCGAAACGATCGTGCCGGAATCGTGTGCAGCCCACCTTGGCCGATCGATCACGTCCGATTGATCAGGGGCTCAGAATCGGATCCGACAGAACCAACATGTTGGTCTTTTTGATCCGATTCTGCACACATCAGGGGGAGTTGCCATTTGTGAGGTGGACAATTGGACACGGAATCGTCCCGGAATCCGTTGGACAAGGTGGTATGCAGCGATCGGATACTCTTAATTGGCCGATCGATCACACCTGCGATTCCCGGCAGAATCGCCGGAATCGATCGGATAGGTGATCGAGCGGCCATGGAATCCGAACGTGTATGGCTAGCTTTAGTGATCTGACTGTAAGTAACCCAAAGTGTAGCTCAGGGTGAGTTACTTTTGTAAAACAACATCTAAACAGCTTAATAAAGAGACACAGATGGCAGTTTGTTTTTTTCTCTCTATGGAACAGAAGATTTTAATAATTCAACTTTTTTCTCTTAAGCTAGCCATACACCTGTCGATTCCCAAGCGATCGATCAACCATACGATTGATTCCGAGGAAGCCACAGGCGTTGATTAATCGACCATACAAGTCTGTGCCTACCACCTTAGGCCACCGATTCCTGGACTATTCTGTTACCAGTCGATTGATTCACAAACGTCAACGCCTCTTGATGTGTGCCTGATCGATCAGAAAACACCAACAAGTTGGTTCTCTGGCCGATGCGATTTGGGGGCCATGTCGAGGTCGAGGTCGATCAGGCATGGTGGGCTGCACTCGTTTCCTCACCGATTGATCAGCGAGCACGCGCCTGGTGATCGATCGGCCAGGAATCGTGTGGGAAATCGACCCGTGTATGGCCACCTTTAAAGTCTATCATGTCTATCATAAAGAATCGTTCACTGTCCAGCTTGAACAATCATTTAAAATGTTGTCGAAATCGACAAAGAATCAATCGTAAAGGAATATGACATGTTGGGTTTTGTTGATCGATTCTTCACCTTCAAAGTACATTGGTGGTGATCAAATCAATAGTCGATCTGGAAGAAATAAACCTGTGTATGGGGACCTTTAGTCATTAAGTATACAATGGCTTGGACTTTTCATCCAGTTTTATTGGAAGTTAGAAGTGACTGTAATGTCTAGAAGAAATACGGTCTGTCAACAGGAGCACAGATTTGGATGGTGGGGGGGGGGGGGG
>CM070032.1:27383775-27401100 GCA_036250615.1 Ptychadena robeensis
TTGGTCTGCTTAGTAAAATGTTTGACCACCTTTATGCTCTAGAATGGGAACATAATATGGTATATTTTCCAACATTTAATAATGCTCTTCATTGTGATTTAATCATAATGTCTTCCAGTATTTTCATAAAGATTGAATAAAGCCTGCTGCTGTAAAAAAAAAAAAAGTCTATCATGTTTGTCATTAAGAGTTTATAACTATACAAGAGTGAAACTACATTTGCTGCAACTACAACTACCTGGTAACAACACCTTTCTCATAGCAGATGTCATTAAGGGTCCATTTACACTGCCAGGTAAACGACACTTTAATGTGCTGCCCGATAGGACCTCCATGAGGTCCTAAATTTGACGACCTGCAAAACCCTGCACTATTTTGCACTATTTTGAAGCCGTTTGCAGAGAGTCGTTCTCCCAGGAGCGCACTGTCGGTTCTCGAGCTCGAAGCAGCTTGAGAACCAACTGTGTAAATTCAGCCTAAAGAGCACAAGATTGTTGATAATTGAACAATCAACTTTGCCTTCCTAAACTATCAAATACATTTGTATCCAACTATGGAGGTACTTACAATTTATAGTTGCTAGTAGAGAGAAGGAAATTGTAGAAAGTGAGGTGTGTGTGTGTTTTAGGATGTCCTAATTTCTCAGGTTCTGCAGTATTGGTAGATGTAAAAGGGATTAAATGAGGTTCAACTTACCTTCTCTTAAGCAGGGAACACACGTGTAGATATGGGCCAGATCGATGGCCGCTTCAAGCGCTGTGCACGCTCACGGCCATCTATCTGGCCCATATCATATGCGGCCATCCGTTTTCGAGTAGGACCAATCAATCCCGCTCGACAACAGGGATATCGGACTTGACCGTAATCCACTGTCGATGTCCATAGCTTTGCATGGAGATCGCGTGTCTCCTCTGATAGTCAAGTCAAGTGTGCTTAGAGTGCCCAAGCCTCTGGATGTAACAGTTTAGCTTGCGTTTACACAAGGTGATATAAATTTGTGTACTTTTTAATAAAACGGCGAATGATACAGCACCTATGTGAGCATACAGTATGTAGCAGCATGTAGCAATAAATAAACTTTATCTTACCTAAATATCCCAAATGGTAAAATCAATGCAAGGAGCTACAGCAATATTGCATTCAAAAATATTCAGTCAGAAAGCAGAATGATGGAAATCTCCAGTTATTGGTTATCTATGAACATTCATAGAAGAACCGTATAATGGGATTTTTATTTCTCTTAAACAGTGTTTGCTATGTGAAGGTGTAAATATATTATTAACTCATTTTATCACATTAGGTACAAAATAGACATCTGAAAAATGCAGCTTTCAAATGTTTCATATTTCTTTGCATAACACACATATATGAGCAATAGCAAAAATTATCCATACTGATACGCAGTAGCAAGTTATCACGTTCTGTTCTTAAAGGAGAATTACATTTCCATCTCAGGGAACAAATATGCTACAACAATATTAGTTCTAGGAACAGAATAGTTTTTACAATTGAATGTGGTTGTTGTATAGTCTGTCATGCCATGCAATAAAACCCTACCTAGCAAATGCTTATTGTCCTTGTAGATATCTTACACACTTTAACCTCCCTAGCGATATGCCCGAACCCAGTTCGGGCAAAGGGACACTGCAACTATCGATACGCCCGAACTGGGTTCGGGCACAGCGCGGGGAGCTTACCTGGTCCGGCTGCCGCCTCCATCGATGTCCTCGCCGTCTTGGCCCGAGTCCCCGAGTGACGTCACGGAGGCGGGACCCGGTCTTAAAGAACAAAAATGTTTTCTTCTTTTTCATTTTTTTTTTTTTTTCACTTTTGGACTGGATCAGAGAAATGTCTTTCTCTGATCCAGTTCAAAAGTGGATCTAGCTAGCAGAAACGCTCCCGCTGAGCTTTTCTGCTAGCTGGATCTACCTCCGGCTGCACATGAGTGCCTCCGGAAATAGCCGATCTCTACGGCTATTTCCGTTATCTACCCTCGTGTGCCGATAAAGTCACAGCCCGGGCGGGAGATTTGAAATTTAAAGGTACAGAAATGTATTTATTTTTTCTTAGATTTTTTTTTCCATTAGTTTACATTTGTTTTTTATTTTGATTGGATTGGATAAATGTTTTATAAATGTTTTATCCAATCCAAATCAAAAGAAAAGAAAACAAAAAAATATATATATTTTTTTCTGTACCTCTAAAGCCGGCCATAGACGCTTCATTCTGTGGCCGATTTTGCGAATGATCACAATGCGCATTCGGGGTGATTGCTTGGTGATCAATCGCAAAATGAACGCGCCCACCTGGAGCAACAGTTCGTAGTCGCACAAAACTTTGATCGGCCAGAGAACAGACGTTTTTCTCTGGTCGATCGTCAGTACTTTGAATGGGGACAAGGGTCCCCATCCAAATTATTGGTTGTTGAATCGCAAATGGTGTATTTCAAACGATTGACCATGGCATAATGATGTCATCATGCTGCGGTCGATTGTTCGATAAATGCCCGCCAAGCATAGAGTATATGTCTGATCGTGAATCAAACTGCGCCCGTGCCGCAATCAGGCGCAGCCGCTGGCTCTCTGTTTGCCTGCAGCATTTCTACAGAGCTGCAGGCACACAGAGCCTTTCCACCCCCATCGGTGTCATCGATGTTACCGATGGGGGCGGAAAGGCAAAACACTGTATCACTTTTAGTACAGAAATCTGGACCTCAGTGAACCGCCAGGGAGGTTAAATGAAGGGGGCATTCCCACCCGAAGCGGTAAGGGGGCATTTCCACCCGAAAAGCGTTAAAGCCAGTAAGACTGGTCGCTTTTTGGATGTCTGCCCAATATACCTAATATAAGAGTATTTTAAAAGTGCCTGTACATTGTGTAGATGCCCCCTAATTCTGCTTCAAAATGAATAAGTTATACTTCCTAAGCTTCTGAGCTGTGATTCTTTACTATAGGAAGGCTTTGAATCAGTTAATACACGTTTGGTCCCCTGCTGGCTCTGGGGGAACCATGTTTGACTTTCAACTTTCCCCTCCCTCTTTTAACTCAATTAGTAGTGTAGTGACCCAAGAAAGGGCCACAAAATTACATATTGCACTCTGTATTTATATTGTATAGTGCTGTATTATAGTTGGTGGATGTCCCTTTGATGGCTGCACCTGTTGTTTTACGAATTGCTGGAATCTTTTTGTGTATGACAGGGTTAATAGCTCTTTCCCTCCAAAAATCAACTATTGTGATCTGCCCAGCTACAGGCATTAAGCCAGCCCCTGTCTGAGGTAATACATAGAAGTTCCTTAGAACATTCTGGGCTTTACTGTTGATTCTTCCCTGCAGACCTGCAGCTACCTCAGTCGTACCCTGGGTGAGGTGATCTCCACTACTCCACAGTATGATACCCTGACTGGACTGCCATTGTGCTTCACCCCGGAGAGAGACTCTAGCACCCCTATCTGCGTTCCAGCAGCTCGGTAGCAACTCTAGCAATGTTATTCCCAAGACTGAATCCCTTCTCTGCCCTCGGGAGTCGAAGCTTGTGTGTATATATCCTCCAATAAACTGTAAATAGCCCCCTACCAACTTGCATGGACCTTCGCTTATTGGAGTGTGATCGGTGTTCGGTGGCCGGACAGAGGACATTTCACACTCCCACGACACTACACTAAAATATCTGCTTTGTGGGTTCCTGATATAGGGGGCCACTAAGTCCGGCAATTGGGCCATCACCATATTATTTCATATCTAGTACTCCTCCCTTGTCAGGGTCTATAAGCAAGCAATTTATAAACCTGTAGGGATAAAAGAAATTGTAAAAAATACAAGAGATGGACAAAAAATCACCTCAGAAAAGTTCGATCGGTGACATGATCATATTATACAATCAACAAAACAACGTATGGACGCTTTTTACAAAAGATAATATAAATTTTATTTAATAAAAGGATATAAACAAAATTTACCTAAATCCCAAAGCTTTAAACATTAAAATCACCACAAAATAAGACCTAATATATTTGACCAATATACTTCAACACAGAAATGGATCGCAATGTATCTCATTACTTCTCTTCAGCGATATATGACATTGACAAATAACAATCAATGACAACAATAAACAAGGCAAGACTTTAGTTCTGCAAAAGCTCAACCAATTCCTGATAAATGGTAGTATTTTCTCCTCACAGATTAACTGACATGACACTGGCTATGGGATAAGACCATCCCAATCAGAGATTTACTCTGAAAGCATGCGATAACTTTGCTGTTTTTGATAACAGTACTCTGCAAAGGCAGAAATCTAGGTATCAGCCAATTAATCTGTGGAATACTACATAAAAAAAACTTAGATTTTACCGGGAATATAGGTGGTTCACAGAAGTCCAAGTTGTCTTTGTCCACAGCCTCTTCTCTCTCTCCATTCTCTATTTTCTATCTCTCTCCCCTATCTCTCTTAGTGCGGAAACATTATCAAACATACACACCGCAAAAAAATAGTTGTTGTCCAATCACATTTGGACGATTAACCATATTATAATTAGGAATTTACTCTTCCATATTTCAAGCTACAATAATGTAATGTCACCCTTAGGTAACTGGATGGCAGTATTGTAAAAAACTAGGCAGTGCAATAATTATTTAATATAAAAAATAAGCACAAGTCAACACCAGGTGTTAGAAAAATACAATGTATCAATATAGATAATCATGACAATGCCTGCTTCTTTCTAAAATGATTCACATGCCTCTGTTAAACTAACTCATAATGTTCAGGCAAACAATGTTATACATATAATGTTCCAAGGACAGACATGATAATAGTCATAAGAAAGTCTATTGTTCTCAATCTGAACATCTGGATATATTTCTTGCATAACTATCTTTAGACTGGAATGGAGAACACAAAACAATATGGCTTTTATATATATATATATATATATATATATATATATATATGCCACTAGGTAGTATAACTAGGTGATATATATAAATGCTATACCTGTATGAAAATGCACACCACCCTGAAGAAGCTCATTTGGGTGGAACATGTCGGAGGCATTATCTTCACTTTGGAGAGCTAATGTATATCCTTATGTGAAGTAACAAACTGAGATATTGTATGGTCCCATTTTTCTTGAAACCTGCTGTAAACCACTAAATTCTAATATTCATATGATGATTTAAATGAAATCTTTTCCTTTGTAGACCTTTTATGATATTTACTCCAAGATACTCCCATTGAATCCCAACTTTGCCTTAAAAGTCCTACTAGTGGGGAACATTGGGCCTGGTGCCCATCATAGGGAATATTTAGGATTTATACTTTTTGAGGGTGTGGCCAACCACATATTATTATATATTTTAAAATATTATTACATACCTCTTAAACATTGATTTCTGAAGACCTATTTCCACAGGTATAAAAATCAAGTCATGCAGTCTGCATTTACAAACGTTTGTGGATGAATGGAAGAGATGGTCGAGGGGTCTGTTCCAGCAGAGTGTGCGGGGCTGGAACTCTAATGTATGTCTATACACTGGCACTAGAGCGGGCATGTCCAAAGTTAGACATGATCTACACAGTAGACATGATCTACACACTAGGTGCCCAATCTGCAGCCCGGGGGCCACATGCGGCCCTTTGGGCGTTGTTCGGCAGCCCCCCTTTGTCTTCCACATGCGGCCCCCAGAACCTAACTGTTAATTCATAGGGCAAAGCAACTCACCTGTGAAGTGGTCACACGCTGACCCAGCTTTCCCAATCAGCTTTGGCTCCTACATCAGTAAAATTGTCAATGTTGATCCCGGAAACCAGGTCTATATATGAGCACTGCACCCAGGGGGAGGAGAAGGATATGTCGCTCGGGGGGAGGGTCTAGATCGATGCTATGTGCGGCCCTTTAGTGATGCGGAGGGCCGCACTCAACTCAGTGGCCCACCACTGATCTACACAGAGAACATATATGAGACATGTTGTACTAATGTTGGCCAGCCAATCAGTGAAGATCACTTATACAGTGGCCCTTTACAGATGCGGAGGGCCGCACTCAACTCAGTTGCCCACCACTGATCTACACAGAGAACATATATGAGACATGTTGTACTGATTTTGGCCAGCCAATCAGTTCTCAGTTTGTTTTTACGTAAACTAGGAAACTCAGCTTATAATCAAATCAGCTTATGCTACATCACTAGTGGAAATTTAGCAACGATCTCTAGTTAGCACTTATAGAGGTTACACAAAGGTTAAAGGTAGACTTTACTCAAAGTCCCATGCAGATTGCACGTCTTACCTTTAACTATTATAAATGAAATAGTAAATACAATGATGCAATAGACTGGGAATTGTATTTACCTAATGAGACTTAGGGCTTGTTTCCATTACGTCCGGAGCCCTCCGCTAAGCGTACACGCTTAGCGGGGGTCCCCGACATAGCAGATAGACTTACCTGCTCGGCGGACGGGTCTGTCTTCATTGCGCCGACCCGATCCGCCGGTGTCAGGCTGAACGTAGTCGAGTACGTTCAGCCTGTACACCGGCGGATGTCTAAACAGACCATCCGCCGGCAGGCTGAGTCTATGGGATACGTCGGGACCCCTGCTTAGCGTATACGCTTAGCGGAGGGCTCCCGACGTACAATGGAAACAAAGCCTTACAGGCTACGCATATAAACTAGAGGGTCTGTATTTTGACAGCTGCTGTTGAGTATTACAAAGCAATTCCCAGTTGCCATTTTGATAGCTGGTAATTTCTGCTAATAGCAGTGGGAGAGATACATGCTAGACATTTCTTACAATATATCTCTTATGTACAAACCCCTCATATGGGTAATAATGTTGTTAGTAATTTACAATAGAATTGTAGGCAATGTGCAGTATTGTTTTTAAGAAATGCAGTAACTTTTGAATAGCATCATGATAAAAAAAAAACCAAATGGCTCAAAATAGAAGGTTAGCTGTGCTTAGCTCCACTGTTATTGACAATTTTTTTAGTAGGGATTTATTTTTTCAAATGAAACATGTTACTGCAATTTCTACATAAAGTGAAAGACTAGTTTACATCCATCCATAATCCTGCAACTGGGAGTCCTAGAAGAGAAATGCCAAGCAGAATAGGTCAGAAGAGTACAGTAAGCTTTTCTTTATGCAAAATGGGATCTGTGCTCAGAGGATTCATTTTGAAGCTATTCTCTATGCATGATCTACTTTGCAATGTGTTTTTTGTTGTCTCTGCTCCATGGGACTGTAAATGGTCATAGTTTAACACGTATGCCTATTTTCCTGTCAGTGGGGAGCCAACCCCATTGATATTTGTGCAAATATTGACTTTCTGCCCATATATTCTGCTGCATGATGTACTTTGAATGCAAAATTGTAATGAACAAATGATGTGGGCAGTGAGAGAGGCATTCAGTGTGGTCAGAAGTCAGAAGAAAGATAAAAATAAATATTCTGTACCCAGTTGTGGTGTTGGAAGGCCTGTCCAGAATTTTATTTATTACCAGGGTGATGGTTTATCCCAATACAATCCCATGGCAAAGCATATCTTTTTTGATGATACAAAAGTGATTATTCTAAAATAATTTGTCATTGATGAAAGATTGGTCACAAAAGTGGTAATCATATCTAATTCTTATCCCCATGTGAGGACTTGGGGCTCCTATACCTGACCTACAATACAGGAGAATGAGGTGAGCAGCCTCAATGTCCCTGACGTCATTACTGGATCCAATAAGAGGAGTCTAGATGGACTTCACTGGAAGACGACACCAGCTTGTCTGGACCTGGTAAAGAATCCCAAGTGTGATTGTATTTATTAAAACTCTCTCCCCCTATAATCATATGACCAAGGTTAAGAATATGGCCTTAACTACCTGGGGGTTACAATGAAATCCGCCACCATTTTCTGCCCTCCTTAAGACCCCAAACATATGCTGTTAAAAGGGATGCAGCCTTCATTACATGGAGGTCATAAATGAATAAATCAAGGCAGACCCAGAAGGATCAGCAGGTCTGATACATGGGGCCTCCACAGGCTTTCACTGGACAAGTGAGTATGACCAAGGTTAGCTTGGGGTGAGTTTTGTTAGTAAACAAACTTGGGCTAAATGCCCAGGAGGTTAAACTAAAGGAATTAAAGTCGTAAAAATCTGTTATTTTACTGAAAGAGATGTTACTTTAAACAGACTTCCAGAAAAAATATTGGGGAAGTCGACAGTGAAGTGTCAACTAAATAGACTGAAATAGACTAAATGAGACTAAATAGATAATAAATATAAATCAAACAAAGAAAACACAGATTCTTTTCCTTAGCCCTGTGTGCAAGCTCAATAGAACCATCGGTTACACTTCCATCAAAATACCTAGAAAATCCACCAGATACTTGAATGTTCAACAGATATTTATCAACATGTCTGGTCACTATTTCATCAATTTTATGTTCCATGTCTATCCCTTATCCCTTGGTCAATAGATTCCCATATAACAAAATAGATTTTAAAATTTGACAAATTGAACTTGATCAAGTGAAAATTTTTGACATTGTGCCATTGTGTATGGTCACCTTTCATCTTTGTTTATAGTCATTGTTCTGTGTTTCAATGTTTCACTTCTTTATCCACATCACAAAACTCACTACAAAGGAACAAAGAGATGTGAACTAACAGATCAGATATAATGTGTCTATGATTTTTCTATATGTGTTGGGCAATGCAAATAGGGGCCTAAAGTTCCCCATACACTGGTAGTCACGTAACCACACGGACACGGGTGAAGTCATCACGATGCGCTCGATCGTGGGTCAATCGAACAGGAATCAATGTGCACCACTTTGCACACCAATTCCCATTCGAAGGGGACCCCGGTCCAGTGTACACTCAATGTTGTAAGATATTTTCCTGCACTGGCTGGAAGCTGCTGAGAGCCCGACACAGGATGGCGGCAAAAGAGGGGGGCTCCCCCGCTCTCTGCCTGTGTAGTGTACACATCCCATGCTCAGCTCTACCCCATATGTAGTGTACACAGCCCGTGCTCAGTTCCGCCCCCTTTCCTTTGTCCTGACACTCAGCTGAGAGGCAGAGACGAGCACAGGCTGTGTGCTGTGTGGGGAGAGGGAGCTTCCCTCCTTTGCAGCTTCCTGTGTCCCGCTCTCAGATCGACCAGGATTTGTGGACATGTCCGTTCCCGATTTGACCAACCTTTTTCGATGAAAGACTGGATTTGAGTGCAATAGAGCACCATGAGCATGCACGGTGCTCTATTGTGCTCAAAACTATATGCCTAGCTTAAGTAAGTGACACATTCAAAAAGGTTTGTACTAAGAAATGCAAAATGTATATATTTCTTTGGCCTGGTTCACATATATCCACTGTTTATCCATTGACATGGATTTACAGTGTATGCATTATCATGCGAACAGATCAATTGCATAGAATGTGAACTCTTTGGTTATACATAATATGTATTGCCCAACACATGTTAAAACAAGGTGTGAACAAGCAAGAAGGATTAGGAAACACTTAAGCTTGATGCAAAATCTCCAGATTTATTTGTTTTTTTTACAGCAAAAACGAACTGACCAATAGCAATCCTAATTTTTATGGAAGCATGGAATAGGCAGGATACGAACTTTCTCTGTAAAGATGAACCATAGGACTTTTGTATGAGATCTGCAAATAACGGTTTCTGCGAATGTGTATCTGTGTGTGTTTTTTTCCATGTTGGCCAAAAATAATACATAGGAATCCACAGGGAGTGTGAATTAACTTCAGTGGTTGCCATGTGGAAAGCATTAAGGCTGAATAATAATTTTATATCAGCTGCTGATGAAAAATCCTGTCAATCAATAGCAGCAATAAACTTACTTTCGGAGCTGCTCCCTGCAGCATTGTGTTTTTTTCTTATTAATTCTTCTTCATCATCAGCAGCAGATAACTCAAAGGTGAGATCTTTGTTTCCATTCCAATTTTTGAAGGCTCCAATTATATGAGGGTTCAATTAGCAGTATGATGGGGGATTAAACCAGTGTCTACTTCCTAAGTAGGCATATCATTGAACTTTCCAGATCTAGGCAAAGGTTTTAGGTGACTTTTTAGGTAGCTTGTAGATGCCATTTTGTTCTATAACTGACACCCCCACATGTGTCTAGCCCCCACTTGTAACCATAGTTAGTTGCCCTTCTATAGTAGTGTAGTGAAGTGATTTTACACTTAAATCTGTATATATGATCTGTATGTATAATTCTGACTATGTACATCTTTAAGAAAATGTATCTTTTTGCATAGCAGCTGCAGGAAGAGTTCTGGAAGATTAGGTCATGCTCTTTTCCCTCTATTTTGAGTTAGTTTTCTGCCCAGTAACTGTAAATCTCCTCCCTCTGGGCAGAGGTTATGTAGTGTTGTTTGATATGTTTGGCGGGTCTTTTGCTGGGCTGTTAAGCCATATCTTACCTTGGAGCAAGGTGCTCTTTTCTCTCTGGGTCCCTCATTGCCATCCACTTAGCCAGTGCTGAGGGGAGATTACACACCCATGGTGAATGGAAGAGGTCCCCTTTGGTCCAGGGCAGCCTCTTCCTCATCTTGCCCGAGTTGGTGCAGTTGTTTTCCAAAAGAGTGTGCCATACCAGGCCAAGGCGAGCAGAAACATAACTCAGACTCTATGCAACATAGACTCTATGCTTTGGACCCCATTTCTACCTTATGAATGAAGGTGATTTTTAACTGTACCAATCCCTTTAGTAAAAAGTGAACCCCTAACCATCTTGTGTGGACAATCATTTACTGTGTGACAGCTGTGAATGACAGTACCTGGTTGCTCTGGAGAGTTACCCCGGGCAATGATACACTAGTGGGTACTAGTATTCAGATGGAGATTTAGCATTACTGTAGTTGCTGGACATTTTTTCTTAGGCATGAGACCCCCCACTTATCTTTTTTTTTAAATCAGACAGAAAGCTTAGGAAATGTAATGATATATATTCCTGCACTGACTTTCCTTAAGGGTGGTCTCCATAAAAATATTATTGAATTCTAAGTTTGTTGCTGGAGTTTTCTGCTCCCTTTTCCAAATGTGTATTATTTAGCAGAGAGGTACACATCTCATTACTCATTGCTTACACCCTCCTGGAGAGTCAGCCCTGCTGCAAGTACCTGTGAAGCTTGCAAAAAAGTCAGGATTCCCTTCCAGCTAGTCAGCAGTGTCTCTAATAATGACATTATGAGACACCCTATGTCTCTCTGTTACCTCAGGCATTTCATTAGTCACCCTTTTGTCTGAAAGACATCGGCAGCACAACGGGTCTAACTATTTTCTATTTTTATGGAAGTCACAAACTATCTTTATTACTGTTTAAAACATTTATAAGTCTTTTTAATGAAGGTGTGTTTATAACATTTATATGCATTCCAAAATCTAACATGATCTGTGGGGATTCAGCCTGAATGGGGGCTCCTAATGATGTCAATTAACACAATCTGTATCTTTTTAGGGTCAATGCCCACATTCATTGCCAAAGCAAAGTCCAAACAAAATTACCCTTGCAGGGGTTAACACCAGAAAGGAAACAAAGCCTCTTGGCTTTTCAACCTCAACGCAAATGATTTTACTTTAACTTAGTAAAGTCTGTTTGGCTTGACTCTCACTAGTCACAGACGTGCACCCCCCCCCCCACACCCCTTGGGTGCCCCCTGGTATCTACTGCTCCAGCAGCACACTGTCTCCCACCCAGACAAGAACCCTGACTCAGAGACACACCCAACTTGCTAAGGTACCACAAGTGTATTTGGGTAGAATTGGAAAGTTCAGAACGCTTTAACCAAACTAAAATCATTTAGACATTGTCCATTCACTCAGTCAGGGGCAGTCCTAGGCAGATCAGTTCCCATATAGCCCTCATACCCCTAAACACTTCACCTTCTACACAAAAACATTTGAGATTATAGCAGGTACATTGAGCCTAATGTCCAAGTATTGTCCTCCCCATGATGTCTGTGACCCACAATTGTTCTTTTTGCTTTCCTTCTTTACTTTTCTTTTTATTTATCTAGCCAGCTTTCCCAATCTCATAATGTTGCCTGATGTGTGGCTTTCTTTATCTGACAATATTCAATGCGCTCTGTGCCTATTTTTACTTAAATGTCTATAGTTATTCCCATATGGTGGCATTAAATGTTGTTTTTTACCATATACACTGAGTATAAGCCAACTTGCATATATGCCAATGTACCTATGTTTACCAAAAAAAAAAAACTGAAAAAAAGAATGACTTGGGTACAAGATAGGAGTATAAGAGTTGCAAAATCCCTGAAAATTGTATCAGCATAACAATGACTGGAGATGTATTTATGTGTATGTATGTGAAGAAGGGTTGTAGGAACATTTGAAAAAAATTATTATTGCTCTAGCACATGCAATTCTTTATAAATTAAATTTAAATTCAAGTCAAATATTCCAACAATTTTGGTGATGATTTCATGTTCAGGGGCTTTGCAAGCTCAGAAATCAGCCCACAAATGTTCACCAATTTCAAACTTATATTTAAATATATATAGTAATGCCATTTTCATTAGATAGTCAACATTTATCTGCAAATATAGGTCCCTGTCTGATCTATGAATAATCTTTATATGACCAGAGACAGAATAAGGAAGAAGAAATATTTATTATTTCCAATATGATTTTGTAAACCTGGCCATAGGGTAACGTTAGAACTTTCTCTTACAACCTAGTTTTATTTTCCAATGTATTGTCCACATATTTAGTTAAATTGTTTACAAAGTCCAATTTGTGTGGCATCGTTACCTGGGACTATGTTAATGGTACACAATTAGGACTTTGAACACCAGCAGTATGTGATGATTTACTCATCACACTTCACTTGTTGAAGTAAACATCTTGTCTCATTTATGAAGTTACCGTAAATTGTGTGTTTTTAATATTAGGATGGTATGGACATCAACCCCTTGCCTAATATTAAGCATCGCCCCCAATTTATAATAATTGCTAATGGTAATGTGTTTATCAGAAAAAATACTAACTGTAAAAAGTACTATATACTATTCTACACAAAAAAACATTTTGACCCACTAGGGTAGGGATGCCCAACATGTGGATCACAATCTACCAGTAAACAAAAAAATTGTGTTTATTAACAAGGTAAACAATATATATTTTAAATGAAATGTACTTGGTGTATGTTTACCAGTTTTATTGTTGATAAATAGCTAACAAGCCAAAAAAGTGTGAATACCCCTGCACTATAATGTATGCACCAGCACATAGCCATTAAGGAGTAGCGGTATCGCCGCACTACAATAGCGCGTCCCCTTAACAAGAGTAAAACGTGCCTGTGCTGCCCACTTCCCATCATGGCCGTGTCCATGACACACAGTGATGAGGTAACCTTACAGTGCAAACTGATAGACTGTTCCCCAACACTAACTAAAATAAACAGCTTGGTGTTGGCAGCATCAGCCTTAAAATGACTATTCATCCAGAACTGTAAAACATAACAAAACCTTTGTATCTCCTTTTAACTCTCCAGTAGTCTTATTTAAAGCTTTAGTGACAGCAGCAAGTCACTTTCTTCTAAGAAACGTAGAAAAGGAAAAGAACTCTCCCCTCATCAGTCCCCCATGGCTCTGTAACTAACCCTGCCCTTTCACTATTTCTTTACCTTAGAGGAAGTCTAAGAAATCCAGCAGGCAATACACAATGGCTGAGGTGCCAGGGGGAGAGAACAGAGAGCCACATACAGAATGAAAACTTCCTAACAGTAGAAGTTAAGCTCTTTCTTGAGTTGTTTTTGATGCTTGCCGCACTGGGGATATCTTGTGCCACCAGAGTGCAATCTATCATACACTCTATAACTGCAGAATTGAAGAAAGAATGGAAGGAGACCAAGGCTGTGTTCCAAGGGATCCTACAGGCCACGATGGCAAAATGTGTTAAGGCCCCCATACAAGGGTCGGATTCCGGCCGGATTCCGGGCCGATCGATTCCGGGCGCGTGCACGTGAATCGATCGTGCCGGAATCGTGTGCAGCCCACCTTGTCCGTCCGATCACGTCCGATCGTTCGGGGGCCCAGAATCGGATCCGTCAGAGAACCAACATGTTGGTCTTTTTGATCCGATTCTGCACAGATCAGGGGGAGTTGCCATTTGTGAGGTGGAATCGGAGGTGGAATCGGACACGGAATCGTCCCGGAATCGTGCCGGAATCCGTTGGACAAGGTGGTATGCAGTGATGGATACTCTTAATTGGCCGATTGATCACACCTGCGATTCCCGGCAGAATCGCCGGAATCGATCGGATGATGAATCGATTGGACATGGAATCCGACACGTGTATGGCTAGCTTTATTATCATACTTAACACGTGCTAACGTCATACTATGCAACCTTAAGGTTAGTTATACGGTTTTATGAATGTACAAAGTTTATATAAATGTGAATGGAGGAGGGACAGTAGGATTGGGGGTGAAAAGAGTGTAAGTTCATTCACATAAGGGAGAGGGAGCTATGCTAGTTTGGGGTGATGGCAGGGCTATCATAACTAGTTTATTAAATTATGGTAACTCCTTCTTGTCTTGCAGCATTTTCTTTGAGTTATAACACCAGCAGCCATGGGCACCATAGGTGTACGGGTGCCTGACTGGGGACATTGCGGAGGAAGGATGGCGTCACCAGAAGTGACACGATAATATGGGAGCAGTGATGGCCGAACTGCCCGCAAGGCGGACAGTTCGGCCGCGAACAAGCATGTTCGCCCTCCTTCTCGCCGGCCTTTCAGTGAAAAACCGGCTTGTAAACCCGGATGTGACGTCAGTGACATCACATCCGGTCAGCACAACCAGGAACTATGCGTTCCAGGTGCCGGATGTGACATCTGTCCACGAACGGGCGGACGGGGGACTTTTTTAAAGTCCGCTCCGCCCGTTCGCGGATGGACACGGCTGAAGTTCGGCCATCACTATATGGGAGGGACTGGTAAGGGGAAAAATGTCTGGTGGAAGTGACGTTTTGTTGTTATGATTTTGTATTTATGGGAACTGCATTGTATGATTTTGCAATAGTAAAGGTTAGTTATTTGTAATAATGTTGGTTTTCTTTGCGTTATAACTCTCCAGTCACAGAGTGTGTGGGGCACTGGCATAGGAAGAAAAAATGGTGTAAAGCTGGTGGAGGGGGCAGCCACTTGGAGGATAACTTTGAGCTCTTTACAGTCACCACGCTGTGACTGATCGGGGGTCGATTGCACGGGAATCTACCCATGTGTGCCTAGCTTAAATCTCTTTTCTTCTACCGAAACCATGTAATATGAGGACCTTTCTAAACCTTCCAATCACTATGTATTCTCTCAGGGAGGACCCAGCCCTACATAGTTGTTGGTAGATCTAAAGGAAATTGTATTGAGTGATCGAAAGGTGTATGGTGGACTGTACCCATATGCAATAGAACAGAATATTATATTATATATATATATAGATCAATTTTTATTAGATACCCAAAATATGATTACAAATGGAAGACCAACAAGTTTCACTCTTATCTGTGCTTCCCCAGGACATATGACATTGAAAACATAGGAATTATTACTGTCAGTAGTAGAGGTGCAAATATAAGTACAGTTGATACAACAAGTTTTAATCTTCACCAATGTGTAATTTACATTCACAATATTTGTGTATAATATTATATACCGTCATCACGCTGCTCTCCATCGCTCACAGTATCGGCGGGCACTCTTTGTATGCCGAACGTTAGTTTGAACGGGGACGCCAGTCCCATTCAAGCTATTGGCATAGATTGAAAGGACATGTCAGTTCTCTGGCCGACCGAACGATTTTGCAGCCGACCAACGGCCTTGAGCACGCACGGGCGTGTGTGGGGATCCTTAGTGCACCACCAGGGACACAGACACTGGTCCAACACCCCCCTACTGGACATCTCACAGAGGAAAGTTTTGTTTTGTCCTTTGTGATGGTATGTTTAATTCCTGTAATAAACGAAAAAAAAAAAATTTAACTGAAAATAGTAAATCTGTTTTCTAATATATCGCAAGTGGATTTCAGTTAAAATCCCATTGTTCTGGGTTTCGAGATACTTGAGGCTTTGATTGATACAGTTAATTTTATGAATTAACCTTGCATTTTTGCTGGTTTCATTATGAATGAATCACTCACACAGGTCCCGTAGATCATCCCTTAGCTGTGACATTTACTTAAGGTCAGTGTATTTCTTTGGCCACTTTGTTTGCTGGGCTGAGAGTTAAATAACAGCTTTTCTAGATTTCATTAATATTAAAGGTTGCCAAATGCTACTGAAGATCAGATTATAAAGGATATGGGATGAATATAATCTAAGGGGCATTTCATTAACTGTAAGGACTTCATACAATACAAACCGTGAGTCCAGTTGCAGATATTGTGTTAAAGGTTTCAGTTCTGCAACAAAATTTTAAATATATGTAAATGGCTACTAATGTAAGATGGCCAATACACAGGCAGACTGTGGCAAAAGGAAGTCTGCTCATTACGACTTGATGCCTCTGAGGTTCACTGCAGCTCATCACCATGACACAACAGCCAACGTGAAGCGCAAATACCTTTCCCCATGCTGACGGATATTTATGCTTGCACTGATTAACTCTTTCCTCCTTCTTTTGTGTTGATTATGTGGCTTTTGTAACTTTTAAAGTTATTTATTTTTTCAAAAGACATTTTGTTGCTGCAATTGCAACTATCTTCCGAAAATACTAGTTGATTAGCTATAACATACTCACTGGGTTTTATACTACTATACTTTAAGTCACAGAACTTAAACAATATACATGTTCCATACGTGTTCCAATTAATAACACTAACTATTGAAGCAAAATATATTACAACTAGGAATCTGTTATTTGCAGAACAAAAGGTATCACTAGCAACCTCTGGTTTTCCTAATGTCAAGAAGATAAATAAATCAAAAGTGACAATCCATAGTGCTTTTATAGTCCAGGTCCAAAAGTAAATAGAAATGAAGGAATATTCAACGTGTTTTGGGGTCTCAGCAGTCTCTCTTCCTCAGGGCCTTGTACAGCAAAAATAGTGCCTCATAAATAACAATATAGCTGGATGGTTGTGATGCTTAAAGCGGTTGTAAACTCAAAATAAAAAAACGACACATACATTACATAGACACCGGTTACATCTGAGAAAACTGCTAAAAAAAAAACAAACAAGCCACTTCCGCCCTTTCGGTTCGCCAGTACTAGAGCCCCAGCAGGAGCTGTCAGTAGTGATGGACCGAACTGTTCGCCGGCGAACTGTTCGCGGCGAACATCGGGTGT
>CM070032.1:27401200-27422078 GCA_036250615.1 Ptychadena robeensis
CCGGAGTTCGAGTTCGCCGTTCGCGAACATCAAATTCCGGGTTCGAGCCATCACTAGCTGTCAGTATTGTATAGTATAGTGGCAAGACAAAAGCCTTTACTAATAAAGAAAAACATCCAAGCCAGGCTACATTTTGCAAAAACACATCAGAGGTCTCCCAAAATCATGTGGGAAAAGGTGTTATGGTCTGATGAAATCAAGGTTTTAGACATAATTCCAAAAGATATGTCTGGCGCATAAACAATACTGCACATCACCAAAAGAACACCATTCTCGTAGTGAAGCATGGTTTTCTTCAGCTGGAACTGGGGCCTTAGTTAAGATACCAGTCAATATTGGCCCAAAACCTTCAGACTTCTGCTAGAAAGCTGAACATCTTTCAGCATGACAATGACCAAAAGTATAAATCCAAATTGGCCAAGGAATGGATTCACCAGAAGAAGCTTAAAGTTTTGGAATGGTCTAGCCAGAGCCCAGACCTGAATCTCATTGAAAATCTGTGGTGTGATCTGAAGTGGGCTGTGCAGTGGCGATGCCCTCACAATTTGACAGATGCCCTCCCCTAAAAGATTTCAGTTTGTTTTTCATTTTAGTGGTACAGTGTATAGGTCACATTAAAGGTGGAAAAAGTTGAAATGATTTATCTTTGTCTCATTTTTGTACAGCACAGGAACCTGACATTTTAGCAGGGGTGTGTAAACTTTTTATATCCACTGTATGTTACATTTTACAAAACTTTCCGGAGGAATATTATTTGTCATGCTTTTAAATTAGTATAACAATGTAGTTGCTATAAGTAGCCCTTCTCCTAGCCCTGACTGTAAAAAAAACTTTGCACTTTACAGGACTTATACAAGCACGACTATAAACATAACAGTGTTCATTAAAATGCAGTAAAAGGTGGTGACTACAGTCATAACAGCTCATGTCTGCCACTGGGGCAAGACGCACAAGGATGGTTAGCAAATAACCTAAGCAGTAAGAGCACTAGTTATTCATTTAAACAAAATTCCTATAAAGTTTAGGTTCACCTAAACAATTTCAGTTCATGCATCATGATAATCAAAATTCAAAGTTTCAGATTCTTTTTATATGATGATTACCCCCAAATGCACCTTTTATAAAATCCAACAACTTTAATGTCTAATAGATTTGTGGTGGTTCAATGGGATATGCAGAACGCTGCCAGACAACACAGCCAGGCCTGACATCTCTGTCTGTTCGTCAGTAGAGATATGCCTATGTTTCTTATACATATGTTTCTTACTATGAAATTCTATAGTTCTATAATCAATTCAAAATTGTCTAAATTTACCAACAACAGCAGCAACCATACTGTCAGGCCTACTTTTGTCATAGATTGCGGCAATGATGAGGTACATTAAGTATAGTATGACTGGGGGTGTGTTGACTTGTTTGAGTTGCTTAATTTATATACCCAACACTTTATCTTTTAACTTAAATGAAGACACAACACAATATTGCCGAGAGAAAAGGGAATAAATATATTTTAGGCCACAGCTTACAAAATTGACATACGAAAACACCTGTTCCCTGACAGTGCCCCCCTACTAAAATGTCATTACACCACATAACACAAACCAACCACTTGTACTAGCAACCAGCCTCACCTACACCAGCTCAGTGGGTTCTTTTTTTACCATCACAGGGATCAATTGAATGGAAATCAATGTGCACCACATGGGCACATCGATTCCCATTCAATGGGGACCCTGGGGATCCATTCTCCCCAGCTTGTAGCACGTGTGAATCAGAACACGTTACAAGTTGGGGAGAAATCCAGCCTGCCTCACTCACACAGCTTCCAAGTGAGGAGTGCTGGCTCTGCCCCCTTCACACTGACTGAGCAGTAAGGAGGCAGGAGCCTGTGACATTCAATACATGAAGATTCACGTCTCCATGCAAAGTAATGGAGATTGAACGGGGTTTTCCAACATGTTGGAATCTTGTTCAATCAAGGAGGGCACACACGGGAAGCTTTGCAAACAGATTAGAGTACAATCAATCACCGTGAGCGCGCACGTTGATTGATTGTACTCTAATCTTTTTACGGATCTACCCGTGTGTGCCTAGCTCAATACACATGAAACATCAGCCAAACAAATGACATATAAATTAAAGTAAAAACTGAAACAAAATTTGAAATCTTTACAGTTTATGCAGATTCGCTTAGCGTCTTATTTCTAGTAGCTGTAGTACTCTGGTACTTAAAGAGTATGTAAACCCTAAAATGTGTATCTCCTATTAGTGCCTTTAGATTAGAGATGGTCGAATTTTTTATTTTTTTTCATTTGATCATTTCGACGATTTCAAGGTAATTGTAAAGCCCCTGAACAGGGTATCAACTCCAAACTTGTACAAAAGGGTTGGGGGTATAGTACAAAAAAGAAAGTTTGTCTCTAGCACAGTTTTTGCACAAATGAAGTTCAAAGTCAAGTCCAAATTTAGAAAATCGGAATTTCAATTTTATTTTTTAACTTAATTTATGCAAAAACTGCATGTGCTAGGGCAAAAATGTTGGTGATGATACCTTGTTCAGGGGCTTTGCAATCAGCTCACAAATTTAGCAAATCGAAAAATTCGACCATCTCTATTTTAGATCTGTTACATTTGCAGTTGAAAGGTTTTGTTAAATTGGTTTGACATGTGCAAAAAAATACCTGTCAATCGTTTCAAATGAAACTAAATGAAATAACTGCCATCTGCACACTTTATATGTTATCTCAGTTCAATTAAATAGACCTAGCACTTTTTTATTTAAAGAATAGTTTATAAACGTGTAGTGGAGAATAGTATAGGGACTAGTTTTGAATGGTTTCGAAAAAAATTGAAGCAGGCTGACAACACTTTATTTACAGTGTACATCATTACTACGTGTTGTCAAGCAACATAAAGAAATCACACGTGGAATGCATTTCTAAACAGTTGAGTTGAAAATACTGTACCCTACTTTTCTTATAGCTCTAGCCTGCTTCACAGTAACCTGTTCTAGCCAGTCCTAACCCAGCCCCCAGGGATCAGTGTTTACAGTAACGGAAAACATCATCTGTATGAATTAAATCTATATTAAAGTACATTGGATTCTATTTCTTATTGGGGACTCCTGTAACCTCCATACAGAATGGATCTCAGGATGCCATTTTCTCAAAGCAGCGATAGAAACAAAAATGAAATTAAACTTTAACCTCCTTGGCGTTTCACCGAGACCCAGATTTCTGAACCAAAAGCGTCTAGTAGACATCCTGAATATATAAACTTTCAAACGCTTAAATATTTAAAAAAATAACTTTTAATGATGAAATTGAATAGAAAACAAACTCAAAAAGACCCAAGAATGTATTTAATAAATCAATCATGCAGTCTGATACTCACAAAGTTGCGCACTGGCACATTTGCTGGGGCATTACCCGCAGCTTGCCCGTGGCTTAGGGCTCGCTCCTGTCACATCGGCGGGAGCGCGCCCTATTGATTTAGCTGAGCCAAGATTCAGAAAAACAGCTTTTTTTCACTTCTTGGAGACACCCCTATTGATCTCCGGTGATCTGAGGTGTCTCTGGCGGCATTGTGCGGTGCTGCAATGAAGACGCGGCATTCCACAGCTTCAAATCATCACCACGGGCGTGCTGCTCAAATAGCGCAGAGTGGATACTGTCTAATTCATAAAAAAAACAGCAGTTGACACAAGCCCTTAAGGTACCCATACACGTTGTGATTTTTCAGGGACCGATGCGATATTCGATTTCGATGCCCGATTTTTGCTTTAGTGCTATTTTTAAAAGTCGGTCGGATGCCCGATTTTTCGCCCGATTATTCGGCCGATTATTCAACCGATCAGCTGGTTGGATTGGGAATCTTTTAAGAGTGGCCGACCGTCCAAAAATTACAGGCATCCTCATTCGGGACCCGACCGACTTTTCGGCCGATTTTTCTAAAAACAGCATCGGTCGGACTATATTTGCATGTTAGGAATCCCGAACGATCGACCTACCCGACCGACCGGATCAGTCGGAAGGGCTAAAATCGCACGAAAAAACGCAACGTGTATGGGTACCAAAGTATTTACTTGTTATGTGTTTTCCTTTATTTTGAACTTGATTGGTACAGAAAAATCAATCCAATCAAACATGAAATTAAACTCATAAGAGGCAAATACATGTTTTTTTTTAAATGTGTTTTTTTTTTTTTTGAATTGAATTGGATGCAAAAAAAACACGCCCCCATCCAAAGTAGAAGCTAAGAAGAATCTACATGTCTATGGCCAGCTTAAGTGTTAACTAACTGAGCCAATTTCACCCCCAATATGGGCAAAATTGTTATGGTTATATGGTTAAAATGATTATTAAATGAGGTTCGTTTAGTATAGGGTCCAAGAAACAGCAAATGTTATATATATATGTATATTTATATGTATGTATATATATTAACATGTATATATATATATATATATATATATATATATATATATATGTGTGTATATTTATATGTATATATATATATATATATACTTTTTTAATTATACATAGTATAATCATTAAAATGATTATACGCCCATTGTGTAGTGATGCATAGCTGCATATTTTTTTTTCAGATTATCCGTGTCATTGCAACTTGTGAACATCTTTTCTGTGTGTTCATTTCATGAACTGGGGTGTGAAAAAATAATAATTTGTATATTTATCACATTAACAGCCGGGAATAATGCCTATTCTGGATCCTTCAACAGCAGGTTTGTATAGAGCGATTTCTTCAGTAGCAGCACTTCAATTGCTTTAGAATCCAAGAGCAAAGAAGATTATACTGGAAAATAATAAGAACACTTTCTATGAAGTTGAAGAAGTCACAAGCAAAGAATAGGCTTCTGAATGTTCAGGTCTAAGCAACAATGTCATAGTAATGGTGTCACCAACGTAACAGCTGGACACTGCATTGCCATCACTTTTTGGCCCATTTCTAGCCATAGCGGTCTATGAAGTCTGTTGGTTTTTACCAGTGGAGACCCAAATTAACACTTAACCTGTGAGGTAATGGAAGAATATTGGCTAATCATACATATTTTCAATTACACTACTTAGTCATTGTAGATTGTTGTACCGTGTTAGCCATTGATAAATAAAGAAAGTTTGGAGTCCAAGTGATACCGTTTATTGGCTAACTGGAGTCATTAGTGAAGCAAGCTTTCGGGATATCGCAGATCCCTTCTTAAGGCTTAATAAAATTCTGTTTTTTGAAAATCACATTTATACACAAAATAACAAGGTCATAAATATTTTAACAAAAGCAACATTTTTGTCTTGACACTCATGACTGATGGAGGTGAGAGTGATGGGCTAGTTAGTGGAGAAAGTAATCAGAGTTAGGAAGAGTTATTGGGGGTGATAGAGATAAAAGGTGAAGCTGTGATATTCACCTCCTTCAGCAATTAAAATGTCTATAGACCTGGGAAGCAGAGAAATATGGCAACATAGGTATTTCTTGGAGAAACCTAAATCATATTTATAACCTTGTCTGATAACCTTATCAGAGATTAGGCATGAATGGCTAATTGACAAAAAGTTAAGGAGTCCAGACACATTATTGTTCAGTGATGGAGAGTTCCATCAGTTTTGAAGAAAGAGGGGGGGGGGGGTTATTGTGAGTGTTCAGGAATTCAGGTGAAGTTACAATGGCACATGAAGTTGTTGTCCCTGTTTAAACCGTATTCCAGAATTTCGATTTTTTAAAATAAATTTACATTCCCATTCCATTCCTATTTCTGTGTTCCCCATCAGTACCATAACCCTAAAAACAGTTTCATATAATCACCAGGTTTTGGTCGAGGTTTTGTTCTTCTTCATTAAGTTAGCATTCTTTATAGCTATTGCACCAAAGCCTTTTGTTACTTCACTACCTTTGTATCTCTCACCTATTATTGAACTGTTCAATAGAATGTTTCATTTAATCCTTTGGTAAAAAATCAAAATTCTAATAAAATGTGTTTTATGATGGGCTTTGGATCGAAAACATTTAGTAAAAAGGGTTGGCCAATGGCCATTTAAGAATCCAGGACATTATCTTTTCATGGAGGGAGAGCCATCAGAGAAGACAAGGCCGGGTTTTTGAATTTTGTTGCGACTATCTTAAAAATAGCTAGAATGTGTTTGTCTCTGGGCAGATAGGCTCCAAATGTTGTGTTGAATGGTCAATGGCGTCTTTCAATTCCATTGAATGATGTAGTAGATATGTAGAAAACATTGCAATACATAACTGTGCTCCTATACAATAATTTGTTTTTGGACACATTTTGGATGTTTTGATGCTACATATATCCATAAATACACAGGGTGGGACTACCAGTTTCAATACACACAATGTTGTGAAGATCCATTCTTTTGACAATGGTGGAGCAAGTTGTGTTGCCTGAGCATGTTTTTCATGTTTCTTTCTTTCTTTGCTTGATGGTTGTATGAACTGGATAATTTTGAGAGACCTTTACTGGCTTGAGTGGAAATAAGAGAACAGAATCCAGTTAGCGAAGGTCGGCCTGACCTTTTCTGAAAAATGTTTTGGTAAGTGTGCTCATTAATGGAAGCACAAGCAGTGGTATGGCAAGTGTTTGGCATATAAGAAAAGCTCACAATGCACATACCGTACTTTTGGAAGAGATTAAAGGGTCATCTTTTGTCTACAAATACAAATACATTTAGCACATCAGTGCATATAGTGCATTTGTTTTGGGGGGGGGGGGGGGGGGGGGGGGGGGGGGGGGGGGGGGGTCAGTAGGTGAATGCAGAATTTTTACAATAATAACATTAAAGGAGAAATGCCTGAAGGCAAGACAAAAGTTCAGTTTTTATACTGCATTCCCTATAACAAAATGGTTTGATTAGCATAATAATTATCATATTAATATTAATACAGGGTAAAAGCCTAGGCCAGATCAGGACTACTTATACTGTATACAAAGACTGTGTATTACCAATAAGGACGATGGCCTTGGAGCACCTTCAAGAAAGAGTTAGCGATGATATCTCCCATATTCCATACCTGATAGGCTCACTTTGTACTTGCATTAGGAAATGCAAGTACAACGTCCCAGGATGTAATGGAGCAGATTTACCAGTAAGGGGCGCCAACAACTAATTAGTAGAGCATCATGAACTCATTGTATTCTGTTCTCTCCACTGAGGTTTCCCTCTGTAAAGTAGTGCTCCTATATGTAGGTTAATTCCAGAAGGAAAAAATTGCCATAAGGGATTAAATGCTGCACTAAAACAGTTTATTGTATAATTTATAATTATCTAAAAATCAATGTTGATTTAACAGTACAAATGACTTTTACTTCTGTATGAGTTTTGCTTATTAGAAGTACGGTACATATTTAAGGGATAAAGTAAATACGTTTTGCCAGACAAATAACTGTTATAGCACCTATGTATATGGGCCTCCCATTCTCCCGTAGCTCAAAGCTAACCAAAAGGGGTCGATTCTTTCAAATCATGAGATAACAGTAAAAAGTGTCACTGTGTCACCAGGAGCCACTACAGGGGAAAACTAAGGTGGGAACACATGGTTTGATTTTTCGGTTAAAATATATTTGTATAAAATTTGATGATATTATATTTTGATCGTTTTTACCACCACTTAATGTAATAGATTTTAAAAACAGATTGTTTACCTTTCTTAATCCCGTGCTCGTGCTCCATAGTATGAGTGGATACAAATAGTCATGAGCAGCATAGGCAATATTAGAATTCGCATCATTTCGCCAATTATTCTCCAAATATTCTAAGTAAATTCAAGATCTTTGGTCATTATTATGTGATGCAAATATTTGGAGTGCAATGTACATGCAAATATTGCAAACCCAATGCATGGTACTATTTGAGATTGTGAAGATATAGCACTATATTCCAGATCTTCACAAATTCTCAAAGTACAGATATTTGCAATAAAAATTAGCGATTCGAATATTCGCACTCAACACTAGATAGAAATCCATCCTAAAACCTAGAAATCCTGTCAGATGCGTGAACGATCGACTGAAATTTACTAACATGTCCGATCACTGCTCGATCCATTTTATGTCCGATCACTCTTCCAATCCAATTTTTATCAAACAAGATTACTATAAAAACAATTGATTTATTAACTCAACAAATCAAATCATGTACGTCCACTTTTAGGAACCTTTTGCTGTAGGAAAAACACAACTGGCTTGTTTTTCTTTTTCTTGCAGTAAATATAGGGACATTTTAAGTATAAAAAGCTCACAGCTTTATGAGCTGGATGACTGGTCTCTTAAGATAATATGGTCAATGTATACCTGCTATACCAAAGGCTATAATGGTTGTACGTAACAAAGTAAAAAATTTAGTTTTTTTCCCAATAACAGTTTTATTTTCTATTTTCATAAACCATACAATACACATATGTGGCAAAATATACATTAAAAACTATTGAAACAGTAGAACATGGTCGCTGGGAGAAAACCCTGCGACCAAGGTACATAAAATAAAAAATAGAACAGAGATCAAAATGCAAACAATTCAACCTTTGTGAGGTCTGTATAAGTAATTATTGCATACAACTTTCCCTGATACGGATAAAGGAATAGAGAGCCCAAAATAAGTATCAATCTGTTTCTATGCACAAAGTGTGACAGGTGCTAGTGTCCAGGACCCTCCTATTTATCAAAGGCATATAAGATCTAGGGTCTCCAAAGCTAAGTGAAATAGTTGAAGCTTGGCATACACGTACCAATTCCTGCGCGATCCGATCCCCGATCCGATGCCGTGCGTGCTCCTGCATCCCTTAAGGATCGGGTAGTGCAGGAATTGGAGGCTGCAACTGACGTAGATTGGGCTAAAATCAGCTGTCCTGTCAGATCGTACAGTTATCCAACAGGACGGTAAATTTTAGCACGATCCCATTAGTTCAGCTGGGGATGGCTGCCCCCAGCCAAAGTAATGAGCTGCACATTAAGAGTGCAGTCCGATTCTCGGCACTAGCGGGCGGGCGTGATGACGCCATCACGCCGCTCCTAGTGCAGAGAATCACATAAGGAATAGATGGTGAATCGTACCGTCTATTCCCAGCTTGAGTCTGTCACTTTTCTAGTGTAGAAGCTTCTTCCATTTGACAAACAAGTAAAAGAAATAAAATGATTGTGCTAAAGCAGATGTAAAGTCAAAAAAGGTTGATATAAAAAGATTAATTCAGCTCAATGTAGAGGTTTCTTTCAACTTCATGTTGCTTCTATGAAATTGAAAGTGAAGGGTGGTCTCCCTATGGGACAGAAGACTGATAAACTGAGGAAATTAAATTGTCAGACATAGTTCAATGGTATTTTGACCTGCTCTTAAGGTACTAAAATAAATGCATGAAAAAATAAGCCTATAAAGCTTTACATCACAGGTCCTGAAATAGAGCTTCCATCCCAGCAGGGCAGGTCCACTGTCAGAGGGGTAAAGAGGGGGCCTCCTGTTCCAGATCAGGGTGGCGTCTTAGTAGCGCATCATGCTGCCCGGGAAGCCGGTTGCCATGCCGACCAAGTGCAGACATCTATGTAATCTGTCTATGTAACACCACCAAACCCCCCGCTCAACAACTTTTTCTGCTAGCACCATTCCTGCTCAACAACTTGCTTAATACATTTTTTTTTTATAGTATTGTCCAGTGGGAGAAGGGGGCCGCAAAATTTCCCAGTATGGGGCCCTGAGATTTGCCAGAGGACAGTAAGCAGGATCATAGTGACATCACAAAATCTTTCCCTAGTTCGCTACTTTCCATAGATTATTCAGCAGTAGCAAAGACCTAGATGATCTGACATCTCCGATTTACAGCTATAAGTCTACAAAACAGGAGTACCTATTCACAATACAATTATTTTCATTAGGAATTTAGGACAAAAAGATCTCTTCATTATGATACCTGAGGACCATAAACATTTCTAAATATTTCCTCAAATATATCAAATCTTTTTTATTCAGGACAACTTTAACAACATGACTGTTGTGATCTGGTAAATATAATTTGTAGCACAGCATTCACATGCATACATGTATCTTAAAATAAAAAAGATTGGATGAGAAATAACAATCACATCCCAATCTCTATTCTAGTTTCAGCGGACCTGAGAGACGTCCCTCTATCAGTTATTCAAACAGAACCTCTAATAGCTGAGCTAATTCTACAGATATTTATTATACTCATGGGTTTACCTAAATGATAATGAAGTTCCCCTCCATTAAAAGGTTTTGTTTGTTCCTTTCTAGAAATAGCCATTGGTTTTCTCAGTTCAATGTGTTTTTCTCTCCAGCACAAAGGTGAAGTGAGATCTTTTCCTCCTGCGTTCCCCAATGAAATTTTAATCATGCTTGATAAAGCATACTAATGCATTAATGAATGTCATATGTGCAATGAAATATTCCTGCTATGACAGCGAGGAGGTGGGAATGAGGAGAGGGAGCCGGAGCTTTGTCTGGGAGGGGAATTTCACCAGCTGATACAGACTGGGAGGACTAGATTCTGTATTCAGCATTGTTTCCTTACTGTGAATATTATTAGAAGAATCACTGCTGATTTATGTACAACTAATACCGGACACAACGAGCAGAACAAGCAGGTCCATTTACATCCTGGTGAACCTTGACTTAATTGTCTTTAACAGAAATCAAGTGTACCTGAACTCAGTGACACAACACATATACCTTTGCATATATATATATATATATATATATATATTTGCCAGCACACAAATTTTTTTTTTTAAAAACTGAGTTATAGAAGACAGTCCTTTTGACTGGTCCCATTGGAAAGCCACAATGAGGTTAAGCAAGTTTTGGTTTGGAGAGCTCAGTGGAAAGATGTAACCTAAAAAGCGCCATAGGCTTGTAGTAAAGCAGACCCGGGGGTATTGAACACAGTACCCACACTGATAACAATTCAACTTTACTGGAAAATTTTGATGAATACAGCGAGGTAAAGTATTGATTAGTAACACCCATAGCCAGTCTATAATTGAATAAGTTCAATGCACTTCTCTGGTAGCACTCTGACCTTCAGAGGTACACTGGTACAGCGGTAATCATCAGTCACAAGGAGCCAGGGTCTGGTGCAATCTGTTATATCAGCAGGCAGCTGCTGATAAATGTCTGTACCGGGGCTCACCCAGAGCAAAGGCTTATAGTCTTGCCGCAGGCTGTTTTGCCTAGAAGCCACCTGCACGCTTTACATGCCTTCCTCACAAGGCCGGGGTATCACACTCCCCTCTACAGAGGTCAAGTCTCCATCTCCCTTGTCTCTTGCGAAAGGTGCCAAGCTCCAGAGTTCTCTCCCTTTTATCTTCTTGGTCCTAGAACTCCCTCTAGTGGGACCTTTTCTCATAGCCAGGCCTCCAACTGCCTGGGCCACCTCTAACAGGCTAGACAGGAAACAGCATTTTTAGAACGCAAGAAGGCAGCTCTCAACTAACATTGCAGCTCTGTCCAGTCAGAAGCGATGACAGTGGTTATTTATGTTTAAGAAAATTCTGTCTGACTTTTAACTGTATATAAAGCTGAACTTTGGAATAGTTTGTATTGCTGACTGGTCCCCATTTTAGAGGTTCAGTCTCATTGGACCTCAAAGAATCCAAATCTAAAATAATGAGCTCACTAGAACAGGAAAATACAACATGTATAGTGTGAAGGAGCCATCACTAACTGTGGATCCCATTACAACTGATCCCTCAATGGGGAAGTGTCTTCATTTAGGACTACAAGTCCCACATATCTTATTACTGGCCACCTCAAACATCTGTGACATTAGCTATCAGTGCCCGGAAATCAGAATTAGAGGTCTTTAGTAGTTAATGAAACACCTTAGCATTTGCCTATTTCACAATAACTTTTCCTGCCACTTGTACCCTAATATTATCCCTCCCTGTAATCCAAACAATAACTGCCCTGTAATGCACATACAAACCTTCCCATTCTAACATCCATGCTCCCTAGTCCCCTTACACCAGGGGTGTGCAAAACTTTTGCAAAGAGGGCCAAGTTTGCGGAGGTGAAAATATGTGGGGGTTTGCCATTCAACCTGACATTCTTTAAACCAGGGATGGCAACACTTTTTTGGCTTACAAGTTGTAATGGCAGCTGCCGTACGCCGCCGCAGCCTCCCCACTTACCGTTGCAGATCTGGGAGCCCTGTTTAGCGGTGATTCTGATATTTCTACACACTTCCTTAAACACCAGCGCGTGTCATTTCCTGGGATTTAAGGTATTCGTCATGAGACCTGGCTGACCAATAGTGGACCTCCTGCAGCTATATAAGGAACCCTGCCCTTTCAGCCTTGCCTCAGTATTAAGGTCTCTGTGTTGTACTAAGCAATGCCTGCCATTGCTGTGCCTGTGATATAGAGTCCTGCCTGTGTTCTGAGACTGATACCTGTTAACCCTTACCTGCCTGCTGCAATCTCCTGCTACCTGATCTGTACCTGCACTGCCTGCCCTGTCACACTGTCTGGCTGATGACACCCATCTCCCTGGAGCCTTCCCTGCTGTGCCATGGACCAGCTGCCTTGTGTACCTACATTCCCTCAAGAGGTAGCGACCTGGTGATCCCCTCTGGAAAGTCTATCCCCACCATCAGGGATATTGTGAAGAATGAGTGGGTTCACTTAGATAACGCCCTTAGAGGAGGTAGGACACGTGGCACAGTGGGTCCACACCTGCTGCTCTGTGACACAAGTTACTCTTAAAATAAGAAAATAGTGATCTACCAACAATAAAGAAATTCCCCTTCAGTTATTATTAGTACAGATGAGCAAAAACAATAAAAGCTACAGGGGTCCACAATCTACTCCTGCAATCTACACTATATGGTCATCTTCAGCACCACTGCTTTCAACGATTAAATGTGAGCAAGTGAGAGCCTGACATCGTATCTGGGATTGGGCTCTGGTTGGAAAATTAGGGTCACCCCAGTGCAAATCTCCTTTGCATATCATTGATTTTATGTCCAGGGCTGGTGGAAACGTGAACATGGGCCGCATTTGGCCTAGCTTTGGACATGGCTACCTTACACTTATCTCCCACGATCCTTTTTCATAAACTCTTCTTTCCTGCACCAGAGTCCTCTGTGCTAAAAGCCAATCTCACCACATCAGAAAAAAGAGCATCGCCAAATTCTGAGCACCGGCATCTGCATTTGGCCCCGGGGGACATGGCTTTGGACATGGCTTCCTTACACTAATCTCCCATGATCACTTCCCTGTATCCCTAATACTATGTCATTTTCATAAACTCTTCTCTCCTGCACCAGAGTCCTCTGTGCTAAAGGCCAACCTCACCAAATTATAAAAAAGAGCATTGCCAAATTCTGAGCACCGACATCTGCTGCTTTGCAATCCCTCGGCTATAAAGCTAGAGAGAGCTGATAACTTTTTATCCTAAGTAGAAGCCATACATAGGTTTGGTTTGCCAAATATAGTAGAGAATACTTTTTAATAATACATCTCCCATGATTCAGCATGCTCTAGTAACCAGCTGGATTGCTGAATACCTAATCTGTTGGGCCGAATTTCCAAGGATCTCAGGTCTGCATTTGTATTTTCAGGGGCTACAAATCATGGGGCTGAAGTGCCAAAAGTTTTGAGCATCACATTTATTCCTGTTGAATACATGATAAATAATTTGTAAATAGTAGTGCTCGATATCTGTAACAGGAATTTTCATTGTACACAATAATATATAAAGTGAGCTTTATAACCACACTTTACTTCTTTGTCCTTGACTGGTGATGTTGCCCCAGAATTGACACAATCTTATATATATTACCACCTTTGCAGACAGGAATGCAGCCTCCCTGTTACTGCAACCTCAACACCGTCCACCACACACTGTGCACCAGTTGCCAAGATGGTTGGCGCATGGCTGTGAATCACCTGCCAAATGTCCCAATGTTATCACTACGGTCAACTGTCCAGCGGTTGCCTCTCACCTTCTGCTGGGGACCTGGGGGCATCCCAAGTCATTGATGACGCTGGCATTGTATGTGTGTGAGGGGCGGGGAGGTGCACTTGTATTAGAGTGGCAAAATATCTAAAGGTGCCTATAAATAAACGCTAGACCTATCATTTAGATAGTGTAGTTTAAAATCCATCAATAGTAATCGAAATAAAACAATTTTTAAAAGATCGATTTAAACGATGTGTACTCCCACCTTTACTGCTCATTTTCACTTGAATTGTAAAAAATAAGTTTAATTTCACTAAATGTATTAATCTAGGTCTCCTGACATACTCTCTGTTTGTGGGCTAAATTGGACAGCAGAAGTAATTCAGCTTCAAAACTTACACAGAGGATTGAAGTCTGGTGTCTGGTGACAGGCCTAACAAGTCCTGCCCAATAAATGTACCGATGAAACTATTTCACCCTAAACTGATATAATCATTATAGGTCATGAACAGAGCAGATGACATTCTACACATTAATTTGCAACATAGAGACATAGACTTAAACTTGTGGGTCCTGGCCAAACTTGGGTCCATGGCCATTTATCTAGTCGCCCCTTTCCCCATGCAAATGCTAGCTCTGCACATACATGTAAAGATGGTCAAAATTAAGTAAATTTGATTTGACTTAAATTTTGAAATTGCCGATCAGATTTCAGTTCCATTGGCAAATTAAAATGGTTTTTATTCATTTATATTTTTTATCATTTACAACTTAAAAGTCGTACATTTGCATGTACAAGTGCGTAAATGTAAAATATGCAAGTGTTGATCTCCGCAATGAAGATAATACATGCACAGAATCTCGAATATTCACGATTATGAAGACAATATCACTATTTTCAAGATTTTCGCAATAATATAATATATTTTTAGGTCGACTGGTAAATTTGATAGAAAAAGTAAAAATTTCGACTTAACGTTTCACATTGTGGATTTTTCAACCATCCCTACATACATGATATGTAAAATAACTGTATCCAGAATTAGCAACTAAACATGCAATCTGGAAACCTTCTCATTAATAATAAGAGGTCATTAGCACCAACATTATGTTGGGGGAAGAGTTTGGAGGAACATTTGGTCCATTCTAGGATGGATCTCAGGGTCCAATCACACAAGTGAGGAGACACTGACACATTTTATGGAAACATCCACAGGAAACTTTCAATTAAGTGTGTCAGCCCTCCTAATTAACTTAAGGAGGATCGATTCACACAACAAATTGACTAAACCCCAGGTATAATTCCTCTGTAGGAAAGGTGTACACTATCATTCAATCTTGTTTGCTGTCATGCAATACACACATCCTTTGTGGTCCTCTGACCTTATCACCTCGACAAATAATTACAAACAAAAGAATCGCCCAAAATATATTGCTTCCTTAAACCGTTTCAGAGCTTTAATTAAGGTCATCGCAAATTATCCTGATTTCTCATCAATCTCCATCGATGGCTTTTTAAGGATCCGTCGATATGTAGATAATGCAATTTCATTTGTTGAGCTTTTTAGTGGAGCGCAGAGCTGAATATTTAAACAAACAAAATGAACATCTTGTTCAGCACATTACACATATTTGCTTACAGCTTTACAAACATAGTTTTTATAGATTTAGCACAGATCATTTAAAATACTGAGCTTGCATTACTTGTGAATGGACAGGCACTGTGTACAAATTCCCTGTTCCGGGCTCGTGGGAGCTGATTACAGGGAAATGTCTGAGATATTATTTCATTCACACACAGGCTCAGCATTTATTAACATAAACTGAAAAAATAAGGAAGCTTTTCTGCCTGCAACTAAGAATAATCATTTCAATTAGATCAGTTCTCCTTGGCTAATTTAAGGAGAGATATGCAAGAGGTTCGAAGCTGACTTTGTGTTGGGTAAGTTTAGTGTCCATTGTACAAAAAAGTAATTATCACATACTCTGGACTATAGAACATTCTGCATGGGGTAAGAACAATCCAATGAGATGCCAGGCCTGGCAATGACGCTATGCCAGGCTTTATCATTAGAGTCTTGTGGAAGAATGGGAGTTACCAGGATCCTGAAACATCACCAAGAATGAAATATTAAGGAGCTGTAGGATGCTATGCTAGAAGATCGGTATGATTTCCCTTCAGTAGTATTAAGCAGCATATGTTATATTCGAGATCGCGCAATTTTGCGAATATATTAACCTCCCTAGCGCACTGCTGCAGTCCAGATTTCTGTACCAAAAGCGCACCATAAACTTCAATGGTAAATGTTTCTTTATGTTGTAGGCCTGTAACTTCCCAAAATATGTCCGACATCCTGAATATAATAATGTTTGAAACAAACAATTATGTAAAATGTAAAAAAAAATGTTTTAATAAAAAAACACAAAAATCAGGGCACTAAGCTATGCTGCTATGTACTAAATCTCGCCCAAATAAAGTCTCTGGTGCCCCAGATGTGCCTATTTGCATTTAACCCTTTCTAAATCACTCCAGGGAAGAGACCAGAGACTTTATTTGGGCAATCAGAGATGCACATTAAAAGCAGTATTCTTCATAGAAAACTGCTTTCGTGCAATTTACAGTTCAAATTTACCGCCACCCCCCCCATGTGACGTCATCACGTCACTCAGAGGGGGGGGGGGGGGGGGGAGAAGAGACAGAGCTTGCTGCCTGCATGTCACATCGGGGACACTGCAAAACTGTAAGTATGTGCTCCCGGAGCCCCGATGTGTACTAAACGGCACCATCTCGTCCAGTGCTATAGTAGCACTAGCAGCGCTGGACGAGATGGTGCTGTCCCGACCGCTAGGGTGGTTAAGGAACATTTGAAATTCGTACTGTACCTACTGTATTCTATAGCCTTACATCGCGCGTGGCCTTACGTGACTATTCACAAAGATTCATGAACCAGCTTTACAGCTTCTCTTCTTCATTTTGTGAGCCAGTGAGCCTCTCCTTAATTTTTAGACCGTACTCGCACTGTGCGTATTGCGCATATCCATTTGCAATGCACACAAATATGTGCAATGTAGGTCGGTAAACAATGTTAAAGCATTAAATGACGAATATGCGCCATTGTGAATACCCGAGTGCACATTCACGAATTCTCGAATGGATATTCATTATGTTCTCTGATATTCGCAGAATATATTAAAATTTCTAATATTTTTGCTAAACACTACTCTTCAGTGCAATTTCTTCTCCCCCTTCTCCCTATCTTTTCTGCCTGCTCCCGGTATCAATTTCTCTCAGTTTTCCCTTTTTCCCTTGAAATTAAGCTACATTTGGGTGGCTTTTGCAATCAATGGCTCAAGGCTTAAAAAAAAGAACAAAAATCCAAAAGGACCCTGCAACTCTATTGATTTTACCATACCATATATTGCATATCAGTCACATGAAAATAAGGTGACACTTGGAAATGTGCCGCTTTTGTATTTTGACCCATTTCAGACACATCTGAATCTGAACAGTAGACATATATAATATTTTTAAGGAGATCACATTGTATTAGTTCCATCTATTTGATCCTTTATTTTATTACTGGATCATGCTATAGGGAAGTTAGATACAGTTTTTTGTAAATTGGACTTGATCTATGCCAACATAACTTGGCCAGTGAAATAGACAGGCCTTGAAGAAAGTGGGAAAGGTAGTTGCACAGAACTGTCAGCGATGGTTACACAGCCACAGTGAAGTCAGTGGCCAGAAGGGCCCTCAGTAGGTATATAGGGCCTGAGTAAAGATCACAGAGTAAAAATGGGTCAGTATGAGGGGTAGGTGTTAAGGTGTGCAGTTATCAAAATAAAGGGGGTGTGTGGCCCCCCTGTAACAGACAAATAGGAACAAGGACACAAGACGCACAATCTAGTGCAACAAAGTAAAGCACTGTGAATTAGTGTTGATCTTGAATAATCCAATTGCAAATTAATTCAAAGAATATCGGCTTTTTGAAAATTTAAATATTTTGTGAATATGACGGTGTATATTCGAAATGTAAAATTTTCAACATATTATGCACTGGGAAGCTTATGGCCATGCATTGAGAATATATAATCAAAGCGCATGGCCATACATTCAAATTTTGTTTTTCGATATTAGTAGAAGTATTTGGAAAATATCGCAAATTCGAATATTGCCTATGCCGCTCATGACTACTGTAAATGATAAAATAAAAGACAAAATACTCACATTTAAGGAGGTAGTTTGTGGGCCTACCACGGATTGATTGGCTTGACAAAGAGCTGACGCTTGAAGCGCATCCCATTGATACTACTGAGCACTTCAGCATCTGTAACCACAAATGATCTCATCTGTAACCAGGAAATTACGTCATCCTGATAAGCACATTGCCTGGAGAGATTACTCCTTGGTAAGCCTGCTCTGTACCTCCTAATGTGAGTATTTTATCTTTTATTTTATAATTTACAGTACCTTACTTTGTTGCACCAGGTTGTGTGCATCGTGTCCTTGTTCCTACTTGGAGAAAGTGAAACTATTCCAAAAGGAATGGAATCAAGGTCCAGACCATCAGTAAAACATAGACACAAATCCTTTCTTGTAACCCAGCAGGCGCACAGGCTCTCTGACTATCTCCTGTGCAAGGGGCGTAGCTTTCTGGAGAATAAAGAAAAAGTTTTCATGCCTGGTAGCAGATGCTTTTATGGATGGTGAAGGCCTTCCTTATGTTCTTTAATACATGTTAGAGATAGCTGCCTTGTAGAGCTACAAGATTAAGAACTCTTAAGCTGGGGCATAGACATGTTGTTTTCTGCACGATGCTGCTGCAGATTGACTGTGCCTGATGACGTCAGCACATACGGCCAACCGGACACTCTTTGTGTGCCAGCCATTACTTTGGATGGGGACGGCAGTAATGGGATTGGCCGGGATCACCGTTCGATCTAACATGCGGCAGATTTCTGGTCAATCTTGCAAGGTGGGCGCACCTGATTATCGGCCGACCGACCACCGGTCGCTTGGCGGAAACGTGCACAGCGGTTGATCGGCCTGTCTATGCCCAGCTTTACTGACAGTCCATGAGTAAAATTGTTACACCTATATAAAGGTATTTTGCCACCATCTTAATGGATTTTCTTGGTTTTGTTTTGGAACTCTAAATAAGCAACTTACTACTGACCATCAAACTATAGACAACCTTTTATTAGAAGTGAGAGAAAAAACACCACTGACCACATGGTTGTGGAAAGGTTATATTAGAGAGTCTAATGCTACATTTACATGGTCGCTTTCCAGACGGCAGTAGCCCAGAAAACAATCGAGCACTCCTGTCTTAGTGTCTGCACATTTGTACAGGCTCTCGGGGGCCATTTAGATAATGCCCCCAAGACAGGACTATCGGACAGAAGCTCAAAAAACCAACCATGTCGCGCTCGCTGGCCAGTTGTGCTAACTACTAGTTTACCAGGCAGGTAAAAGCCACCCGTTTAAATGAGCCATATCTGTGTGAAAATGACTGGGAGCAAAAAACTTAATTGGGCGACCAGTGATTAAATTCTTTTATGAGAGTATTATACCTGCCAAATCCTATAACTTGTGAATTCACTAATCTGCCTCTAGGAACCCATTGGCTGCCATGAAGGCAATTGTATAACAATTCATTATATTAAACAGGAATGGCTCAGGCTCCTTTTTCACATCTTTTTTTTAATTAGAAATTTGCTGAAGGAATTTAGTATTACACAAAATACTTACAGCATAGTCTTCAGTAGGTAAAGGTGTGACACCCAAGGCAGGATCCTGATAGCCTAACAACAAATCTAGTTGTAGCTGCCAAACATTTCACATGTACAGTGTTATTGAAGGTGATAAATAATGTAATTTACAATGAGCTAGGCCAGAATAATCTCTAAATACAACGCAATCACAACTGAATTTACTACAGCCTTTGTTTTATCTTATCTAATTTGGCCCATTCTAATGTCCTTTCCAAAATCAAATAGCGACTCACACAGCTCAGGAATTGCAGAGCAGTAAGAAGTGTAATTACAGAGCAGAGAGGGTAGTTTGGACATTATTAATGGAAATCTCAAACACAGAAATACCTCATTTGTCTCCTATGATCCCATAATGCTAAATAAGATCTAGATTCTAGATTCTTGTTTTCTCTTGTGCGGCGCCTCCCCATATACTGTTCTTCTCTTGGAAAAAAGAATTATTATAAACATTACACACCTTTATGGTATAACATAAATGAAAACAGCCTAGCTAATTTAATTCAGATTTCTCTTTTATCATACGTTGATTTATTTTGTACCATTAACAACATCACAATGTGGAATGCTCGTTCATGGACAGGGAAAAGCAACGGTAATTAATCATTTTTATCATGCTCACATTAGAAATGTGTTTGCATTGAAATGCTTTTTTTACAAGGTGTTAGCTGTGCAGATTCTCATAACAGTTACATTCTCCCTCCTGGCCACCCATTCCCACCAAAAGTGACTTACAGCGTGCTGTCGGCCTTCCTTGTACTGCTAAGTGATCTCACTCTAAATTATGGCTGTAGCCTGATAGATGTCGCATTGACCTGCGGGATTTAGACCTGGCATAATTCTGGAATAATTATGGACACATGGTTCTGTGTGTCTAGTAGCGGTATAGGCTTCCTACCACACTTACAGGTTAGTGACGCTTTACCCTATATAGGGACTTAGGTACCCATATACATTATTTAGATACACGATCAATGACCCGTTCAAACCCAGCATGATGATTTTACAATGACATCACCACTCTGTGACCAAGTGCCCGTCGATTGAACAGGAATCAAGGAGGACCTTTTTAGGTGCTTGATTCCTGGTAAATAGTGATGGCCCGAACATGTTCGCGTTCGCGCATTTTCGCGAACATATGGCGAGTTCGACCCGCCCCCTATGTT
>CM070032.1:27422178-27435950 GCA_036250615.1 Ptychadena robeensis
ATTGTGGCCAGAAAGGGTCCCTTTGTTTTTTTAAATTCACCTCCCATTGAAGTCAATGGCAGGTTCGCCGGTTCGCTGGGTTCGCAAACTTTTGCGCTATTCCGGGTTCGCGCCATCACTACTGGTAAATCCTTTGAATGGGGACCCCCAGGTCAAGGTTTAAGGATTTAAGGTTCTGTTGTTACCTGTTTGACAGACCTGTCTTCAAGCAGGATCGGTTGATTTGAGCTGGGTTTTTCACTCTGGACTGGATGAGTGATGACAATATTTGTTTATTTTCTTATTAATACTTGTGGTCTCTAATGGATACTGTAATATTTGGCCAAATGGTTGATAAATATATATTGTAAATTTCTTGACACATTTCATGAAAAAAAACGCATCAAGATTTTCAACAAGATATATCCATCAACCACTGGACCAATTATTACCTCAACCTCAATGTCAAGGACATTTGTTGCTTTGGAACTTATATGTTGATTTACTGAACTAGTTTTAACTAATTGGATGCTTTAAAAATCCCTCTACCCATTTCCCATTAGAAATCCCTTTAACCACCTTCCTGACACAGGAGGAGGGAACTAAAAGTTTTTATTTATTCCTTGTTGATGTCGTATAATAACGCATATAGTTAAACCTATTATCAAAGTAGAATTTTCAGAATTTTTTTTGCTCCTCTCCTCTGCCTCCACTGTGGAAAAAAGATATTGATAATAGGGACAGAGGAAGTTGATTAAACCTGATCTCTAAAGCTGCCAATAGATATCTCAATCCATGGCCGGCTTGTAGCAGACTCATTACAGAGTGGTGACATCACCGCGCTGTGAGGATTCGACTACAGAACTGATGGAAATCCTGTGTGCTCCACTAACACAGGCAATTTCCATCAGATTGTAGCCAATTAACTTGGAGGGGTAGGAGACTTCCCACAGTAACTGACACCAACAGTATCGGCCACAAAAAATACCGGTAGGACAGATCGCCGTGCGATCCGACCTCCCGGCTTTTTGGGCCAAAAAGTGCAAGATGGGCAATGGCCTGCAACTACTGCAGGGAATGGCCAGCTTTACGTTGTGAACCCAATCTCCTCAACTTACCGTATATACTCGAGTATAAGCCGAGTTTTTCAGCCCAAAGAAATGGGCAGAAAGTGCTTCCCTCGGCTTATACTCGAGTCAGCTGAGGGGGGTCCACTCACCTCACCTGAATTGCCATGCTGAATGCTTCAGACAGGCAGCTCCCAGTAGATCTTCTGTGATCTCTCTCTCTCTCAGCTCCGTGATTCCGTGTGCTTCAAAATCAGCTGATGAACAATAATAAACTCCACACTGCCATCTAGTGGCCAGTTACTAGTACAGATACAACTCCATAGCCTAAAAAATAAGAACTGCCCTGCACAACCCATCCTGTAATAATAATAATAATCCTGTGTTCTCTTAAATTAATTGATGATGTGGCACTAAGATTAATCCTGTTTGATTAATTCCTAGGGGCAATGGTGCTTTCTCTATATTTTCTCATTTAGAAAACTCCACTATCTGACTGCATTTTCCACCCTCGGCTTATACCCGAGTCGATACATTTTTCCAGTTTTTGTAGATAAAATTAGGTACCTCTGCTTATACTCGGGTCGGCTTATACTCGAGTATATACGGTATGTCAAAATTGTATCTGTTTGTTATCTTGTGTTACCTTGGTGCTTCATAAATTAAAGTTAACAATAAAAAAGTTAGTAGAGTTCTAAACTATTTTTAAAAATGATGAAAAATTTAAGAAAGGCAAACTATTTTGTAGATGTATTAGTTTTTTTGCTTTGTACAATATGGAAATCTTATGTGTGTTTAATAAAAACGTTAAAATGTGGAATATGCTGGATGGCAGTGTGTTGTATTTGTCAAAGAAACTCTGACTGGAACACATTCGGGTATTTTAACCCTTTTGATTAGTAAAGAGGTGTTGTTGGAGTAGTGTGGCATTGTACTTTGGTTATACTATAATGACAATGATCCTGATTGTTGATACCACACCTAACATATTTAAACAAAAAACTGCAACTGCAGGTTCCTTTAACTTTCACATACAAATGCTAACAAAAGAAATGAAAAGTTTATTCAGATCTCAAAGTTTCATGATTTTCCAGGGAGAATCGGCATTCAGAATGATATGACAAGGTTCACTAGGCAGACATAAATTAGAGCTAATCACACTATGTTAACTAAACAGAAACAGCAGTTAAATCCAGATTTAAGATGCTAATTATACGTAGAAATAATTTTAATTATAAAATGATTAACAGGAAGAATGTGGTTAGGAGAAATGTTTAAATCATAATTAGTAAGTATTTAGCTACTATAACAATGTTAATTGACTGCAATTTCAAGAATTCCCAATTTTTATTACTTTTCCCTCTTCCAAAGCAGCTCCCGAATTTTGATGGATTTATATTAATATAGACATTTATATTATGCATTACAAACTCAATGCAAATACGGTTTAATGAAAATCTCCTTATGGGGAGAAAAGGTTTCTTAATCTATAATTGTATTCTTTATTTCTTTAGACCCCCACAATGGTACAAAGTGGAGGCCAATCACAGAAAAAGATACAGTTTAAATGCTGAATGATTGAATGATAGAACTAACTGGTTTCTCTGGATTGACATAACACTAGATTTCTTTCCTTCAATTCTATATCGCCCCCAAACTTATTTTTGTAATTATCCAATGTTCAGAGGCTTTGCAATGAACTCCCAATAAAACTAGTAGAAATTAAAAGAAAAACAAAATTAAGCATCTTTGATCAAAATCATTCAAAATCAAAATTTTATCAATGGTGAAACAGACAGACCGTGATAATAGGTCTAAACTTTGGAAAAGCATTTTAACATGAGTCGGTGATGCAATGTGAGACATCTTCATTTCCTGTCTGGTAAAATGACTGTTCTCTATCATGTAAGCTCTGGTGGCAATAAATACAGAAATTCTAAACCAATTAAACTATGTTTCCTTGAACTTACTGCAATTCAACGCATCCAATAAATGCAACCTGTGCAGTAAAATTGCACAATACACAAGCCCCGAACAGAAATCAATGGGCTATCACAGCCCATCATAGCCCCGGACCCGTTACTTCAAGCCTCCGTTGCGTTTATGTCGATGCGAGATCCCACGGCAGCATAAACATGTCGGAGGTTTGACGTATGGCGCATCCATTGATCAATTAGCTATAATTGAGCCCATTGATTTAAAGGGGCCTTAAATGGCTCTAACCGAGGGGTTAAAGGGGCTCTAAATAGCTATAACCGGGTGGTCATTGGATGTGCTGATGTCAATGCATGCATTTTAGCACAGTGGAGCCAAGAACTTTAGCCCAGATGACAAACAAAAGCAGTAGCAGAGGCAGAGTAAAGAGCATTGTGGTAATAAAGACAATCAAAATAAGGAAGGGGGCTCGATCGACACTCAGGCACCCCTGTTATATACAGCTTGTGTTGAGCAGCATATGGTATATTCGAGTTCGTGTAATTTAGTGAATATATTAAGTAACATTCAAAATTTTTAAAATTAGATTCAACTGTATTCTATTGCCTTACATTGCACGTAGCCTATCGCAAATATATGCGATCCAGCTTTACAGCTTCTCTTTTTCATTCTGTAATCTTAGCCAGTACGAGCACTGTGCATATTGTGCATATTCATTCACAATGCACACAATGCGCGATGTATGCCAGTTAAAGCGTAATATGACGAATATCCGCCATTGCGAATATTCATGCACACATTCGCAAAATATTGTGAATTCTCGAATGTCGGATATTCGTTGAATCTATTTAAATTTCGAATATTCTCGCTCAACACTATATACAGCATGCTTAGATATCCCCTAGAGATTTCCATGTCTAGTGAGTGTCCAATAAACTTAATATCCCGTTTTTGGAATGGCGACCACTAATTACCCAGAATATTTTGCAGGGTATTTCAGAATCTGCAATAACTAATAATAATAATTGCACATACTACAATGTTCAGACACAAATATTATAGGGCTTTATCAGTTTGGGAATTGCAAAAAAAAAAAAAAGAGTCTCATTATGCATAATGGTTGTTGGTAGTGCATGCCAAATGAATACATCTAATGTAGCATACAGTTTCATTAAGACTCTAGAAAATGAATCTATCCTCTCCCACCAGGAGGCTTAAACAAAACCAATAGGGAAGAAGAAACATGTAAAAAACATCAATTCATTAATGAAATGAAGACATGTAAAATAATTAGGCCTATAACAACATATTCCGAGAATGCATTAACTCTTTATCGCACGAGCACCATTTTAATACAGAACTTCTATTACAACATTTTCATAATGTTAAAGCATCAAATTGCATTTTTATATATATATTTTTAAAAATAAAGAACGCTTCAATTAAAATATTATAATGCCTTTTATTAAAACGATTTGTACTGACGTTGCTTTCTGAAAGTTGCTTGCAATGTCATGATAAATAAGGCTAATATTAAGAAAGTCACATTTTTCTCCGAGAAAAGTTGATCTGGGACTGTGCTGGAAATATCGATCTCCAAGGAGCTCATTTGAAGCACCAGTGACATTAAAATTTCTTTTGCATACACAATTATGGCAGTAAAGCAGGCGCAAGGAACGCTCGGCATACCTGCAGTGTTGTCGAGAAAACAGATTGCCGTGGCAGAAATATTCATTAAAAAGTAGAAGTTTTAATGATTTTGAATAAAGATATTTCCTCTGTGTGATTATTAAACAAATATATTGTGATAAAAATGGTTTCCTGCTCATAGGTCCCTTTGTTGCTTAAAAAAAGGATGACAATTCTTAATAGGGTTTTTGCTCAAGCAGCAGCATAAAAACACACTGTAAAGGGTCATTCATTGTCATTGGTTATTAGAAGTAGAAGAAATTAATCTGTGTGATTGATGCCATATACTCCTTTCCTATAAGTTCTTTTATAACACAGTTTTTTATACAATTTCCCACTGAGACATTTGTAAATTGTATGCGCAATAGAGTCTGAGAATATCGGAATGTTCTGTTGTTAAAACAAAAATACAAAATAAGGAGATCTTGGCCTATTGGTATCCATAGCACATCAAGTGGATGGAGACCTACTGCAGTTGTATGTGGGAAAAAAGTGAAACTCAACTCCAGGAAGTGGAGATGGTCACATAATTTCGACTAGCCTATGTAGAGAGGTAAAGCCTCTGAACATGGTATAATCACCCAAATTGTTGGAGTAAGGGTGGTTGAAACATTTTTAAAAAATAGTTCAGCCCTATTAAATGTATACTGAAAAAATGTTGACTAGACTTTGAAATTAACATTTGCAAAAATTACATGTGATAGATGTTCCTAAAAGTTGAGTCATCTTCCATAGTGATGAGCAGCATAGGCAATATTCAAATTCACTGCATTTCACGAATTATTCTCAAAATATTCAGAGTAAATCAGAAAATTTGAAATCTCATGTCATTAAGTTTTCGAAAATTGGCACTAAGGGTATGTTTCCACGTAGGCGATCACCCACGATTCTGATCACTAGTGATTTTACTTGCTAGCAACTGGGCGTGATCGGGCGTGATTTGAGCGTTTTTGGAAGTGTTTTTTTGGAAGTGATTGGGGCTGACAGGCTTGCCCCTGATCGCTCTTATAGATAATGAATGGGGGCGCATTTGAAAATCGTATCACAATTCACTGAGACGCAATTTTAAACCACGCACATTCATTTCTATGGGTGCAAATGGACACAATCGCCCGCAACCACCCATGGTCTGTGATGAAAATGCGGTAAGCTGCGTTTCAGATCGCAGATGTGGAGGTGAAATTGACCACGATTAAAATCGGGTGTGACTGTGTACATTTGCTTAAGAGGAAACACGCCCTAATACATGTGAATGCAATGTGTGTTGTCACAGCAACATCTAGTGGCAGAATGGGAAATAGCAGCTTCAGTGTAATCACAACATGAGACAACACTCATAGAAGTAATGCATTGTGAAATTTGGCACTTGTTCATGCACATACTGAGAACGCAATTTATGGTACTTTCCCCAGAATCTCGAATATTCAGGATTACGAAGATACAGCACTATATTCGAGATCTTCACAAATTCTCAAAGTGCCGATATTCGCAATAAAAATTAGCAAATTGAATATTTGCGATCAACACTACTGATTGCTAGGTTCAGCATCTATGGAGCTCCCCAGGTTGGTCATAGGATCCAGTATACAGTGAGTCGATGCATGACCAGAGCCTATTGACCTTAAGTGTGTGAAATATGTAGTTCCATGAACGGATTACTGTACTCACCCCTGACTTTGAAGCTATGTATTTGGTGAGTATATTTTTCTTTTGTTATTTGATGGTTTTTGGTTTGCTTATGTAAGCAAGGTTAAATAGCCCTTTATCCCTCTTCTGCCCGTTTACCATTCTTTTCAAAAGAGGTCACCATATAAGGGCCATCAAAACCAATTACTTCACATGTAAGGATTAGTGATGGCCAAGGCGGACAGTTCGGTGGCGAACATGGATGTTCGCCCATCTTCTCGCCGGCGAGCAGTGCGGGTGTTCGACCCGCTCCGTTCGCCAGCGAGAAGATGATCTCTATTCTTCCCCCGGCAGGATCACAACCTGTGTGATCGTGCCGGAGGAAGAATCTTTTCACTAGAAGGCCGGGCATAAAGCCGGTCTCCTAGTGAAAAAACCGGGTCGGAGCAGGAAGTGACGTCAGTAACGTCACATCCGGCTCACGGAACCAGGAACTATGCGTTCCAGTATGTGTTCCAGGGACCGGGGAATTTGAATGGAAAAACCGGATGTGACGTCAGTGACGTCACATCCGGTTTTTCCGATTCAAATTCCCCGCCTGGAGGCGGGGAATTTGAATCTGTCCGCGAACAGGCGGACAGCGGACGTCTTTAGAAGTCCGACCCGCCCGTTCGCGGACAGTCCTGGCCGATGTTCGGCCATCACTAGTAAGGATATATAGCTCCAATGCATGTGTTTACATGCAGTTAAATGGTGCAGCCCCCCTGCCCTACCTCATCAGATTTATCCGAGGCTACAGAGGAGGTTATACCCTAAAGGATCGGCAAGGAAGCCGACATGGGGGGACACTGTGGGCTCGCCTTGGACAGGTAAACACACTGTAGTACACTCGGGGTGAGTCGTTGTAAACAAACATACCCAGAGCTACTAGGGGTCAACGTCAGAAGGGATATATCATTTTGTATTTTGCTTTTTCAGCTACAATCCCAATTGCATTATTGTTTTCTATGACATGGATACATATACATGTTTTTTTGATAGAAATTCAAAAGCAATTGTGTATCATTGGTGAACACCCCTTATTCCGAAATCCCACTTTTCATTTGTTTATAATGATGAACCTGTAGCCATTGTGTTTCATTAAATGTAATTGAAACCCAGGACATTTACTTTTGTCTACTAAAGCTTCAAAATATTATTTAGGGATTAGTGTTGAGCTTGAATATTCAAATTGTGAATTTATTCAATGAATACTGGCTATTTGAGAATTTCCAATTTTTGCGAATATGCCGGTAGATATTCCCAATTACGAAAATTCTAGATATTGTGCATAGGGAAGCTTATGGCCATGGATTGCAAATTTATATTTGCAATACGAAAATAAATACCACATGTGACCATTTATTTTGAAGGTAATTTGTTTATTTACATGCCATAAAATTTTATTGCAAATATTTGCAAATATCGAATTCAATATTAGTAGAATTATTTGCGAAATATCGCAAATTTGAATATTGCCTATGCCGCTCATCTCTATTAGTGATATGTTCAAATATCTACAGGGTTATGCGGAATCAGCCATTTTAGCTGAAGTCAGCTTTATCTAGCATACACCCGCTACAAATGTCAGTAATGCCAATCAGGCATTCTTAAAGCATGATACAAATGAGTAAACAAATAGTGGAAGAATTTCTTCAATAATATTTTGATAGTATCACTTAAGCGCAAATGAAACATTACATGGGGCTGTAAAATGTGTGCCAGCTACTAATGCCTATGAATTAAAAATGAGATGTCATCATGTGTGTGCCAAGGCAGGCACCCCAATACTTTTGGTAATATGGTGCCTCATTAGGTAGGTGCACTGACAATAAACCCTTCACTTTGCCTTGAATTGTCAAACTACCAGGCTCACTTTAAGGATGAGATTCTTCAGCCTGTAGGATGTTACCACACATTGTCAGTGACAAGGAAATTCTACAGTGGAGCAGACTGACGCGCTACAACTATTCAAGAATGACCCGAAGTAAACCATAACCCTGTATTGCAAAGCTGGATTTGTAGATTTGATGGGAGTGTACCATTAAGATAGAAGAGTTTAACATATTCATATTCAAGAGTTGTGTTAGTCAAAAAGCTCTGACTGGACCTGTCATGTGCTTTGAGCTTCACTGAGCCAAAAAATAACTTTGAGTTGTTGTTAAAAGTTTTGGTTAAATTGAATAAGAGGGAAAATGCACACACCTCTGGAAATTGCATGAATGCACATGACATTTTCCAAGATATATGAGAACATGCACAAGATGAGGAATCAGCCAAAGGTAGTTATTTTATTCTGGGCAATCCATGGATGGGGAAATATTTACTCAGAAGGCTTTCTGCTCTATATTGATTGAGGATGAATCTTAACCCATTCAAGTCTCAACAAAATGAGTGAATGTATTGCTAGTATGCTTACCTTTACTGTAAATTTTCTTATGTATAGTGTTACGTATTTGTGATATTTCAATATTTCTCAACTATGACAATTATAATTCTTATACTGTATGGGTTGTAATTAAAAGTAAAAAAAATAAGTTATATATGGCCAACCCAATCTGTCTTGGAGTACATTTAAACAGGGCTCATATATTCAACTATCAACTTGTCAAAGTCAAGACAAAGGTGTCTAAGGTGGCCTATACAAGGATCAACTTCTCTGTTTGAGCTACCATTTAATTTCGATAGGAAATCGATTCCTTTGTTTACCAGATTGACACATACCTCCCGTCTTCATAACTGGAAAGGAATAGAATTTAAGGAATTGGTTTAAGGCAGTAGTTCCCAAACGGGGGGGGGGGGGCCGTGGAGGGGTGCGATGGTATTACAGGGTGGCGCTGGCCCTCATTCTTAACATACATTTGAATAGGCGGGGGGTCTTGATAATGATCCTAAATAGAAAAAGGAGAGCCCTGCAAGTAAAGTTTGGGTACCACTGGTTTAAGAAATCCGTTTTGCACTGAACTGTGTGGTAGTGCAATTTATCAATATTTGATTGACAGTCGATATCTATAAATTGCACAAGGTGATCAAATTTAAAATGAGTCAAGTAACTGTTGATGTGTGTATGACTACCTTTACTAGTGTGAGATAGAGAGGAAACATAAGTTGCTCAGGTCACTGTTGGTGACACTTGTAGACAGACAGGTAAACACAGAAGCACACCCAAACACACTGCTACTGCTACAAAGGCGGGAAATGATGTGCATGACAGTTCCTCATTAAATGTGTGGATTGCTCTACTGCATTGTGCCAGCTGGTAATATAGGATTGGTAAACAATTGGGTAGTGAATTTTCTGCAGCTGAACATTTCCTACCCTACTGTGTATATCCACAGAGCCACTGTGGCACATACAAACAGTATACCTCCCCCAGCACCGAGAGGCACGTCTTGACTATGTCTGAGACTGCCTGGGATCCCTGGGGTCGCCATGGTTGGCAAGGAATAACCAGTGGGGTAAGTACCTAACAGTAGAGATGGTCGAAAAAATTCGACCATTTCGATGGTTTCGACTTAATTGCAAAGCCCCTGAGCATGGTATCATCACCAAACTTGCTGGAGATGTAGAGAAGGGTTGGGGGTATAATACAAAAAAGAAAGTATGTCTCTAACACAAATAGTTGTTTCACAAATTAAGTTTAAAGTCAAGTAGAAATTTCAAAAATCGGAATTTCGACTTTAACTTTGAACTTAATTTATGCAAAAATGACATATGCTAGAGCAAAACTTTTTCATTTCAAATGTTCCTCCAACGCTTCTGTACATCTCCAGCAATTTTGGTGATGATACCATGTTCAGGGGCTTTGCAATAAGCTCACAAAGTTAGAAAGTCGAAAAATTCGACCATCTCTACCTAACAGTTAACTGGTCCTTAGATGTGGTTGCTGAATTTTCTTTGATTTTCTAATCTGTTGACAATAGCCTACTTCCAACTTTAGGGAAAGGAAGAATGTTTATCTGTTCCCCTTAAACATTTCCATATTAACAAAATAAGACTGAAGAGTGTACAGGACACAGGAGAGTACTGGAAGCTGGAATTGTCTGCACTATCCTTACCATACCTACAGTTGTGTTCAAAATTATTCAACCCCCACTGAAATTGAGTGTTTTGGCCATTTTGGCATTGATTTTGATCATTTCAGTCATCTTGTTTACAATTAAATAAAAGAGACACTTGTAAGTCAGACAAATATAACATAACACTAATAATGAAATAACCACAAATGTCTTTTCTGTGTCACATCATTATCAGTTTTATTCAACCCCCAAGTGACATTCATTCTTAGTACTTAGTACAACATCCTTTTCCAGTTATAACAGCTTTTAAACGTGAACAAGTGTCTTGCAGTGATCTACGGGGATCTTAGCCCATTTTTCATGGGCAAAAGCCGCCAGTTCCTTCACATTCTTAGGCTTGCGCGCTGCAACTGCTTTCTTATCCCCCACCAGAGGTTCTCAATCGGATTTAAGTCTGGTGACTGCGATGGCCACTCCAAAACGTTCCAGCCTTTAATCTGTAACTCTCTGTAATGCTCTAGTGGACTTGGTGAAAGGTCCAACATCTCCCAAGCCTCAGGTTTGTGACAGACTGCATCACATTTCCTTCCAATATCTCCTGGTACTGAAGAGAATTCATGGTACCTTGCACACACTGAAGCTTCCCTGTACCTGCAGAAGCAAAACAGCCCCAAAGCATGATTGACCCCCTGCCATGCTTCACAGTAGGCAAGGTGTTCTTTTCTTCATAGGCCTTGTTCTTCCTCCTCCAAACATAGCGTTGATCCATGGGCCCAAAGTCGACTGCAGTATGCCAAAAGTCATGTGGACAAATCACAGAAGCTTTGGGATAGTGTTCTGTGGACTGATGAAAGAAAATTAAAACTGTTTGGGCCCATGGATCAACGCTATGCCAACAAAAAGAAAAGCAGTTGATTGTAAGGGTTTACATAGACTTTATAGAAACTAAAAATCTCTCCATTAAACCAGTGACACTGGTGGTAACTGGTAGTGTGGTATATTTTATATAGAAACCGTATATCTGCTATCTTCAGTAGAGCATAGTGCACCTTTGCAGACAATTGAGTGTTGGGTGGAATTATTCTTTAAATAAATAACTCATCAAATTCTGTCACTCCTAACAAGCAAGCCATCATATTAATTCCCAGCACTGCATTTCTGCTATAGTATAATTAGCTAAAAACATTTTGTGTGCACAGTCATTATCCTGGGAAAACATTCTTAATTAAAAAGAATAAACAATTTCGGGACATCCATTCAATTAGTTTCAATGCATAAACTGAATAAGAATTTAAGGTATGGTATCCTGTTTGCTGAGGTTCATGTCACGTGATCGGCAGGAAATGTTAAGGTCTGCATCTTATACAAATAATGTATTTTTTTTTTCCTTTTTAATTCTAAACACGGATAACCGAATACAAATATGGATTGTCATAATAAATATATTAATATATTCTGTTTGCTCAAGCCTAATCTCTTAGTATATTGAATTTTAATTAAATGTTACCCTGTGCTTCATACATTTATATAATAATTAAAGGCTTTCAAGTGTAAAAACTTTAATAGTGGAAAAATTGTGTACTTTTTTAGGTACATTTTTTTAATTAAGTATTAAAGCTGGAAAATAACTATCCGTAAGAATATAAAATGCCAACAATGAGGGATGCATGTTATACTAAAACTGTAAATCATGAAATACAGACAATTGTTGACTCTTTTATGCATCCAAAATAAAATGTAACATTTAAGGGCATTCAAATGACCAGTCCATGGCTAGCCAATGTTTTTGATCAGTGGTATACTGTTAAATCTCATATAAATAAAGTAAATTTGTGTTTGCCCGCGCATGATAAGTAGGTGGTTCAATTTCCTGCTTAGTCCACATCCTACAAGTTGTATATTACACTAAACATTTTTTTTCTTTCTCACAATACAGTCAGGGATAAAGAGTAACACCTTGTACTTCCAGGTACAGTGTATTATGTAATGCCCCCCATACATGCAAAGATTTTAATGGGCGACGGATGAAAAGCGATCAATTTTTTGATCGCTCGACTGAAAATCGGAACATGCCCACATGGTCCGATCAATTTTAATTGATCGTAATTGTGAAAAAAATCGATCAAAACATGATCGGACATGTCGGAAAATTTTGATCAGTCGAGTACAAATGGGGTACAAATGGAGTACAGATTACGATTCCAAAAAAAATCGATCAAAAAAAACCCAAAAAATCGATCAAAAATTGGTTATTCCATGTGGAGTATATTCTATTTTCCATCAATCAATCTCCAATTGTACGATTGAAAAAAATTGATCGTTTTTAGTCTGTCGGATGCTAAAATCTGTGTATGTATGGGGGGCATTACTCTCTTTCTTCACATGAGGCATGTTCTCCCAAACAAGTGTCTGCATTTGGTAGCCCTGGATTGATCTGATTGGCTCCTACAAAGCACGTCTTTTCCTCACTCATCATAAAAGACAAAACCCTGGATCGCAAAACAAAGATAAATACTAGATCCTACCGATCCCGGAGTATTGGGAATGTGCTATGAAAGGATAAGGATATCAATTTGGTGATATGCTACAAGAGTTGGGCATGACCACCATAGATGTTGAAAAGTTCCCATACTTGAACTGCCTTTAACCTAGGTTAGAACAATTGATTGGCGCCTCAATTGCACCGTTCAGTTGCTAAACTGACCTCATATGTGTCTCTAGTCACTCGGCTAGTGATCGCAAGGTCCTGGAAGCAACCAACCCTGTCATTTTTGGAAAGTAAATTATTATTATCATCATTTGTTTATATAGTGCCAACATATTACGCAGCGCTGTACAATACATTTTAGTGGAGTTACAGTGGCTTGCAAAATTATTCGGCCCCCTTGAACTTTTCCACATTTTGTCACATTACAGCCACAAACATGAATAAATTTTATTGGAATTCCGCGTGAAAGACCAATACAAAGTGGTGTACACGTGAGAAGTGGAAGGAAAATCATACTTGATTCCAAAATTTTTTACAAATAAATAACTGCAAAGTTGAGTGTGCGTAATTATTCAGCCCCCCTGAGTCAATACTTTGTAGAACCACCTTTTGCTGCAATGACAGCTGCCAGTCTTTTAGGGTATGTCTCTACCAGCTTTGCACATCTAGAGACTGAAATCCTTGCCCATTCTTCTTTGCAAAAAAGCTCCAGCTCAGTCAGATTAGATGGACAGCATTTGAGAACAGCAGTTTTCAGATCTTGCCACAGATTCTCCTTTTATTTAGATCTGGACTTTGACTGGGCCATTTTAACACATGACCATTCCATTGTTGCCCTGGCTTTATGTTTAGGGTCGTTGTCCTGCTGGAAGTCGAACCTCCGCCCCAGTCTCAAGTCTTTTGCAGACTCCAAGAGGTTTTCTTCCAAGA
>CM070032.1:27436050-27453046 GCA_036250615.1 Ptychadena robeensis
TTCATGTTTGTGGCTGTAATGTGACAAAATGTGGAAAATACTTTTGCAAGCCACTGTATAACAGTATATACTAGTATATGTCATAAACAGCCCACAACTTTACATTACAGATTCGACTCCTGGAAACAGATGTTCATAAGTACATATTTCAAATGACAAAAAACTGATTGTTCCGAACAGAAGCCCACTTGTTAGTGATGACTAAGAAACAGAGGGAGGAACCAAAAGAGTGATTGTCCCTCAAAAACAGGTGGGATGCCATAATGTAAGAATGAATGGTATTATGAGCACAGACATGCCAATAAATCATAACTGTCCATTGAACCAGTTGTGCGCCATTGAAGATGTTTCTGGAGTGTTGAAGAGTCTCCTCTGTTACAAGTCCAGCTGTTTGGGCTAGTACTATGCTTAAAGAGATTATATCATTAGTTTACATATACACCCAAAATTAGATGCTATACCCATTACTCCACTAATAAAAACGCCTTCAAGTCACTTTACTAATATTTCTGCTATTGGTGGAGTCTGGTGTTTTTTTTTATTTTCTCTCAGAACATCCAGCAGGAGGTTCTTATTAGAACAATTTTTGACACTGTCCCCCAAAATCGTATTAAATGTTTTTATTGTGCCTTCTATTCATAGTATAAATATATACTCATAATTTAGCTAATATTGTATATTTAGTAATATGGGTAGAGGGGCATGGTGAAAATTTTGTTCTTATATTCTTGAGTATCTTTCTAGTAAGGGATGAGTCCTGAAACTCTACCTATTTGGATTCGTTTTTATATTTACTGCATACGCCCTATAATATAGCATATCAAGTCTATTTTAGTTGTCTTTGGCTGCCAATGAATTCTTTGCAGGTCCATAGGAACCTTTAGGAAACTGTTCCAAGTGAAAATAATTAAAAAATATATAGATAGAGATATATATACAAAACCTCTCTTTTAAAGTCGGTAGGAGATTTATTTACATTCTTGTGTTGCAATCTAAAATATTATTTTCCCATTATCTACTGTAGTGTGTTAAACTTTTATTTCAATCTTTTAACTTGCAAATTTAGCCAATTTGTAATGTTTTGGATAATGTCTTAAAGCATTACATGCTGTGGTCAATAAAAAAAATTTAAATCAACATGCAAGCCTGCCATTCTCCCACAATTTGACCAGGGTGGTCAGGAAAAGGGACCCAAGAACATGTTGCCTGACATACTTGGTGGTTTATCCAAGCCAATACAGGTGTGCATTCAACTCCAGACCCATTCCTGACTGAATAAATAGTAGGAATACAATTATTATGCATACAACGACCTTTAGCAAAAAAAAAAAAAGAATTAAAAGATACTGTGAGGGATTAGCTGTAGAGCGGCAAGGGGCGGTACCCCCTGGATGGGTCCCCAGCAGGTGAAGGAGGCACAGCAACAAGATTTTCAGGTGAAACACACAAGTGATTTATTGTGCAAGTCCATATACAATATTTACAAGCAAGGCAGTAGAATCCACAGGAAAAAGTAATCCATAGCAAACAGAGTCTTAGCTCAAACCTTGGTTACCACACAGGTACAACAGCTCCCCAGCCACACACAGTGCTGGTTCCAGAAAGAAGAGCCTCTGACTGAGCAGGTGAGGGGGTTTTATAGAGCTCAAACCACCTTTAATGAGCTGACAGGACACAGCTGGTCCTACCCTGCACCAGGTCCAGCAACTCCAGCTCCCTCTGCTGGTCAGATAGTAAAGTACTCAGCATTTTGCCGGTATCTGGGAAACACATACCTCCCATACTGGATGCAACCAGAGGACTTAACGGCTTCCTGTCACAATACCTACTGATTTTTAATAAACAATCTTTTAACTACAAACATATCCATCATCAATTGTATTGTCCAGTGAGGTACACACCTGGAACCCCTCTGCTAAAGGACAGATACTTTGGTGATATGGAAATATCAGTTTAGGTTTTTTGTCCAAAACAAACAGCAACAGTGTTACAGAAAGTTTGGAGTACACTTTTGGAGTTATTGGCTAACTGAAGTCATTAGAGAAGCAAGCTTTCGGGTATCTTAGATCCCTTCTTCAGGCTAATACAATTCTGTTTTTTGAGACTCACGTTATACACAAAATAACAAGGTCATAAATATTTTAACAAAAGCTTGTTATTTTGTGTATAAATGTAAGTCCGAAAAACAGAATTGTATTGAGTCTGAGACATCCCGGAAGCTTGCTTCTCTAATGATTTCAGTAAGCCAATAAACGTTATCACTTGAACTCACAACTTTCTGTATTCATCGATGGCTAAAGGCCCCCACACACCCACCGAGTGGGGGCTGACAGAGCTGCTAAGATCAGCTCTGGAAAGCAGCATGATGATGTCATCACGCTGCAGTCCCGAGCTGTTTGCACCGGCGGGCACCCTTTGTGTGCTGGGCGTTACCTTTAATTAAGATGCTGGTCTCCATTAAATGTAACGGCATTGGCTGGCATCGGCCAGAGAATATCGGACATGTCCGTTCTCTGGCCGGCCCAGCTGTGGGGTGTCAGGGATCTGTCGCCCCATGTGGGCACCCACGATCGGCGGCCGATTTTGCCGCCGACCGATGGCCGAGAGTGCCCACGCCCGTCAGTCGGCAGCAAAATCGGCCGATGATCGGTGCATGTATGGCAGGCATAAGGGTCCCCATACACCTGTCAGATGACCCTTAGATACCCTTTTGTTTTACCAAAACCATGTAATATGAGGGACTTTCTAAACAATCAAGTCTACCTGTGTTCAATCGCAGAGGACCCTACACTACATAATTGGTAGATCTAAAGGATATCTGACAGAGAGATATAAAGGTGTATGGCCAGCTTAACAATGTACAACAATCTACTATTGCTTAAAGCCCCCCATACATGTCTAGATTTTCTGTTCAATCAACTTAAAAAGATACATTTTTGGGGGTCAGGGAAATTGGTGATTGAATGTATGTTTGTCAACTGTAGTAACAGATATTTGATCAATTTTTTGGGGATCGACTGAAAGTGTAATGAATTTCAATACAACCAATTAAAATTTACCAGCACGTCCAATCCTTTTTTAATAAAATTTTTTCCCAATTTTAATTGTTTTAGGTTGATCTAACCATGTGGGCTGCTATAGATTTTCAATCAATCAACCAAAAAATGTATTGAATGAAGTTGATTGGATGAAAAATCTAGACGTGAAAAATCTAGACGTGTATGGGGGCCTTAAGCCCCCCATCCACCTTTAGATCACTCCATACAATTCCCTTTAGATCTACCAACAACTATGAGGTGCCAGGTCCTCCCTAATAGAATACATAGTGATTGGAAGGTTTAAAAAGCTCCTCATATTACATGGTCTTGTTAGAAGAAAATTGTAAGGTAACATTTTAATGTGTATGGGGCTTACAATACAGTATTAGAATGATCTGTGTACTGTATTAGTTACAACAGCCTTACATTTTACTAATGCTATTCAGAAAGGTTCAAATTCAAATACAAGGACACTTTTTGAAAAAGTTTACATGTTGAAAGGGATGATGCTAAGTGATTTAAAACACTGGAATCAGCTGAACTCAAATAAAATAACTTTCAACTTAAGTTTAAAAATGTGTTGTACTGCCTATATTCTAGCTTTATTTTAAAGAACACACTTTGGTATATGTAATTACTAAGAATATGTTACCTAGGTCCCCTTAACCAAAATCCCAGGATTGGGAAAATAGTATTACTATGTTCCAGGGCTTTGCAATTATCTTGAAAATGTATATAATATCCGCCGGTGTAAGGGCTTGTTTCCATTATACGTCGGGACCCCTACGCTAAGCGTATACGCTTAGCAGGGGTCCCGACGTATCCCATAGACTCAGCCTGCCGGCGGATGGTCTATTTACACATCCGCCGGTGTAAAGGCTGAACGTACTCGACTACGTTCAGCCTTACACCGGTGGATCGGCTCAGCGCAATGAAGACAGACCCTCCGCCGAGCAGGTAAGTCTATCTGTTACGTTGGGACCTCCCGCTAAGGAGGGGTCCCAACGCAATGGAAACAAAGCCTAAGGCTGAACGTAGTCGAGTACGTTCAGCCTTTACACCGACGGATGTGTAAACAGACCATCCGCAGGCAGGCAAAGTCTGTGGGATACGTCGGCACCCCTGCTAAGCGTATACGATGTATAATGGAAACAAGCCCTAACTAAACCCAGGATTAAAGTGTTATCATATTTTGACACTGCATTTCTATTTATTTGTTTAAGTAATTTCTCTGCAACATTCTCTGTGCGCAATTAAAAGTCCTTTTTTATCTTACTAATGCAAAATACTAAACCCAGCAACCCCTCATTGCCCGACCACCATGGACCACCCTCACTGCCCGACCATAAGAACAATGTAGGCTAGGATCCCACTAAATCTTTCCCCCAAGAACAGCCCTGATACGGGAGCAGCACTGGCCATTTCAAGGCCTGTATACACAGGCATGTCATAGTCTTTTTACTTGTGTCGCAGTTTTCCGCGTTTTGTTACATGATGTGGCACTGTGGCATGTCGGATGTGGGGCAACTCCCGTTGGGTGCACACGGCTGCGTACTAGTTGCGTGTTTGCCTTTTGCTTTTTAATGGGCACATAATCGCCGCACCTGCCCTAAACTGGGGGCACAAGGAGGTCAAGTTCCTTTTAACAAATACGTTGTGGAGTTTTAGCCAAATTCAACAATGATAACTCCAATATAGCAAAGTAATATGCATAGCCTCCTTTGTAAATTGGAGGATAGTACTCAAACAAAAACTAATGCTTCCTTGTATATTACATAGACTTTCTACTATTCTGCTATTTATTCTCTATGCTTTACATTACACAAGAAGCCCACTATTTGAAAAGAGCCTGAATATGAAATTATAATATATATAATTTAGTGTTTCTCCTAGACTCTATTGTTAGATACATAGGAGCAGTAACAAGGCATGCATATACAGTATTACCTTTTTATATTCAACCACAAATGACTACAAATTCTTAGACCTATAATTACATGATGTGTCCTATTATTTATGCAGCTTAAAAAATAGACTACAAAATAAATTCATAAAATAAAGAGAACACAAAGGACCAAATGATAACAAAAAGAATAAAAAAGATCATCAAAATTCACATTTAAAAATTTGTACGGCACATTAATTCAATGCAAAAAAAATAAAGCTTTGAAAAATATTACAGGCATGGACATGCAGCATAAGTGAAACTCAGCGTAATATAAAATGATGGAGTCATTAATCCTGGGCCATTAATGACACCCAGCCCCCTCTGCTATTATTGATATCAGTTCCATTGTCTCTGACTCCCTAGTTCATCAGTATGCAAACGGAGTGTCACTATGATGGGTGGTGACTTGGTTGGATGCACTTTCTACATTTCTGGCAAATGAGTATAATTATTTTCAGAGCTGCGGGCAACTCATGCATGTTTTATCCTCCATCTGGACCTGCACGATACACAGTAGTGATAAAAGATGATATCCCTTTTTGGATGCTTGCATACTATCATCTACCCAGTGCTGATGAAATGGTGGTGTATCCCCTAGCACTTTTTAGATGTGCCACAGCTTGACAACGCATTTATTTCCCAAAAGTGCAAGAATAGGAAAAAATTTCTTCAAATATTCAAGCCTTCTGTTCATACATTTGTGAATTCAAAGCTTTTTGCCATTAGCGTAATGTAGGCATTTAAAAATTGACAGATCGTGTAGAAATTGTGCAAAGGGAATGTTGGTGTCCACAATAGAAGATTATTCGCCTACATCTCTTAGTTGATTGGAACACAAAAGTTTATATTTTCCTTCTACAGGGGATTGTTTTTTTTTATTGTTTTTATATTATCATCATTAAAATCTTTACGTTCAAAGTCCTTTGTTTTGGGTAGTAATGAAACCTAAAATTCCATTTCAGTTATTTGGAGGTTTTTTTCTGTCTATGATAGAGATTTCCAATATTGGTGATGAGGGTATTTAGAAGAAGAATGTCTCTAAAAGGGATTCACCTTTGAAACAGTTGATATCTGATTTAGTGCTTAAAATGAATACATGTAATATAGGCCTCAGGTTCTAAACCAGTTCCCTTGCTTTGACAAGGTTAAGGAGGTACTTCAGCCAACCACTGCCCCCAGCTTTGACTGGGTTGAGGGGTACATCAGCCAACCATTGTGCCCAGCTTTAACCAGGTGCAGGAGGTTCATTAGCCAACCAGTTCCACCAGTTTTGACCAGGTTAAGGAGGTACATCAATTAACCAGTGCCTCCAGATTTTACCAGGTTCAGGAGGTACATCAATCAACCAGTGCCTCCAGATTTGACCATGTTAAGGAGGTACATTAGCCAACCAGTGCCCCTTAGCTTTGACCACGTTCAGCAGGTACATCAACTAATCAGTGTCCCCAGCTTTGACCAGGTTCAGAAGGTACATCAACTTACCAGTTCCACCAGCTTTGACTTGGTTCAGGCGATACATCAACCAACCAGTGCATCCCGATTTGACCAGATTCAGGAGGTACATCAACCTACCAGTGCTCCCAGCTTTGACCAAGGTAAGGAGGTACACCAGCCTACTGTTGACAAACTAGCTTTGACCAGGTTTAGGAAATATTACAACCAACCAGTTTCCCCATCTTTGATCAGATTGAGGAGGAACATCAGTAAGTTAAAACAAATTTAATAAATCAGTTTTACATAAATAAGCCACATATAGAGCTGGTTAGCACAGGCAACATCACTTAATGCAGTCCCAACCCAATAACAAGACAGTTTGCTCAATGTCCTATGGATTGAGATCACATCAATGTGCTGCTTTGTTGTGCACAGAAAAATTGGTTGCAGAGTATATTTGTACAGCATGGCATGACCCTACTTTGACCATAGATCTGCGTAAAGAAAAGAAGTCAAGTCAAAGTCAAGTGATCAGCTTTCCTCCAATCATTGTGTGTTCTATACTGCATTCATTATAAAGTACTCTGTAGGACCAAAGGCTCCTGACTGTGGCCTGAATTGTATTAATGGCCATAAATTGTAAACCGTTGTGTGGTCAAATGTGATTGCAAAGACTGAACAATCTTATGTCTCCTGGGATTACATTCATCACCTATGTGTCTCATATGGGGATCACATTAGAAAATAGTCCCCTAAACTTTTGTCCCTTAGCCTTTGAAAATACTAATAATAATATTATTTTCTATATAGAAATTAATTTACAGCTCAATTAAATATAGATTGCTTGCTTAAAGATTCAGTCCATTTCAGTAAAATTGTACCAAAGTTCTAGAATGTTCTTGCATTAACATTATATCAGCTGCGTTTCACATGAATCTTATTCTTCTGAAATCCGCACAATAGTTCCGACCATTCCTAATTTATAGAATACATTTTTTTATAGAGTTTAAAGGATTTCTTGTCAGTGAATATTTAGCACATCAAGTTTCAGGCTTGCTGTGTTATAAGGTGTAAATTATACAACAGACATAATTGTGGCACAAGTTTACCACTGAAGATTCGCTAAAACGAAGCACTTTGAAGCATCTCATTGGTGGAATGGAAATGAAGGCCTGCTGATTATTATTATTATTTTCTTATTTTATTCTTCCTTTTTTTTTCTGCTGGCTTCATCACATCTGTGTGATGATTGGTGCTTGGTACAGTAAATAGCTGGAGGCATTAAATTATTTGCACATCCACCATGGTGATACATGACATCCCTTCGTAATATTCTTCTCATCTAACCTACTTTGGCTCCTGCTTTCATTCTGCGCCCGTGCGTGCAGCCTAATCACACACCCTCATCTTCCATGCGCTCCCTTTTTTCATACTGAATGGTTTGTACCATGCTACGGGGGGGGGGGGGGGCTTACCAAACATCAGACGCTCTTTATCAGCGGTTGTGCCAGGGTTGCCGTGGCAACGGCATAATAGATTTGCCCTTTTTCAATCCCAGAGGCCACATTGAAGAGCAATGCAAAAATTGTGCTGGAGCCTCGGATGCCTTTCAACTCATAGCTCATGTGTCAGGGAGCGAGTCAAGACACAGACAGCAGTAAACATTTAGATGCAAAGGAACCTTAATTCCACACCACGGTTTGTTTTTCAATGACATTCGGAGGCTAGGATGCTTCCAGATGTCATATCAGCTCTGCGTTACTTGTTGTGAAGTCAGCTTCTAGGACATGGAGACGTATCTTGCTCCCATCGACGAATTCTCTTCCAAAAAAATAAAAGAGGATGCATTTTAATTTTTGAAGGTAAATTTAAAATGGTCAGGACAAAAAAAAATGCTTGCATCTGCTCCAGAGGACCCCATCGCTGCAATTACCTACTAAACTCAGGGACGAGCCTGACTCAACAACGTTTAGACACAAAGGCATCTCCCGGCTCGAAAGTAAACACAGTTGTTGCCGAAACATCAAAATAGAGCTGCGCCTGAATGTATTGCCCTAAAGCCATTCAATCGGAAATTCCATTATGTGTTTATCACATAGCCTGGAACTTGAATTTCACAGCAAACATTTTAGATTTTTTTCCCTTCCCTTCTTGTTAAGATGCTCCAGGAAACGTTCTCAATGTCTAGATTTTATGTATGCAATTATTTATTTATTTTAAAGTAAGCACGTTATTTTTTTAGAACTTCTGTACTTGCCTAAATAGAAAAAAAATTACAAACATAAAAGGATGCAGCCAATCGACTTTGATTTCCATTTTATAGAGTTGATTTTTAATGTGTATAAAGGTATGATGTCTTTTCTTAAGGCCCCCATACACGTGTCGGATTCCCACCGGATTCCGGCACGATCGATTCCGGGCGCGTGCACGCCAAACGATCGTGCCAGAATCGCATGCAGCCCACCTTGTCCAATCGATCAGGTCCGATCGTTCAGGGGCCCAGAATCGGATCCGACAGAGAACCAACATGTTGGTTCCATCAGATTGATTCTGCCCAGATCAGGGGGAGCTGGCATTTGTGAGGTGGACAATCGGACACGGAATCGTCCCGGAATCCGTTGGACAAGGTGGTATGCAGCGATGGATACTCTTAATTGGCCGATTGATCACACCTGCAATTCCCGGCAGAATCGCCGGAATTGATCGGGTGGGTGATCAATTGGCCATGGAATCCGACACGTGTATCGCTAGCTTTAGGCTTTTTCTCCACTGTGTCTGGCCATGTAGTTGGATAAATGCGAGGGTCACAATTAATTTTCCATGTGAGCGTTAGCGCATTGTATTGGCATTGTAGTTGCATTTACTTGAATGTGTAGCCCCACGTTTGGAAAAACGCAGCACAGCAACAATGCAACTACAACACACTGAAGCACCCATTAAATAAGCAACTGCAACCCTCATGTTTATCAAGCTTCGCGAGCAGGCGCAGTGGAGACATTATTGTTATAGAGCAATGGTTCCCAAACTGGAGAGCACGTAAAGGTATTCCGGGGTGGGGGGGGGGGGGGAGGGGCTGGTTGCAGGCCCTCATTCTGAACCTGTGTTTCAGTGGGGAGGGGGGGGGCTCGAAAATTTTCCTAAATCAAAAAGGGGGGCCCTGCAAGGAATGTTTGGGAAACACTGTTATAGGGTATTTAACCCTGTAGTTAATGGCAAACAGGAATATTTAATGAGTATGCTGGGTTACAAGTGACTTTCTTGGAAAAGTAAGTAAATAAGCTTGTTACTGCTGACTGTGGAGAAGAGGTGGGTATTAAGTCAAGGAAAATAGGGCAACAAGTCAATGTCAAGAATTTTGTTTTTGTTTACATTAGAGAGCATCACAATGTATCAACAAGTACATTGCAAAGCCTCAAAAAAAGGTATCATCACAAAATGCTGAAGATGTAGAGAATGTGCTTGTGACAACATTGAAAAATAGCATTGAATTTTACATAAATAGTTCCAATCTAAGGAAAAATTTTGTCTTGAACTTAATTTATGCAAAAAATACAAAATGCTAGAGTAATGCTTTCTGTTGTAATGTTCCCACAACCCTTCTCTACATCCCCATCCAATTTTTAGAGGATATCATGGCCATGGGCTTTTCGATAAAGCCAACTATTCTAAATAAAAAACATAAACAAAACCGACCATCTCTGTTATGTAGGAAAACCCCCTTTAAGATCCAAAAGTAGACCTCTGATGTATTGTATACTTTGTTACCCAACCTATTAGATTGTAAGCCCGACCGGGCAGGGTCCTCTACTCCTCCTGTGTCATAACCTGTACCTGTATGTACTGTCCTGTGTTGTATCTCCACTCTAATGTATTTAACAGCGCTGCGTAATATGTTGGCGCTATATAAATAAATAAATAATAATAATAATAATAATACTATGCATGACCTCTGAAAAGTGCAATTTTCTACAGGGGATAGCAGGAGGTGGATTAGGGTATGAAACATTTATTTCTTTTTGTGTAAAGCCTGACTTTAGGGTTCAGATGGGCTATCATTACATATTTAAAAAGGATTTTTACAAAGGAGATTAACAAATGTATTGTAAAAGTTTTTTTTTTGTACTGTTCAATATCTAAACAAAAAGTAAAACACCATATATTTCTTTTAAGAATAAGTTTAGTGCTCTGATTAAGTGAAGGTTAAGTTCTACCAAACGTATCTGGGATTACTTGTTTGGGAGTTGTTTCATGTTTCTTGGTTGTGATAAATGTGCCAAAAAAGACAATTTGAAAATTTGAAAAACAATATACTGCAAAGGGATGGAGAACATTGTTCTACTGGGAGACATTCATGGTGGTTGTTTATAAAACACTTATTTTATCAATTTTGTATTAATATTCTCTTTAAGCAGTATGAATGAGAAATAATTTTTGCAGATAAGGGAAAACAACCAAGTGCAAAAGAGAAAAATAGTTGTAACAAAAAGGTACAATGAATGTATTACTTTTGTGTCCAACAATTCAAGAGATAGATGCCATCACTGACACCCCACTATTAAGGTTATACCTCACAAGGTTAATAAAGCCAACTACTGAGTTTAAGGTACAGATGGTAGCTCTCTATGTTAGATGAGTGTAGTAAGGCACATGTTATGCCCAAACATCTTCTCCATAGATACCTAGGGCAGGCCATGATGACCGACTTCCTGAATACTTAATAATGATACATACTAATAATAGTGAAGTACGCACATGTCGATGGATGAATATATAAAAAGCTTTTTGCCTAGTAGAACATTTTTTCCCCCAAAGGTCTGGTCCATATGTGGTGCAGAAAAAAGCTTTAATGTAAAGGGGTTTCCACACAGTGGGGTCCCAAACTTATGGGGGTATTCATGTATCCCCCATGAAGCCACCACTATGGGGTATAGAGATGATGGGCTTCTCACTTTTCCAGCTCCTGGCCAGACCCAGGGACTAAAGCAGGGTACAGACATGGGGATATGGGTCAAATCGATGGGCGATCTATCACGGCCCATCTATCTGACTCATATAATCTGCTTCTATAGCTGTTTTTGAGCGGGACAAATCAATCCCGCTCGAAAACAGCCTTATCGGACATGACCGGCCATGTTCGATGCTTTGCCTGGGTCTCCAGACAAAGCTCGGCTGAGGAGGAGGAGCCGGGGAGATCCTCCGATATCTGACAGCGGTCTGATGACGTCATCACGCTGCTGCAGGGTACATCGGACGGCTCGAATATCGAGCCGTCTGTACCCTGCTTTAATCCTATGATCTGTCAAGACCCCGATTATACCAGGAAAATACTCTGGGTTGGGATAGTAGTTCATTTGCTCCATTAATATTGAGAAGAACAGATACTTGATCTTAACCAAAGACCTGAGCAGCAATGGGATACATGATCAGTGTTAGGCTTTGTTTCCATTGTACGTCGGGAGCCCTCCACTAAGCGTATACGCTAAGCAGGGGTCCCGACGTATCCCATAGACTCAGCCTGCCGGTGGATGGTCTGTTTAGACATCCGCCGGTGTACAGGCTGAACGTACTCGACTACGTTCAGCCTGACACCGGCGGATCGGGTCGGCGCAATGAAGACAGACCCGTCCGCCAAGCAGGTAAGTCTATCTGCTACGTCGGGGACCCCCGCTAAGCGTGTACGCTTAGCGGAGGGCTCCTGACGTAATGGAAACAAGCCCTTACACTGATTAAAGCTGAAGTGAAATCATATAGAGCTTGTAGTAACTACCCACTACTTTCCATATTTCCATAGGAAAACCAACAACCACAAAATAAAATGCCCCAGTAATAACCGGAGCAAGGGGAATTTAGCGACTTCAAAAACAGTTTAAATAAAGAACAGTATTCACAGATCAACATATTTAAACAGTATTTTTACCTCTGGTCTTGGTTTGTGGGCTTCCCGTTCCCCAGGAGATTTCCGGACTATGACGGTCCCTGCTCTGGCCCAATAACCTCTGGCACTGTATGCATAATTACACATTCCCTCACTGTACAATTTGTTGACCCTGGCAAATCCCCTTGTAGTGTAACTAGTCTTCCCCACACTTTTAATGCCTCTACCAAATTGACACTCAGCTGCAAGGTAGGAAAGCCAGATATATAGCAGAAACATATCTTATGAAGGTCATTGATGCAATTATAGTGTACACTTTGGACAATCCTACTAAGTGGCATCACTTGCTTTGGTGGCACCCCATAGTGGTGTGTATGGCATGCTTCGAGAAATATGGGCATTAAATTGTGTGGCAATGTTGTACATAGATATATAGCAGTGGAAGAGGGCAATCAAATATTATAAGGCTGAAATAATAAACCTACTTTGCTTTGCCCTATACCCACTGCAAGCATTAATCATCCCCACAAGCATCCTCAATGCACTGCTAAAGGGATATCTAGACACAGACAAAGCGACCATGTGAGAGTGTCATGATAATAGTTTCGGTGACCCTAGGCAACTGATATCTCTAAACCCTGGTGGTGTAGATCACTGCTTCCCTGAACTAGACCTCCACCAGTATACAGAATACACATCTAAAGGGAAGCTGAGGATGCCCAGAAAGGAATTTATCATAAGGGGCAGACTGGAAGCAGGAAATTGGGTGGCAAAGTCAATGTGAGGTTGAAATTTTGATGGACTTTTATATCTCCTGTCAGGTATTCTTCCTCATATACGATAGGTGCTGCTATTAAGGATTAATAAACATACCGTACTTGTTTTCTGACTTTCTGGACCCGTGCTGATTTTTTCTTTTACCACTTTCAGCTTTGCTGTCTGAAGAGAAATCTGATACATACAAGTACATACCTACAATACATTCAAGTATTTATACTGCTGGTACACACAATACTTTACATTCAATAGAAAGCAGTATGATATACATGTTATCTTTTTATACAAATTTCAGAAGTTCTACCAGATAATACTACATAAGACATCTGCTTTGCAACAAGGTGCCCTTCAAAATCATTTTAACACAATGGCAACTATACATATTTGGCATATTTCCTCTCAGTGAATGAATATTTCTGAACTAAAATAGCCATCGCTGTGCCAGCCTAGAAGATTTCACACAATTACTTTAGTATTTATTTGTAATACTTGCCCAGTAAAAGGAGTTATCCACGGTCAGTAATTTCACATGGCTGCCAAGGTCACTTTAAGGGCACTCCAAATGGATTTCTGAGGTCAGAACAACCATGACAATTAGGCTCTGCACACTCCAGATATATTTTTATGATCCTTTGTAAGCATAAGTTGAAATGTAATTTATGACAAATGGCATCTAGCATCGTGAAATTCAAGAAGCACGGGGTTTGTGCAGAGGTATTGAAACATGAAATTGAGCTGGAGCCATTTTAAAGATTCTATTGTCTAGTCTCTATTCAGAATTCCACTTACAATTTTCTTGGTGATGATTACATTTCTCACAGAATATTCCTTCCAGTAAAAATAGGAGAAGCAATTCAACTTCACTTTCTGGTATCTATCTATCTATCTATCTATCTATCTATCTATCTATCTATCTATCTATCTATCTATCTATCTATCTATCTATCTATCTATCTATCTATCTATCTATCTATCTATCTATCTATCTATCTATCTATCTATCTATCTATCTATCTATCTATCCATCTATCTATCTATCTATCTATCTACAGTATCTATCTGCGGCTGGCCAAGAGATCAGCATCAGTGGCCCGTGCAATAACTTTGCATAGGGTCCTCTTCATACTAGAAATGGGCCTGATGGTAGTCATAGTCCCTCCTCGTTGTGAAACATGAGGAGTATGACCCTGTGAAATCCATCACAATATATTTCCTTATTAAGTAAAAAAGGGAGATGCAACCCTCCCCCCCCTATTGTTTTCAGCACAGAAAATTCCTGCTTTCTCCAAGACCCATTTAAACCATACCTATGCTTGAACCAGCCCCTCTATAATTGTCTTAGGGCCATATCACACTATTTGCGTTTTTTTTACTGCACGCATTTTTAGATACACAACCAATGTTACCATTCACATCGTATGCGTTGCGTTTTTAAAGACACAGTGTTTCCACAGGAGTCTTTAAAAAACTCACTGCCACATGCATTTTTCCAGCATTTTTCATGTGTTGATTTGTTCAATGATTTGTTCAAAAACGCAAACACAAATGCAAAACGCAGATGTAATGTGAAAAACGCATGTGTTTTTGTATATATGCGGCTACCCATGCCTATAAAAAATGCATGTCTTTAAAAAACACATACTGTATAGCGTGAAAGGGTCCCTAAAGCGCTGGTGCTCACCCTGTGGCATGGGGGCCGCATGAAAAATCATTAGTCTCTATCAGTGCTTGATATGTGTAAATGTCTGATGAACACATGTCCACAGTCTCTTCTCTCATGTTCAAAGTGTTAAGTCTTTTATATATATATTTTACATATATTTTTCTGAATCTAACATTTAAGTTCTACAATTTTTTTCAAATTTAAATTTTTTATTAAATTTTTCAGTATGAATGCAGAAAACACAAAAGAAATAAAAAAATGATTTCATATTAAGCTATTATTCTGTGCTCGACCAACATGAAAACCTGCACAATTTGAAAGAAAGTAAACTATTTCTATTCAAGACTTTAGTGTATATGTGGACAAAATCTTATAAAATACATTTAATACATAGGGAATAAAATATATGTCTCTTTACACATCCTATCTTCTGAAAAATACCTGTGAACCACACTGGAAATTCAACCACCTCTTTTTCTTTAACAGTTGTGTTTTTATTGAAACAATTTTTAAATAAAAAAAATTATAAGAAAAAACAAAAAATCAAAACAAGAAAACAAAACATAAGAGGACTTGGCATACTACCTGGGACTTGGGACACTACCTGGGTTTTGGGACACTACCTGTGACTTGGGATATCACTTGGGACACTACTTGGGACTTGGAACCCAACATAGGATTTGGGACAGCTAATGAGGGGGGACACTGCTTGAGACTCAAAATCCTATATAGGACTTGGGAATTCGGACACTACGTGGGACTTGGGACACCATTTGGGATCTAGGACACTACTTAGGATTTAGGACACTACTTGGGACCTAACATAGGAGTTGGTACTTTGCTTGAGACTTGGGACACTATTTGGGAATTGGAACCCAACATAGAAGTTGGTACTCTGCTTGGGACTTGGGACACTACATAGTGTCACAATTCACCACAGAACCTGGGTTAGCACGGGGGTGTCAGGAGCAGGGAGTCTATGCCAACCGAGGGTCTTCTCCCAGAGCCCCCCTAGTAGGAGATAGGCAGGGATCCCTTGAGGGGACCCTGTGGTCTTTTCCCGCACCCGGTGGCAAGGTCCTGCTTCCCTGACTTACCCCCCCAGGTAGGTGTGGTACGAGGTCCTAGGCGGAGTCCCCTTAAGGAGGAAGACAGAAGGATAGTCAGAGTTACAAGCAAAGGTCGAGGCAGGCAGAGTGCGTGGGTAGTCTTTAAGCAGGCATAGGTCAGGGCCGGCGGCAATCGTTGCAAATCCAAATAACAAAGCGAGGTTCGGGGCAGGCGGCAGGCAAGTAGAAGAGTCAAAAACGAGCAAAGGTCGGGGTTCCACAAATCAGACGAAGTCAAAGCCAAAGCAGGGCCAAATACCGGGTGTTCAAGTCCAAGGAGAGCAAGCTCAAGCATAAGTCACACAACTAGCTGTAATCATCCAGCAATGACTGGTTGGACTGACATGGCTTATATAGGAAGTGCATCCCCAGCACCACCCCCCTGGGAGGGGCGCACCGCCGGGGACACACCTCCTGTCAATCTACTAATACTCCGGCGATGGCTCTCGCTCGCGCTCGCGCACGCGCGCGTTGGCGCGCACGCACAGGAGCCGGACGGGATGGCCGCCCAGAGGGCCCCAACGAGACCGTGGAGCCCCGCACGGTGTCCCCAGGCGAGGGACGCCGATCAGGTGAGGACGCCCGCGACTGAGGGGGCGACGGGGACCTGACATAACCCCCCCCCAAAGCCGGACTCCGGACGGCAGAAGGGCCAGGCTGATTCGGGCAGCGAGAACGGAACCGGACGACAAGCCCCGGCGCATGAACCCCCCTGGCCGGAACCCAGGACGCCTCCTCCAGCCCGAACCCCCGCCAGCGGACCAAATACTGTAGCCCACGACCCCGAAAACGAGAACCCAGGATGGACTCCACCTCATACTCCTCGACCCCGTCCAGGATAACAGGAGGAGGTGGAGGGGGAGATCGCCCTGGAAACGTGTCCACCCTCACAGGCTTGAGGAAGGAGACGTGGAACACCGGGTGGACACGGAGAGAGGCAGGAAGACGGAGCCGAACTGCCACAGGGTTCACGAGGTGCTCCACTACATAGGGCCCCAAGAACTTGAGGCGCTAACCGACGAGAGGGACAACGCAGACGGATAGAGGAGGAGGAAAGCCATACCTTGTCACCGGCGTGAAGGACTGGAAACCGGGCACGCCTGCGGTCAGCGATGGCTTTCATGGTGTCCTGGGCCTGAAGGAGGCGATCAC
>CM070032.1:27454873-27476411 GCA_036250615.1 Ptychadena robeensis
ACGCCGATCAGGTGAGGACGCCCGCGACTGAGGGGGCGACAGGGACCGCGGCCGAGCGGGACCTGACACATAGGACTTAAGACATTACCTGAAACATTGCCTGAGACACTAATTAGGACTTGACACACTACTTGGGACTTTTGCTGGGATTTGAGAATATTGGATATTTTTAAGTATGTGCCTCTACTGAGGAACTGTAACATGTATACTTTAGGACACAATTAAATTAACTGAAGCATTTACCAAAGTAAATCTCATTATGAAAAATAGGATTTCTGTATTTACCTGAGGAGTAAGGATGTTTCTCTATCAACAAGAACAATAAAAACATATAAGATTTTGTGGATTATTAGTCCATACAGAATGGCAAGGCAGATATTCCTAGCATATGCTGAATAAGGAATAACAGCCTGTTCACAGTGACAGCCTTGTCTCTCCATAGGATTCTGTTTAAGACTAGCACAGGTGGGCCATCTGGCTTCTTATGATCCCTATCACCTACCAACTAAAATCATACTCTATCTCTGGCTTTCACATATACCAGCTATCTGTTATTAGTAATTCCTCTGACTTTATACATAAGCCTCCTTTCCTTTTATGTAGATTGTGAGCTCCTTAGGATCCTCTTGTCTTTTATTTATAATGTTTGTATATGCTATGATCGGTTTGATACAGAAAAAATCCATAACATAGTGTTTTTAGAGATCCTTTTTCTTGGTTGGAGGAAAATGCTATTCCAACCAGATAAGTCAGAGAGTCTATGCCTGTAGGTCAAGGTCAATCTGTGGAAGCTGATGAAAATACGTACCTCCTGCAGTAAAGAGGATGAGCACCATGTTGTCTGGAAAAGTATTTGAGAGACGTGAAATGGGTTTTGCTGTGTTTTATGAAGTATGAATAATCCAATATATTAAAACAGACAAACATTCCCACCTCTGATTGTGTTCTTGGACTACTTGATATCTGCCTTTACACATTCCATTATGGATTATGGTGACCCATGTTACCTATATATAGGTGACATAATACGTAATTGGATGCATTCCTGACTCTTTACTTTACTGACACATCAACACACATTATATTTATTGATATGTATTCTGGATGTCTTCTGAATTTGTTGGCTACAATGTAGTTTGGGAATACTGTCAAGCCAAAATATTGGTACACACCTTCTAAGAATTTAGTTTTGTTCAGATGGTGCGGGTCTTGAATCACCGAATGCAGTGCCAGGCATCATATTTGGTGATATAAAGATGCCACCACTGGACTCTGGGGATGTAGAAACTTGCTTTATGGAGTAACATGTCAAGTTTCACTTTTTGGTAGTCTGATTAATAAATCTTTTTGAGACCTGTATGACTACATTACGCTGATTGTAGTTTGAGGGATAATCATATGGGTTATGGGTGATATGTATTTTAGGAGTTGAACTAGGTCTCTTAGTTCCCGTGAAGGAACAACTTAAAGCATCTACATTTTAAGACATTTTGGACAATGCTATTATTCCAGCACTTTTGGTAAGAACCTTCTCTGTTCCAAATGGCCCTCCACCAGTAGACCAGGTAAAGTCTATAAACACATGGCTGGATTAGCTTGACTGGCCTGCACAGAGCCTTCATCTGAACCCCTATCAAACACCTTGAGTTGAACTAGAACTAGAGCCAGGCCTTCTCAACCAACATCAGTACCTGTTAGCCTCTTCCCGGGGTTATCGATGGCTCAGTGGAAACCGTCCACAGAGGGAGGAGTCTAGTCCGTGGAACCTGGTCTTCTACCCAGAGCCCCCCTAATGGGAGATGGGCCGATGTCCCAGGAGGGGGCACCGGTGGTGTTTCCGCGGCAGGTAGGACAGGTTTCCCCAAGTGAACAGTTCCCCCAGGAAGTGAGGCAGTGAGGGTGAATCTACCCCGTTGTGGAGGTAACAACGAATACAGCGTAGTCAGGTACAAGTCCGAGTTCACAAGGGATGGAGAAGTCAGAGTAGTCAAAACACGCGTATGGTCGGGGCCGGCAGCAAACAAGAGGTTATCCGTTAAACAAGCTATAGTCAGGGTTCCAGAGGTCGGGTAAACGAAGAGACAATTCAAAGGTCGGTACATGGGAAATCTATCAGAAAGAGGGTAAGGGAAACGCATATAGCTCACGGTAACTCTTTAAACTGTAATCCATAAGCACCTACATGGTGCTGTTCTGTGGCTTATATGGACCTTTACTAATTGATCCCCCTCCCATCTGCAGGAAGTGGCTGCAGAAGGGAGGGGGTATGTTCCTTTAATAACATGCACTCTCGTGCGCGCGCCCGCCTAGCCGTCCCGGTCCGCGCATGCGCAGACCCTCCACACGGCAGGCGCCATTGCTCTGCACGCAGGCTGCGTGCAGAGCCTTCCCAAGACACGGGGTACCCCATGGCAGGGGTACCCCCAACACCCTAAGGTACAGTACACCCTGGGGGAGAAACTGTGACGCCCGGGGACCCCACTAGCCATACCGGGGACCCCGAGGGCGCCGCAGTCCCCCCAGGTGACACGGAGGGGTAACAGTACCTGACTGGCAAATGCTTTGGGGGATTCAGGTAGAGATGAGGAAATCTCAAAGACATATTTGGGTCTTGCAGCTTACACCCAGTGTAAGATGTATTTTCTTTCTCCGTTGTGTGAGGTTCAGGATCAACCAATGGCAGGAGACGATTATGGCACAATCAAACTATATTAGAGCACCGAAAATAACCCGCCAATGGCCTTTAACAACTGAAAAAACACAAGCAACAAAGCTGGGTTAAAACCCAACAGTAGTAGCAGTCCCATAATAGTTCACGTTTCTCCGCCAGCAAGGGCCGAGGGGAAATACGGCCAATGCAGGCCAGTACTTGCTTGTCTCAAAGGGAAACTTGACTGGTCAGGGTTGTACCGGGTCTGGCAGTCTCTCCAACCACAGCCCTGTGAGTTCAATGGATAGGGGCCCAGTGCCACCCCACTGGGACCTTGGCAATGGTAGGATGCAAGAAAATTGGCTAATTCTCTCTCCGGCTGCCCGCATGCCAGACTAGACTGTGGCAGGAGTTGTGTTTCTGGGTGGTTACCATGGCCATTACTTCCACTCCATCAGACAACTTTCCGCTGAGCGAACCCTGAGGGGCGTAACCCTACCTTTTAAACCCTTGGTGCCCAGGAGCACCATGGTCCAGGCCCTTAAAGGGGACCTTCCCTAGAATTGCCAGCTTCACTACACTACAATAGCACTGCATAGACAGTCCACTGGCCAGCAACCAGCACTGTCTCCTCTGAGGGACATTTGTGAATCACATCTCCCCACTTTCAATACCTGAATGTATCAGATGAGTCCCTTTGTTTCCCTGAGTGAACTAACTTTTGTGGGAAGCAAAGAAGGAGAGGGGTGTATGTGAGTCTTTTGGAGGCGGGAATTAAAATCATCCAATGCTTTGCCCCATTTGGATATTGAGCATAGGACTCAATAATGGATGGTAGAGGTATGTGTGTATAGGCAGTGCTACTAATAGATTACTTAGGTAGAGGAGATCAGGAACCAGAACTGCACTCAAAACTAAGCCTCTGCTTCCTTGATCATTAGATCGGGGTTGTTTTTAAGAATATTTTTTAGATTAGAGAATTGGGACAGCCCAGTGGAGTCCAACTTTATATTTTAAAGACAAGTTCCGCTTTAATGTTTAAAACCAATCAGTCCAGAATATTTCACTCCCCCCAAATACAATAAAACACTTGTCAGTATTCTCGTCTTCTAAATTGCATTTTGATGCTTTATCGTCTATGTGCTAGAAGGCAAATAACAGTTTTCCCTCAAAAATGTTGTAAAGCTCTGTATAAATAAGAAATGAGCAAGGCATGCTTTGTAGATGTCCTCATGGAACACAAAGCCTTCATGTAAAATACAGGAGGAACCATTTTTACTGCCAGCAATAATAATATAAATGAAGTTTTCTTTTATTGTCACTTTTACAAAGAAAACTGTACACAAAAGCTCGCAGAATAACAAAGCGCAACTTACCGAAAAAAAAGTGTATTTCAACAATGCACGCAGCCCATATATAAATTCACCAGCAGTATGTAAAGCATTGTAGTTCAGAAATTTCTATACAACAGAAGTACTATACAACAGATAACATTTTTAATGCAAGCTTACACTTCCCCCGAGAGGGAAAAACAATGTTTTCAACACGAATGCTTTTTTTTTTTATTATTCCTTTTTTTTTTTACTTGGTGAGATGTCATTTTTCATTACCAGTCTTGTATGTATACATGTGCTGAGAGACAAGAGCTGAGCATTTAAATGAGATCTGAGTAACCTTTTTACATGCAGATGAACACATTATAAAAAGCTCTGGGAGAGATTAGTTGCTTACTTATTTGCCTTGTACTTTATTTTTTAAAGTGTTTTTTCAGTTTTATATCTCCTTGTATTACATAATGAGGGAATTTAAGCCTATCTCTAAAAATTAACCCCCCACCCTCCTCCCAATATGAGATACAGATGCTTCTTCTAAAGACATTTAGTAGGGCATTCAAATTCTACATTTTGAATCATTTATATTTGGATTTACAGTGTGGTGGCTATTTCATATAATATCTCTATGGGTGAAATAAATGGGCAGAGTAGTGATGAACTCTGGAAGTTGTTGACTTTGTAAGATAACAACCATGTACCCCACGTATTAAACGTATTAAATTAATACACCTGACACCAACTTGGAATTTTCAAAGTGGATACAGAAAACACTTTGGCCACAGCTATATTACATAAAAAAAAATACAAAAACTATGAGCATACTGTATAAACCTATCCATAGGTCCTAGGATGGTGTCCTCACCTCAACAATCAACAACTGCTGTACCGGGTACGCTGGCTGGGGGTGCTGACCATGCGCACTGCCCAGGACCCACCAATGCTGTGACAGAGAAAACAAACAAGATAACAAACAAGAACAAATATAATACGGAACTTGCATTTTTCAAAAACAGGGCAGGAAACAATTATACAGGTAGAACACAAAGCACCCTAGCATAAAAACAAATGGAGGGAGGGGCTGAATTCACAACAAAATGGCTGCCTATACTTCCATTTACTGCCACTTCCTAATGCCTCCCTCCCTGTAAGGCACCCTTTTGCTGTGGGTGTCCTTGCTCAGGGTGAGTATAAATACTGGGTATGTGGGTAAAAACTAAATGCATCAGACTTTCAATTTCACTACTAAAGTCACCTAACCTTGTTGTTGCTAAGCCATATCCTTATTTATTTGTATATTTTGGGTGTAAAGGACACAGTTCTCTTGGGAAAACACTGGTCTATAAATGAAATAATTCTTCTAACTTGTGTATAAGCAAAACTGATGTCTCCATTGAGGATGTCTCCTATGAAGCTGATATTCTTCATTTTCCTAATTAGAATAGATTATGAGTTCTAAACCTTTCAGGTAGATAGATCTTCAGAAAGTTAATGTATGAAAGGATGAGCTTGCAAGGTGCTGTACATAACCTCCTTAAACCATCATGAGGAAATTTAAGCCTATCTCCAATGCAAAAATTGTGAGTTTTTATAAGAAGGCTTTAATAGTGCTATGCATTTCTCAAGTTAAGGGGCTTTCGGATTACTTTAATCCCTTTCACCATAACCTTCATGAGTGTTCCTCTATGTTCAGCTCCAAAGCCCCACACCATAGAGCTATGGTTTCCATGCACTGCACTGATGATGGCCAACAAGCCTGAACCAGCTGTATGTAGTTTGGAATAAATGTCTCTGTACCATAAGGCTATATTTGCACTGTACACCAGCGGTTCTGGATGTGCATTTGGCTGATGAGGTGTAAAGGAATAATCTGCATGCTCCACCCACTAATCTGAAATGAGTGTTTTTACTTTTAGGATCTGTAATGGATTGGGCCGTGTAAATACCTTCTGTTTTTAGAATGCTTGTCTGTGCTATGCACTGCTTGAGTTGAGGGCTTTCTGATTCCTTTAATCCCACCATTTCCTTTATGGGAGTTAATTGTTAAACCCCTGAACTCGGTATCATGAATGATTCTCGGAATATTAGAAAAGTCATTGCTCTAGCACATGTTATCTTTGCATAAACTAAGTTTAAAATAAAGTAGAGATTTGACTTACAAAATTCAAGAATGGTGATGATTCCATGCTCAGAGGCTTTGCAATGAATTCACTAAATAGTGGAAATTTCACAAAACTTTTTCAACCACCTGTAATCACTGCAGTACTAATGGTAAGGGTGGAGTTGAGCTTTAAACCCCAAAGTTTTCTTTTTCTAAACAACAAGGCAAATTTGCAAATGGACTGAACACAAAAGAGATCCTAAAAGTCATGTTAACACATATATTTTTATTTTGCGTAAAGGTGTTCATTTATAATCCATTAACCTTCATAATTATAGAGAACGATATTTTATTCACCACTTTATTTCCTATCGATTTTGAAATATTTTTCCTATTGTCAAGACAATACAGCAAGTTCTGCCACCCACACAGTTCTTATGTGTGCTTGGTATGGTATTGATGTTTAAAGAACCGCTACAAAGCATATATGATATGAAAGATATCTTGCTAATAATAAAAACAACAACCATCAAAAGAGAAAGTAATGTAAGAAGAATAGAACACCGGTAATGACAAGTGTTTGCTTCTCTGTCGAGGTTGATAAGTCTATTGCAAGCAGTAATATTAATATCTCTATGTTCCTGTTGTTTGATTGACAATACAATTATATTTATTATTAAATAAATATACTCTAATGGAGTTGTGCCTATTATTAAAAATAGATCTGCAATTTATCTCTGTTGGCTGCTAGCTGGAAGCTGGGAGCTCAAACAATAGCTAGTGACTGCACAACATGTGACGAGGAACATTAGACTATCTGTAATCTTACATTGTTGCATTCCTTTCCATGTTAATGAAACCAAGCAATGTCGTTTTAAGATGTTTTTTTTGGAAGACATGTTTTTCTGTGAATAAATTGACTTGTATTATCAATGCTTTATGCCAGCTGGCAATAGGTTTGATGACCATGGCCAAACCAGACAACCTACTATTGAAGGTCCTTTGGTTACAGGTTAAGGATGTCTATCCATGTTATGTAGCATTGTTTTTTTTATTATTATTAGCATTATTATCATCATTTATTTATACAGCGCCAACATATTAAGCAGCGCTGTACAACACATTAAAGTGGAGATACAACACAGAATAGTACACACAGGTACAGGTTATGACACAGGAGGAGTAATAGACCCTGCCCAATCTGGCTTACAATCTAATAGGTTGGGAAACACAGTAAACAATAGGGGGGGGGGGGGTAAGGTGATCGGGCTGGTATGGTTGTGATCTTAGAAATGAGAAGATGGATAGGCGAGACTGAAGAGGTGTGTTTTAAAAGTGCCAAAAGTAGACACAAGTCTAATGGGCAAGAGTTCTAGAGAGTAGGAGCGGCCCCTAGAGAAGTCTTGAAGCCATGCTTGTGATTAGGTTATGAGTGTGGATGTCATTAGTAGGTCACTGGAGGAGCGGAGGGGAGGTTAAATGTGTATTTGTGTACCAGGTTGGAGATGTAAGTGTTTTAGAGCAGGGGTGTCAATCTCAACTACATGAGAGGTAAAAAAAAAATGACCTAAGGGCTGAAGGGCCAAGTGCTTAATTATTTTAACCTCCTGGGCCTTACGTCCAAAGCCAGTACGGACACAGTTTGATCTTGAATTGGCTCTCTGTGAGCCTGCAGCATTTCGGCATAGCTGCAGCCTCATGGAGCTTTTCCTTCCCTGTGTCTTTGGCGTCATCTGGGAAACCGAAGGGGGCGGAAGGGGGCCACATCATAGACCTTGATGTTAATGGAGTGGGCGTCGCTTTCCCCCCACACAGTGTAGTGAGTTGGGAGATGAGCTGGCAGAGATCAGTGAAATGAAAAATGGCACGTAAAGCCCGTAACACTAGGGAGGTTAATAACACATAGATTCTAATAATCTTAATAGAATTGGGAGTGATTTTTAGATTAGCAGATGTTGGATTTTGGTATAGGTGTTCCATGCAGGGGCTGCACACATCACACATGTATGATATTGCCACAGTAAACCTTTCAGCTTCCAATCAAACCTGTGGAATAGGCGCTCCATACAGATGCTGGGCTGGGACACACAGGGAGGATCGGGCCACAGTGCACCTTCCAGCTGCCAATCAAACCTGTGGAATAGTTGTCCCATACAGGTGCCAGACTGGGCCATCCAGGGATGATGTTGCCACAGCACCCCCTCCTAACTGCCAATCAAACCTATAGGCAAACCTATGGAATGCCACAGCACCCTATAGGCAAAGCTATGGAATGCCACAGCACCCCCTTCTAGCTGCCAATCAAACCTAAAGGCAATTCATGCAGGCGCATATAAGGGCAGGGGCACACAGGGATGATGCTGCCACAGTGCCACTCCTAGACCTCTGCCGGTCACTCTCTGGATGGACGCGAATAGAAAGCGTGTGGCAGGTTAAACAATGTTATTTTATGTATTCCATATTTTCATTGAGCTGTTTGTCTGGGGTGCAGCTTTAGGCTCACTGGGAATGTGTGTGTACCAACTTACCCCTGTGGCGCAACTTTTACAACATGACTTACAGGGCTGATAACTTTCTGTGCCATAACCTGCCTTATAATAAATGTGTCACAGTTGATGTATGAGGGTTCCTTCTGGAAGTTACCTGCATGTTAGGGTTGCCCACTGATTTAACAGATGAGGTGTATCAAAAAAGTCAAAACTTGCAAATGACTTATTGGCTTAAAGTATTCAAGTACAAGGTAGGCAAAATTTTCAGAAGGTAAGGTCCCCAATGGCAGCAGTGAATATTGAGCATGTATACAAGTACAGTATAAAATTTCCATAAAGAGTACATAATCTGTTGGGGCCAGAAGATTCAAAATTTTAAACCCTTAATCGTAACTCTTTCAAAAATTAAGATGTGGGGGAAAAAAAGATTGTAATACATTAAAATCATGAAAAAAATGAGAAACGAAAACTCATCTGCAATTTTATAATATTAATTTGATTAATGATAAAGCTAAGAGAAATTCTGTTTCAGCGCATATTTCCTCACTCACTCCATTGTTCCCAAGGGACAATCGTTAATTGCTTTGCAACATGTTCAAACATATCCCACAGGGAAAAGAGATGCCTCAAGGAATATCTGTAGAGAAATCTGTAGCATTTGTTATTTCTTCCATTTTGTCTCAGGGAAAAGAATAACAATCAAGAATTCTTTCTGTGCCTGCGTTGCTTTTGTAATAAAATGGCCATTTTACACACAAAAACTGGAACAACTGTTTGCCTTGTGATACAGAAAAATACACAATATGAAGAAAATAACCATTCAGCTCCCATATGGGCTTGTTTTTTGTTTGTTTTTTTAAATGCAACAGATTCTCCTAATTGCCCCTCTTCTTTCTGCCCCTTCTACTCATCTTCGTTTCTTAACTCCTTGTTCGCTGCCAGGAGCCAGGAGAAAGGACTTGTGGGCAATCCTCAATTGATCTGGCCAATGCTACCAAGGGGTTAAATACTTTGCCAGTGGACAGAGTAAATAGCCAAATGGGCACTAAGCTATGTATCATGGGAGGAGAAGGAGAGAATCATATTTTCCTCCATAGCTTGAATATGTACTAAGTGTCTTGATAAAAAAGCAAAACTCAGTAAATCATGAAATATATTGGTTGCTAAGTACATTTAAGTGGACCTACCATCAGAAAATTATTTACACATTATAATAGGGAGGAATGCATTAAAAAAATGAGTGATTTAAGAAGATCCCCATAGCCCTCCCTTACTTCCTGGCCCTGCTTACTTATAGCCATCAATACATCACAAGAACGAAGTGTTTGCTGGGTGATTCTGTGATCTCGGCACTTTAATGAAAGTACATTGAGGAAAATTCCCATAGAAAACCATTGAACGCCCCCAGTGGCCACCCGCGAAATTGCTCCCGGAGTTTATCCTCGAAAGCCTGGCGAATAAATATGGAATTACTCATAGGATTCTACAGAACAGCAGGCAAGTATATTATTTTAGGGTCGTGGAGCCTTAAGCCATCATTGTACCAGCTCAGAGGTAAGTCAAACTTTTATTTTACATATTGAGTGTACATCCGCTATAACAAATCAAAAACTTTTCTGAATCAGGTCGTACATTAGGTCAGGCAAGTCCAGCTAGGGGCCCATGTTCCCATTTTTCCACTGGTCTCCACCACCAGTCAGAATATCAAGGAGATGATATAAAAAGGCAATCTGCACTGGGGTGACAACATTTCACTTCTAGAAGAGAGGTAACACCAGCATTTTAAACCAGCACCTTTTTTCTTTCTTTTCTTCATAAAGGACTTGTTTCAAGTGCAGCAAGCGGACTCTCATCATTCTGTGTGATTGCTGCAGCACAGTCTTTGGCTTGCCCTCACTCTCCCGTGAATGGTACAGTGCTAAATCTCTGCCTGCAGCCACGTGTGCTGGGTCCATATGCCATATCTTTGGCAATGGGACTTCTGGGGTCAGGTAAAATGTGGCTGCAATGACTACAAGTCCCAGCATGCCTAAGGAAAGTCTGTATTAGTGTTATTGCAGTATGCTCAAAAGGTCCTGACAGCCCTCCTAGGCTTTCCATAGGAGAAGGTTTCTCCAGAGAGAGTGGAACTCCACACAGGCTAAACACCTGACCACAGCTCCTGCAGTCCTCCCCCTCTCTAATCACCTGATCTTTTTTAGACAGAGTTCCTGTCTGGCCGAAAGCTATTAGCAAATCCTGGAGTTTCTTCCCTCCCACTCCAGAGTCAGGGACCCTGAACAACCTAAACAATGGCAACCTATGGTTGCCCCTGTCTATCCTGGACTCACCCGAACTTACCCGCAATACACTGGGACCACAGTCTATAAAAGGGGGAGACCTGTCTGCCATCCAGAACCCATCTCTGGGGTCCTCCACAATATATATATATTTATATATATATATATATATATATATATATATATATATATATATATATATATATATATCAGAGGCAAAGGGTAGTTACACACTATGAGACTGAAGTGTTTTATTTCCTTTGCTTAGCTCTGAATCTCTCCCCACTGCTAAAGGTTCCCAGGGATGCACAGATTTGAGATCAGAAACTAGCAGAAGCTATAACAAGGCCTTTAGAAGCTATAAAGCCAGCTGTGGCTGTAGAGGAAGATGGAAGCTGTTTAGCTCTCTCATACAAGAGACAAACTTTTGTTTTGGTGTCACCCCTTCTCTGTAAGTAAAATTTTGCCATCCAGTGCTGCCCATACCCCCACCTATCAGTGATGCTTCTTCCTAAAACCCATTATTTCAACTTTTGCATTTTATTACTACCTAGAATGGAAAGAGGAACCACTAAACATTGATGCAATTGCATAGTCTCCTCTTTGTCCCTATATCATTGGGTTTTATGGAGAACCTGCAACATGTTCCTTCCTATCACACATAGCAGGTGATTTTAAAATTGATTCCACAGAGAACATTGTGTAGAATAATCCCCACACTTCAGAGTACACAACTTATTTTTTTACATGCATTGTGTTTCCATAGACACCTGGAAAACAAAGAAGCCTTTCAGCCTTCAAGGAATCTGCTGAGCTCTCACTTCAGATTGTGATGTGGATAGAAAAAGCATTGAAAATCTGACTTTCCGGGGCATCTCCTCTCGCTGTTTTGTCTTCCTGGTGCTATGAAGGAATGGTGGGGGTAGTACGTTCACGTGTGCTACAATGGCATGTTTGAATATTAAGAGCTGTGATTGCAGGCATGTTCTTGAGGGTCTATATACAAAGGGGAAAATTAGATAATTTACACATTTTCAACAGCTTATTTGATGTATATTCATATAGTTCACTCAGTGCTGAAATATGCTGCAATTTCACATGATTTGCATTTACTTATCTGTCACATCTAGTTCTTTCCAATCAATATATTTCCATGGAAAATAATAGGAACAAAGACTGTGATAGAATGTCAGAAGGGTGAGAATCTTCCTGGTAAACACCAGTATGTGAATGTTCCTGTCCCTGTTTTATGTGCAACAATAATTATTTGTATTTGACTAAAATTCTCAGTTGTGGTTAAATTTGAAGAGTGATGTTAGCTTCCTGGGGGTAATCCCCAATGTGTGGCTTGAGTAGATCTTTCATGAACAAAAGCAGCCACCCTGAGCTACACTTGATGTAGACGAGCTGGCGCCCTCCAGCAGTGTTCGCTTAGCTTCTTTTTTCCTGCGGCTGCTCGTGGCATTGGTGTTCCAAAGACTTCCAAGGATAACCAAAGAATGTCTATTTCCTGTTTGTTTTCTGTTGAGATTGGCCATTTTAAATGTTTGCCCATTTTTTCCATATGCAACAATTGCCCTCTTCTCCAAGTAACAATAACCATTGTTCTTCTATATATTGGTCTTTTTATTGCCCATAAATTAGATTTACCTGTTTTTTCCAACTTATTTCCCTTAGCTTCCCAAGTATTGTGCCACATGATTAGTTGCACCCATATTGCCAAAACATATGTTGCCACAATACCTGTTGTTGCTTCTTTGTTACAATTGATTAATTCTTGCCACTGTATTACACAAACATGTTGCCTCCATATTATCATGTTTGATCCACATGTTGTTAACATTGGCCACTCGTTGCATTGGAGCATCTTGTCATGAGATCTTTAGCATACATAAAAATCTTGTGGAAGGGCTTGTTAAATTAACCCTGTACCCTTTGTGCCACAGGTGAAAACCGGGGCTGGACGGTGTAGTTTTAGAGTGTTTTTAAATGAGCACAGCGAAAAAAATTTTGGGAGGGTATAATGTGACCACCAGTGTCCCATTATATAGGAAGGAACCCATTGAATACCATGTACTAACTTTAGTGTAACGCCACTGCAGGCAACCACAAGCATTGTACCCTTTAGAATTCCTGCCCATGATGCCCCTGGGCTCCAGGAGTATATAAGGGAGGGGTCTGCCCCCCTGTAAGTTGCTCCGTGAGGTAAGTTCTGATGCAGAGATGGTTTTCGACTAGCTGACTTTGTGGGTTGAATGCAAAGCCTCTGAAAATAGTTTAATCACCAAAATTTATGGAGATGTAGAGAAGGGTTGTGGGACCATTGTAAAAAGGTTTTTGCTCTAGCACATGTAGTGATTTTAATCTATGCAAAAACTATGTTAGAGCCAGACTTTTTTGTAGCACACCCCCAGGCTTTACAATTAACTCGAAATCATCGAATTGAAAAAAAAATCTCTAAGTTGGAGTAGCTGGGCTTGTTGTCCACTCTGAGATCCGTGACCTACATAAGTCTAGTCCACCGTACAGGGAACGTAACATGCAATCAGTTTATAAGCCAGGTTTCCAGTGGAGTGGCGTATGGCCAAGACTGCAAGACCTGATTATTACTGGGGGTCCTGCCAGTCAATGCAATAATCTTCATTTGTCACTAGTGTTGAGCTAGAATATTCGAATGTCGAATATTTTTCACGAATATTGGCAATTCGAGAATTCGCCAATATCTCAAATATGTTGCCGGATATTCGCGAAAATATTGCGCAAATTATATTTGCATTGCGAAAATAAACATAGCATGTGACCATTCAGTGCGAAGATTTTCGCGATGCGAATATGATTTTGGCAATATATAGTCATACCGCGAATATTCGAATTTCCGAATATAGAATTGAATATTAGTAGAATTATTCGTGAAATATCGCGAATTCGAATATTGCCTATGCCGCTCATCACTATTTGTCACAAATATTTTTTATTTTATTTGCTATATTTTTTTGTATTTAATGGTTTTATATAGAGGATTTATTTGTACAAATAAAGACTTTATGAGTTATTTAAATTTTGCACAGTAAAACACCACTTGAGAGAGGGTTCATCCTATTTGTCTATTCTTTAGGGCAGTGGTTCTCAACCTATAGGTCGGGACCCCCTCGGGGATGTAAAACAATTTCACAGGGGTCAATAAGTTCCCTAAAAGCATTAGAGTGGGGTGGGAAGTTAGGAGGGAAAGTAGCACGCCTCCTAACTTAGGAGGAATGGGGCGTTACTCTGCCTCCTAACTTCCCACCCTGCACATCATCCATCATCAGCGGGGTGGTAAAATAGAAAGAATGGGACATATACCTACCTGATCATGGTATATGGATTGCAGCAGTGGCACTCCAAATTTCAAATACAGGAAGTGACACTTCGAGTTGTCACTTCCAGGGTCGCGGATCTAGAAAGGTTGAGAACCAGTGCTTTAGGTGGATTTAGATGTAGCAATGGTGGAGGTTCTGACCAATAAGTGGGCCTTGTATGATTGTCCAGTGTACGTGTTTGCATTTATACACAATTTAGAGGTGAAGTTGTAATATGGCAGAAAAGCCTTCTCACGTATTCCTTTCCCACAAGCGAAATACATGTAGGAAGAGCAGAGGGAGGATTGCTGAGTGTGCTGGCCAGTGATTCTTGCTTTGCCATCTAGTAGCTCCCTCCGGCTCCTGTCACCGAACTATCCTGAGCTCAGCAGGCTACATTTCCTGCCATCGTCCTCTCAACATCACTGAACATGCACCAGTTCTTCTGCCTTTACCTTCACAGCCTCTTCACAGCCTCAGGTAGAGAATATTGCTGCAAGGAGCTGGAAGAAAGCAGTGACATTTCTGCTGAGAGTGTATACATCTGATGTATATAACTAATGAATGATTTCTACAAATATACAGTAATAATACAGAACTTAAAGGTGTAACAAGCAATCACCGTTCTGCCAGGTTAACAGATTTTTGCAGCTTTAGCAATATTTGGATATGTTTATGGCAGTGCCTGTGGAATGTAAATGTATATTGATAAAATCCTTTCATTTTAAATACACCACTCTATATGAAATGTAGGCTTTTTCAAATAAGAACTGTTTAAATGTGCAAAAGCAGACAAGATTCACCCAGCCGGGAGAAGTAACATATTGTGGTTGCTGAAGGTAACAGTTTAATGCATAAACTCTCACCGGATGTGGTGACGGTTCAAAATCTCCAAAAACTCTTTACGTCTAAAGTATGAAATCTCATTTTTGTTTAAATACATTTGTCGTAATAAACATGATAATATCATGTTCCATGTTTTGGCATGTTAAATGCAAGAGACAAGACATCTTTGTCATTTGCTATCAGTAATTTATTTTATTCTTACATGGTTGCATTGGGCCAAGTGGTTTACCAAATATACTCGAGTATAAGCCAAAATTTTCAGCACTAAAAATTTAATTAAAAAAATAACTTTTAGTTTATACTCAGGGAAGAGATGAAAATCTTGAAATTGCTCTGTGCTTTGGCACAGGCATGTCCAAAGTCCGGGCCGGGGGCCAAATATGACCCATGTTAAAATTCTACCAGGCTGGAATCTCAGTCAATTATATGCCGATCCACACTGGGGTGTCACAATTTCACTTCCAGAGTGAATACATGGCAAGTCTATATACCGTATTTTTTGGCCCATTAGATACTCCGTTAGGAGTGTCTTATGGCCAAAAAATACTTTGGCTTTTTCTGAGCGGCAGAGCAGTGGAGCCGGGGAGGCTGTCTCTATAGAGCCTCCAGCCCGGACCGGTAGCTTCTGCTTGTGAGCTGGGCAGCTTGAGCTCAACTCACATACAGTGCAGATGGAAAAACCTTCCATCAGTGATGTTACATCCGGTACCTGGAACGCATAGTTCCTGGTTCCGATCGCCGAATGAGATGTCTCTACCCGGTCTTCTATTAGAAGATTCTTCCTTCAGCAGGATCTTACTGCTCCTGATCCTGCCGGAGGAAGAATAGTGAGCTCCTTCTCGCTGGCAAACAGGGCAGGTCAAACACCCGTAGTGCTCGCTGGCTAGAAGGAGTGCGAACAGTTCAGCCATCACAGCTAATCACCAATGTATAAACAACTATTCTATTTCTTCATGGTCCCAGTAATGTAGAATAAAGGAGTAGGCCTGGAGCTGCGATGGGCTTTGGGCTTTAAATGTGACGTTCCTGTAACTTGACAAAATTGCAGCTTCAAATCTTTGTTGGTGGCCAGTGGAGTTTAGAAGAAAACTTTCCACTAATATATTATTGTGATCTTTAACTACTTTTATTCTGATGGATATTTTCAACCCTTAGATAGCCATTAGATAGCCATTAATAATATTCATAAATACCGCAAATGCTGTATAATAGGCACCCAGGGCTACTGTAGCAATCTAGATTAAATGAACTTCTAGACTGGTATTAATAGAAAGGAATAAAAGCTGCCCAGCCTTGTGTAAAATGACGTAAACCCCACAATGTTATGTACATTTCCATAGTATCTCTGCAACGCTTTAGCATTATATGCCACAAAGTAGAATTTTATTTAGTGAATATTTACTTTATTGCATTTTTTTCCTCTTTTGGTAATTATACTGCGAGGAGGATAATTTAATCTGCTTTGTCATTAACCACCTCAGCACGTCAGATAAAAGTAATAAATGAATGTGTATTAATCAATGTGACAATGCTATGAAGAGTCAGGGAGGCAGTGGCGGCGAAAATATTAATTAGTATTTAATTAAATACTCCAGTCCCATCAATAATAGGAAGACTGCCCATGGAAAATGAATTGAGGTTACAGTGCATAAGGAAGGTGATAGAACCACATTTATTTTGGAATATTATTCAACAATATTACAGAGCTTGTCAGTACAGACTAGGGGTAGGCACTTTCTTGGCTCAGTTAGATGTATCTGGTAAGAAAACTTAGTGCCCCCCAAATCTATATGTGTTTTATTTGTTTATTTTGCTGTATTACGCCATTAAAAACCCCTTGGATTGGTCTAAAATTAACGCACATGCCCGTAAATTCTTAGATCAAATTTGTGGCTGATTCATGGCCGAATGTTTATTTTAGGTAACATTCGACCGCCATGAAAATCACCCACAAATCTAAACGTCTATGCCCAGCTTAACTAGGGATGTAATGTAGGCAAGGGCCTCCAGTACATTATCAGCAAGCTCAGTAGGTATATTCCTTAACTAGGTGCAGGTATCTTCTGTGTCTTCTGTATCTTTAAGAGCCCTTTGTGGTTGTCTGGTGGAAGGCTCCATTCAAGAAATTAACCTCCCTAGTAAACTGCTATGATTGGCTGTACTGCGTTGTTAAAAAAGCATGGTATGGTCAATCAAAGCAGATTAAAAAGTAATTTGCTTTGATTTCCAAATCCTTTGCTGATGTAGAGCATCACTGTGGGGTTGTAGGGGACAGGTAAGTAACCGTAGGTGTAGCTCGGGTGAGTTTGGTTTGTAAAACAGCCTTACCCCGAGTGTAGCTAGGGAGACTAAAGAGATGTGACTATAGCACAGATGGTTGGCATGGGACTGGTCAATGAGGCTACAACACTGGATAAGTGGTCTTGTCAAGGGACTTGAATGGGGGATTAGGTGAATATATATGACTATATAATGTACAAAAAACTAGGCATGACATTGGCCTTTATTAGTTTTTGAGTTTAGCTTCCCGGCATTCGAACCATAAGACACAGGCACCTACCCCCCCCCCCCCCCCCCCCACGATTTTGGGGGTGAAAAAGTGCGTCTCATGGTCCGAAAAATATGGTAAATCCAAAGGACTAGGACACATGTATTTATTTTATTGCACTGTGCTTTTTTAATTCAGAGAAAAAGAAAAGGAAATAATTAGATACAATAGAATAGGAAAAAATACATAGAAATTGGAATATATATTCCATCAATGATTAGCACTAAAAAATGATCTGTGCACCAATAGCAGAGACTGATGGTACAATGAACTGATAGACGGACAATACTTCCATCTACTGAGCTAACTGATTCTTGAGTGACTAGATTATGGTACACATTATGGAAGAAATTACATTTGGTATAGGACTGAAATAACAGGCTAATATCCCAGCTGTTCTATTCATGAATGTCCCTGTGAATGTAATGGTATCGGACACACTCAGGCCTCAGAAAAGGTCCCTGGAACATAACCGATCCACCAGATCCTATTTCTCTGTATCATGTCAGTGACCGTACAGCATATGTGTTGTGTAATGGGAGAGTGGCACATTGTGGAACCATTGTGGAAGTTAGAATTCTCTATTCACAGTGTCTGTTGAGGAACAATAGCTTACATTTAGAATGCACTTAGTCCACTTGTGTAGCTCCAAGCTGAATTCAGCCTCAGGGTGGATCTTTGGCATTTGGTGATATAAGAGAATGGGTGCCAACTTGAATAATTTATTTTTCGTGTGGGAATGAGGTTGAGAGCGTAAAAGAAAGCACAAAAAAGTACAAACAGCCATCAAATAACAGCCACTAAGCAAGTAAAAAATCTCTGACTGGTAAACTGATGACTATCAGAAATGTCAGAGCCTTGTATATGTCCAGAAGTCAAAGTTCAACAGGTCTTTTTGAGCCACCGGAGCTGAAATAAAATAACTATAACCAGGGGCGCACTTACCTTTTTAGTGAGCTCCTCAGATGAGTACCAGGAGATAGTGTTTGGTACTCAACCCATATATAGGGTGGTCTTCCTCACTGTCCTCTGCATCAGCTTCCTGCATGGTAGATTCTGCTGCAGATGGACCTCCCTGTTCTCATACCTCAGTAGTGACACCCTGACATTTTCTGGGTAACTTACGTTAGTAAGTCCAAATGTCATCCTTTCATAGTCATAGTCACACAGCGCTTTCCTTTTGTCAGCTTTTACTTTTACATATGCCTACTCTGACTTTCATCCCCCAGATCTCAAACAGCCTTAGAAGTTCAATTGTTTATGATTAATTTACATTCCCAATTTTACGCCCCTAACTGCAACCTTTGGCAGTTATTCATATTTCCCTGCTGTTATCCAAGTGAAATAAATTGTATACATTTAACATTTAGCTGCGGCCGCCCAGACACGGATTGCCTCCAAGTTGTTAGTACACATATGAGCCTTGTAACAAAAATGCAGGCTAGTTTTTGGCCCCTTTTGAGTACAAGAGTACCACTTATGTGCACCCATTACTATAACAATAACTTAATATGCTTTGGTCTGCCCACAATGCCTTGGATGGAACTGTTAAATAAAATTTCTTGAGGTTAATATTACGGTTATTATGTACCCACTTACATGCAAAAAGTAAACACTGGCGAGAGGGTTGGCTTATTTAGACACAACATCCTCTTGCTTATTTTCAATAGGAGATAATAGGAGATAAGTATGGTGTTTGTACCTGCCAACCTGTTTAAGATTTTAACTGCCAAAAGGGTATTTGAATGGATGTTTCCACTGCCCGAGATACACCAACTGCACCTCTACTATTGCAGAATGGTTTCCAGCTTTCTCTTGATGTCCTTCCCTGACGGTGTACACTTTGATAGATGACAAAATATTATTACTGTGATTGCTTTTAAATTACACAGTTATCACAACAACATTTTGTCTAGTCCAGTTGATTATTAATTCCTCCTCTGGCAAAGTGAAATGACGGACAGAAGAACACTGGCTGACAGCTTAGCCCGGTATTGTCTACTGTGGTGTTCTAACGGTGATAGCATCGCGTTTCACATCATGCATATTTATGTCAAAAGCATCCATTTATCTTGGTGTATATTATTACATGAATAATTATTTTATTAAAAGAAAAATGAGAGTAGAGATCCAGACACATGAGACTAAACACTGGAAGTTGCTGATGTATCTCTCGGGAGAGGAGCATTGTGCTGGCATGGTGGCTTTGATTACACATATGTTCCCATACATTTTGTTATGTGTATGTTTGTGAGTGTTAAGCTAGCCATACATCGGGGGCTCAGAATTGGATCCGACAGAGAACCAACATGTTGGTTCTCTGTCGGATCCAATTCTGAGCCCCCGATCAATTGGACGCGATCACTCGGACAAGGTGGTGTGCAGCGATCGGATCCTCTTAAGTGGCTGATTGATTGCAGCTCCCATTCCCGCTGAGATCGCCGGAATCAATTGGGTGAGTGATCAATTGGCCATGGAATCCGACACGTGTATGGCTAGCTTTAGTATTTAGTGATGAACAGCATAGGCAATATTGGTATTCACAAAATATCACAAATTGTTTGCCTAGTACCCTGTTTCCCCGAAAAAAAGGCATCCTCCAAAACAAAGGCACCCCAAAGATACAGTACTGTAACTCTGGACTAGAGATGGTCGAAATGAATAAAATTTGATTCTACTTAAATTTCGAGTTTCCTAATCGAATTACGGTTTGACTGCGAAATTTCAAAATTGCTAAAGTCGAAAATTTGCATAAAACACTCAAAAATTTGCATAGGGTCAAAAATTCACATAAGGTGGAAAATTTGGATTTGCTGTATGAGCTATAATAGAAGAATCAGTGTACATAGTAGCAGAGCTTTACAATCAGAGCTGAGATTTAAACCCAATTTATACACAAACTTGACATGTTAGAACAAAACTTATTGTTTTCAAATGTTTCCCCAACCCTCCTCTCCAGCAATTTTTGTGAGGATACCATTTTCAGGGGCTTTGCAATAAGCTGACAAAGTTAGCTAGCACCATGGGAATTTACGCCAATGCGAATTTTCCAACCAGTCCCGCATGCGAAAATTTTAAATAAAATGGCGATATTCGCGAAATAGCGGCACAGCAAATCAAGAGCAAAGTTCTTTTTTAAGTTGAAATTTCGATTTCTGCGAAAAGTCGAAATGACCCCATCAAAATTCGACTATGCGAATTTTCGGCGAAAAAGTCAAAATTTCTACTTAAAAATTCGCACTGCAAATTTTTCAACCATCCCTACTCTGGACAGGGGGCAATCAAAATGACACAGGCAGCTTAGAAGGGGTTACTAAAATGGGTCGGGATTTCTTTAGCAGGTCCTATCATACATCCTGCAATAAAAGTCACAGTGCCGGTTACAGAGCATAACACTCCATGGGAGCCATCTGGAAACAGCCAATACAGTACCAATCTCTGCCCTAGTCTTTGCCAGGTGACACTTCTGGCTAGGGATGCCCTTGCCCCGCACTGTGGGACAAGGGTGAAGTCTTTAGCTAAACTTCAGCACACTCCAGGTCTCCAAATCTGCATGCCAGTGTGGCCTTCTTCCCATAAGGTCCTCCTGCTGCTGAAGATCCCAACTCCTGCCACTGTTTGGTCTTAAAGCGGATGTAAACTCAAAAAAAAAAATCCCCCACATACATTACATGGACATATTACACACTTGTCAGCAGTTACATCTGTGAAAACTGCTACACAGAGAAAAAAAAAGGTACTTACAATCTTCACTTCCTCATTCCCTAAGGCACCATCTTAAGTACTGGCGCCTGAAGCTACTTCCGCCCATTCTGTTGATTATTACTAAGGTGCCCCTCCCCTGCAGACATATTTACCAATCCCAAAGGGTTTGGTATGGGAGGACAGTTCTGACAGTTCCAGAGATCTATGTGCTGCAGTTTGCATAGGAGACAGGAGTGAAGTTGAAGGAGGAC
>CM070032.1:27476511-27489480 GCA_036250615.1 Ptychadena robeensis
GGCAGCCTGATGCTGATAGTGCAAAGTGACCTACAACGTGGTAGGTCCGCTTTAAATAATCTTCTACTCCCAGTCTAACCACTACCAAATGGCTCACCATGCTTACATCATATACAGGGTTCAGAACCTTCGGTGACCATTAGAAACACATAACAATGAGTCCACCTGCACATGTTTCCACCCAGTGATCTCCAGCGGTCTCCAGCAATGCCGTGGGCACAGACATGCAGGCAGGAAGTGGGAGGGTGTGGCAAGATGTCCTGTCCCACCCCTCCCACTCCGTGGCTGATCGCCGGGCTAACATTCTACTCCCTGCTAACTTCCAACCATGCACATACTCTGGACAGGTATGGAAGGTAACAACCCCATGTAAACCTCCTAGCTCCCCACCCCTCACTTCCTCCTCTTTCTCACCAACCTCTCTAATTAGTATTCATGTGAACATTGTCAGTAGGCTCAGTTGCAGGGTACAGATGAACCTACTGACAGAGTTTAAGAGAGATTAATAAGAAAAATACTGATCTATTTTGGGATTTATAATAAAAAAATAACAGATGCTGTTTAACCATTTGATACCTTTGCAAGCAGGGCATGTAAGAAAATATTTTACAGATCATGGAATTTACATAGAACTCCACCAGCAGACTGCAAGGAGTAATAATGACATTTTCTTTATAATATTTGATATTTGCATAAAAAACATTTTAAAATATATTTTTTCTGAATTAATTGTAATAATTTTATGAAATGAAAGCATTCAATTCCACAGACGTATGGTAGTCTGATCAGCTCCTGGGAGTCACCAGAGCCTCTAGCTCCAGCAAGATGTAAAAGAATTGCAGGATGGGTAGCAAGGGCCTGAAGGCATGCCAATAAAACCTAAAATAGAATTATATACATTTATAAAATTTAACCTGAGCAAATAATTTAAAAAAACCATAATTAAATATGAAACATTAAGCAATCTATGACTATAATTCTTAATTATTTTAAACAAAATTTTTTCATTCTAGCAATGTTCAGAGCTGTCCAGTGTGCTATAACAGCATTCATCCAGGCGGGTGTTAGGCATTGTGTTTCCAACGTACTCATCTATGCCTGTCGTGCTTTATTTATGTGTGAACCAGGGAGGCTGTTGCTGGAATTATAAGCAGATGACAAGTGTCAGACCTCAGGTTCAATCACCAATTGCTTAAAGTATTACCAAGGGCCTAGCTTTGTACTGATGGGACAATGAACTGGAAAGAGACAATAAAGCTCAGATTGATCCAATTCTTTGTAAATGGAAAGGATACTGTTTGCAGAAATAAGATGAGCTAGCCACTTGTTGACAAATTCACCTATTCAAGAATCTGTACTGTTAACCCATTCAGCACTTCCCTCCTTTGGAGGTAGAGACTAAGGTCTGCATGAAATTCTGAAGAACGATTTTTGCCTATTGACAAGCCAAATTATTGTATTTGGTCATATCTGTATACAGGGAAATTTGCCCTTTCCAAGGCAGAAGACGTTTCTTTTTTTCCCACAGAAGCACTGACGAAAGAACAACTTATTTTTATGTTACACAATGACTGCATGTGAATAGTATAAATTTCAAAATCATCTCTTGGTGTTAAAGAACTCGTGCTAAATTGCATTATATGTACAAATATTCCAGACACAATTTGGAAATGCCATTTGGCTCATGGAATCCTGTTATATCTTTTGATCTTGGCAATCGGTTCATTGACTTTGTGTGCATCTATTTAGTTAACAGAGCTTAGGATGCGCAGACAGAGACTTATGGATGTGCACCATCCGCTCTACCATCCACTATCTCTCATTGGCTTCACAGACGTCTGTAATATAATAGAGCTTGATGTAGGACTTGACCAGTTCTATTATTGGCTCAAATTTTGAAAAAGGAGTTTTTATTGACCTGAGGTCTATCTGTGTTAGAATTTTAAACCCTTTTTTACTAAACCAATAAATTAGATCAAATCTTCCCACAGCATTTTGATGCAGTCCTTCCTTCCTGAATTTTTCTTCATTGTAGTATGGTAAGCAAGGCTATGGGAACCTTTTAAAACACATATTTTTATTGGTTGGGATAATAAACACACATAGGTGGGGATATCTGAAATTCATGCCAACATCCTAATAACTGTACATACATAACAAAGTGTGAGACAAGAGGAAGCCTCAATATATAACTGGGTTGGCTAACTGGCCTATAGCCTTGATCACTCATTTCTTCCCCTCATGTTTGTAGTTCAAGTTGCCCTATATGTCTGAAAGTTAGACATTCCTCTTCTAAAACGAGTGTTCTATAATGTACTAATGTAATATTTTTGTAAAAGATGCTCTTTTCAAGTTTTGACAAATCTTTTGGTGATCTGTGAGTGTCCATGGGCCTATGGATAAGCACTGCACTTTTTTGGGAAGAACAAAAAACTATTTGATCCCTTCTTTCCTGTAACAAGTTCACACAAACATTCAGTGAGATGAGTGCTTGATGTCGCAGGTCTGCATCCTGAGGCCAGTCAGGTTGGATCTATATGTCTTACATTTACTCTTCTTTAGACTTAGTAACAGGGGCATTGTTTATTAGATTTGAATTGAGAATTTAGGTTTGTAGAACAGGACCCATGTAGAGGGGCGGTGCTGATATACAATGTGCAATGACAGTATTGGCACAGGTTCCTGGCATGCATGAAGGGTCTTAATGGCAACCCTACCTGGATTGCCATCCATGACATGCAGTTATGCCTTTTGGTTAACCTCTTGGATGAAATGTCTTTCACAAAGCTTGCGAAGTGGAAAGTGGAGGTCCTGGATTGACTAAATGCCATGGGATGAGCTTTTGGATAATTTTCACCATCAAACTTGAAGATGTCCAACTAGTACTAAGGGTCCCAATTGTAGAGGATAAAAGAGTAAAATTTACCTACTTCCCAAGTACCTCCAAAGTGGTAAAAGGAAGAAAAAGCACATGGAGTTGCCTGCTGAATTGAAGTCTCTTTAATGTTGTCGGAAATAGACCTGGAGGATGACAGGTTCCAGTTTATGAAGAGGATGGATTTTGGCTCCCACAGTTGCCCCCAAAGCTTGGCCAAACTCTTGGTAGGTCTTGCCAATTGTATCGATGGAAAGCTAGTCTGCACAGAACAGGAAGACTTACAGTGAAGAAATATATCCCCATGTGATGTGTTGACCACAAACACTGGATAAGAAAGCATTGTCATACTTGTTACAGGTAGAATCACCAGGTGAAAAAAATGGAGAACAAAGCATTAAAGAACACTAATGCAGCCATCACATCTAGGGCCTGATGAGCTGCAGTAGATATTATTCAAAAAAGGTTGACAGCTCTGCACAAAGTGAAAAGACCTGACTTCAAGCTTTCAGGGGGATATCTGATGCACATAGGACAATGGGAACCAAACATGCAGACACACATCACATAATCATTCTATTGTAGATTTACTAACATCTGAATAAGCACATTCACAGACGATACAATCTTTATATGTATACCAGACTGACATCTTTTCTTGTCTTTCATCCTGAGAAGATTCTTTGTCAGATAATAATTACAGATTGCGAATTCTAGTCCGCTGCGTTTTAGACTGACGATGTATCAGCACCAGAGGAAAAAAAAATAACAGGCCAGCAGATGCACTGACACCCTTATATTGCTGATTAAATATATGTGTGATGAGATTGTACAACAAACAGAGTTGGAAGTCCTAGCTGGGCATATTTTAATATTTCTTTCTTTAATAACATGTTTAATTCATGAAACTCATTATAAGAAAAAATATATTCTGCTGAAGCCGGGAAGGATGTAATGATGTCTCAACAAACCATCAGTGATGATAATGTAAGAAACAGCGTGAAAGTAGGCAATGAGAAATGAAAATATTTGCCTGGAGATGGCAACCTGTGCCACAAACACAGCGCAGCACAAAATGCGGCACGGAACACCAACGTTACATGTTTGTGTTACCTGTGCCTAGAAAACAAGTCATCTCTGAGCTTTTGTCTCACACGATCTTTTCATTTACACTGAATTTGTGAAAAGTCACACCAAAGGTAGAATGAATACAGATTTGACATTTTTCGACTTTTCAACAAAAAAAATGTAGATGTATTCTATTTTCCATAATGGAATACAGAATTATTAAATCTAGGTCTGTGTATGGTGAAGGGGAAGAAGCACTGGGCTCATGGCAAACAACTATTGATGTAATAAGCATATTAAAGACATTAAATCTCATCTCATGTAGTATAAACATACTATGGAAAGTGACTATTCATAAAAAGTATTGTTGTTTTAGGGGTAGGGCGTTATATGTAGAAAAAGGTGAGACCAGCCAATGACAATAGACGTGCATAATTTAACTTTGCTTTTACTCAGTAACAAAAGGGGACCAGAATCCCAACCCATATAGGTACTTAATATTCAAACAGTATAGAATTGGTCATTAGGCTTAAAAACAGAGCATAGTCCCTTTGTTGAGCAACAACCCCGACCCCAGGGATAGGGCAGTATGTTAACAAAGGACTGCTACTTGCGTGTCAAGCACCCAGGTAGATGCAGTCTGTTACTCCCAGACACAGGCGGGTCCACACACGTGGTCTGGTGGGATCCGCAGAATCAGTGGGAAGCACCATCCCACAGGAACATTGGCACATGTGTATAACTCTGGATCTGCACTGTAGCTGGATGTTTTCAGGAAGCTGACATTTCACAAATTATTCTCCAAATTTCATCGACATCTAGTGGCAGAATGTGAAATAGCAGCTGCAGTGTTCTCATCACATGAGGCACCACAGAAGTAATTCTTTGCGAAAATCTGCACTTTTTGCGAAACCAATGCATGCTACTTTTTTCAGAAAAGTTTACGAAGATATAGCACTATATTTGAAATATTTGCAAATTCTCGGAGTGCCAATATTCACAATAAAAATTTGTGATTCGAATATTCGCTCTCAATACTATTTGCTGCCCGCAGGCCAGTAGAAACTCTTAAGGCAACCAGACCTAGCTATGAGTCTCAAGCCCAGCTACTCCTGTCTCATCAGGTCAGTCCTCTCTGAGCCTCCCCCTTTCTGAAAGATCTTGGTTTATATGCCTTGGTTGGGGCCAACACCTACCTTATTGAACTACTGAATTACTGATGTTAACTGATAATATCAATATGGTGATACTGATTAACATGTTTCTGTTATTTTTATATCAGTAAATATATTTATATAACATTTTTAAGGAATTTCATTTAAATAGTTTGTTGAAAAATAAATATGTTGATTTGATCCCAATTAGCTGCCATAAAGGTCCCTCAATCCTACGCTGTTTATGCCAGTGAACCTTTATGGGATGTTGTTACATATTAGTTGGGATGTTGGCATCCTACTGTTACATAGACGGGACCTTCCTTTGTGAAATCGATTTACTAGCTTTTTTGAATTCATGTAAACAAAAAATACTGACTGATGACCGACTTACCCCGATCTTGCTTTGCTTAGGCTGGTCATACACGGGCCAATACCCTTCCAATCAATGAATCCTCAAACACAACATGATGACGATTACTCCATTGAAAGGAGACTCGAGGCCTTGTTTTAGAGACACTTGTGTAGGGTTCGCATGTCAGCATCCTGGTGTCAGCATTCTCTTATGTGAATGAAATTACCAATTTGGTAGGGTTTTTAAAACCAAATTTAAGTCAGTAGACAGGAATGGTGGCAGGATATTCTAAAGGTGCCATAGGCTTTAAATAGTTATATATATATTGTAAGAAAGAAAAGCATAAGTATGCTTAGTTTATGCTTAGCATTATATACTGTATATTGTGACAGACTGGTCATCTGTCACTGTGTGACTAGACCATTACGTGGTGTCCTGAAAGAAGTCCGTGAATAATTTGCTCAGCACTGTTAGGGTGCTGAGTGGTTTGTTTTTGTTACAGGGCTCCCAGACTCTGGGATAGGGAGGATGGAATTGGGTGGGCCACCCTATTCCCCCAGGGTCCCCTAATGGGTTAACACCTGTTTGCAGGGCAGTGGGGCCAGGTGTGTCTCCACAAAACGAGCTCAGACCAAATGGTTTAGGGCTTCTGATGGAAGTGGGAGACACAGCTTCACTCCAAGTAGGAGACAGGGCACACAGGGAGTGTGGGGCCCAGACCTGCTGGAGCAGTTGATACAGGGGGGCTCACAGGGTGTGTGAGGCCCAGGCCTGTTGCTGCTGGGGAGCCAAGGACAATTTATGTTGAACATTCGAAAACCAGGAGGCTTGGCATTTTCTATTTCCTATTTTTTTTTTATTTGGATTGCCATTAACCCCTGCGAAAGCGAGATTTTTGTGGACTGTGTGCTCAAATAAACATGGGCAGGAGCCCTAAAATGATACTACTTGCGTGGATTGATGCTGTGAGAGCACCGAGTTGAAGCTGATCTCCCACAATATATACACTAAATATATATCATTTTTTTTATCAAATAAAAAAAAGCCTTAAAACAGCCCCAAACTGTCGCTCTCTAAATAAAGAGTAAAACTAAACTTTGGCGCAAATGTCAGGGAAGCAGATCAATAAGCAAAACTGAGTTCCACTTTAACAATAGTTGCAGTGAAATCAGTTTTTCTAAATCTACTCTGCTCATCCCTCAGCATTTCTGATCCCGGTGACACCGGGGTGTTGGTGTCACATAGACTAAAGGAAGCCATATGATTATTTTGTGATTCGATTTTCTTCCGTGAGTCTTCCGTCATCAGTCAAAAGGCCCCAACACAAACACCGAGTGGGGGCCGACAGAGCTGCTAAGATCATTCCCGACCTGTAAGCATTTGTGTGCCGGCCGTTAGCTTCAATGAACATCGAACATGTCCGTTCTCTGGCCGGCCGAGCTGTGGGGCGACAGGGATCTGCCACCCCATGTCTGTGAGCACGCACGCCCATCGGTCGGCGGCAACATCGGCCGCCACTCGGTGGGTGTATAGCAGGCTAAACATTGATCAATAGTACCACCATACAGTGTGACCGATCATTTCCTTCATAGGAATCGACTAAAATTTACCAACATGTCCTATAATTTTTCGATCGATTTTCTTTGGTTCTTTCATACCAGGTGGACAGGAATCGATTCCCATTGGATCCTAGTAAATGGATCGATTGAATGGAAATACCCTAACAGTATGTTGTCATGTATACCAGTTTTAAGTTTTAGCGTACTATTCAAAATTTAAGGATAAAAAAATATCTGCATTTAGACGTTAGATAAGTATGTTGAATGAGATAGGATCATTTTTATTATAACAAAGCAGCAGGAATTTAGCATTTAAATGAAGGTCGGTATCAGTGAGACAGAAAAGAGCGGTGGCAGTCAGAGGTTTGATGTGGTGTAATTAGGAAGGATCTGGTAGAAGTGCTCCGTGTCGGATGACTTGTAACATGTGAACTCAGAGGTCTGGTTGACTCTCCTCCACCTGCTTTCTTATCCATGGCAGACAATTCATAGGGACAGCACAATTGTCGCCCCGAGCAGGTACAGGACCGCCGGTTACTATGGTTACAATCCCCATCTCTGATTTAACTATTGCTTCTCATGTACATGATAGCATTTGTTTCATGTGGATCCACCGTGGAGTGCCTGCGATGATCAAAGTGGAGAGCTGGAATAGGCTCCCTCTGTGTTCTGAATATAACCCACTAATGAACATGCCACAGAAAGAGCCGGCGTGATCCTCCCATGAAACCTGACTTGTCAGAGCATGAATGAAGGTGTAGATTTTAGCTTTGTGGAGAAACGGGAACAAGGCCATCTGAGAACGCATCAGCGGGCCTTAGGATGAAAAGTACATTTATCTTCACTGGCAAAGGCTAATGGCATGGATTCAGCATTTTTGGGTGGAAATGTTTCTTACGGTGACCTTCCTCGAATATGTGGCAAACAAGAACAAAACGGTCAGGCTCTTCAGAAGCATACTTTCTTTTTTTTTTTTATTGCCAACATACGATGATTTACAATTTTACCGTCTGCTATGTAAAATGGCTTGTGCAATTCATCCAACCCATGACCGCGGTGGCTGAAGAGGCATGACATGAGTATCTTTAACCCTTTTGGGTCAGAAATACCTACATGGCCAGAGTACATTATCAGCTTCAGCGTCATCAGCGACATATAGGACTTTTATTTCATTTTTTAATGCGTCTTCGTGTGCTGTCTTCCTCAAAGCGTAACTAAACTTGCTGACGGATGGGCTTCTTTTTTATGACAGAAGAGACTCTGCAAGTCTCATTTGTCATAGATGTTCCTATCAGCCTGTCAGCAGTTTTTTTGGCAATTTACATTGAGACGCCCATGTGCAGCTCCACATACAGCCTTGGCATAAATTTGCGCCACTATGAGCAATAGTAACTTCTATGCAGTTACTGCAAGCAATGAAAGTGGCCAAAAAGTCTACCTAGAAAAGAGAGTGATTACTCTACAAGGGTACCACCATACACAGAAGATTAAAGCAGGGTACAGATGGCTCGATATTGGAGCCGTCCAATGTACCCTGCAGCAGCGTGATGACGTCATGACGCCGCTGTCAGATATCAGCGGAGCTGGGGAGAGACAGCTCTGCTCTCTCTCCAGCTCAGCCGAAGCTTTGCCTGGAGACCCAGCGGTTTCCATGCAAAGCATCGGACATTGGCCATATTTAAGGTCATGTCTGATATGGCTGGGATTGGCGACCGGGATTGATTTGTCCCGTTCCAAAACAGCGATTTCCAAATATGATATGGACCAGATAGATGGCCGTGAGCACGTACAGCGCTCCAAGCGGCCATCGATCTGGCCCATATCTGCAGGTCTGTACCCTGCTTAAAGAGGTGCAAAACATTGAACACTAGTATGCAAATTGCAAATTTTAAGTAAACAGATACAGAAATAATCACTAAGGGTCCCCATACACCTTTAGATATCTCTGTCAGATTTCCTTTAGATCTCCTTTTGTTTTACCAAAACCATGGGGGACTTTATAAGCCATTAATGCTAGCCATACACATGCCGATAAGCGGCCGATTTTTAATCTGACCGACGGGCGTGCGCGCTCGCGCCGTCGGTCAGGTTAAAAATCGGCCACTAATCGGCATGTGCCCACATGGGGCGACAGATCGCTGTCGCCCCACTTCTTGGCCGGCCAGAGAACGGACATGTCCGATCTTCTCTGACCGATGGGAGCCGATGAAAGCCGATGCCATAAGCTTATGGCCGGCACACAAAGGGTGCCCAGCCGATTGAAGGAGCCCCATAATGCAACGGGAGGCTAACGTGATGACGTCATCACATTAGCCTCCCGGAAAGATATCGGGACTAGTAGTTGTTGGTAGATCTAAAGGATATCTGACAGAGATCTAAATGTGTATGGCCAGCTTTAAGCAGCTGTCTCTATAGCCTGATATGGTTATCACAGTTGTTCAGTTCTGGTTGCCCAGGCATGCAATAGGAAGAGTGCATAGGTATAAGCTTCTTGTTCCACAATGAACAAAAGCTTTGGGTAGTGTGCAATGTTAATCTATGGGTAAAATGAGTAAAAAAAGATGTATGCACCACGCTATTTTAAAGTAAAATAATTTACTTCCTGTTCTTATCTTGTTGTCAGAGCCTTGACTGATACCAGAATGATAGAGGTATTGCATGTTCCCTTGTAAAAATAAGGGGAGGCGCCCATTGATGCTAAAAATAATATATTGAAATGACATCTACACATTTCCAGACCACTTCTGGCTCTTTAAAAATTTTCCTGGAAACCGTGCAGAAAGATCGTTCCATTACCCCAGGCATTCAGAGGCTGAAGAGTGCGACCACACCAGAGAGAGACACTGAATAGGGACAGTGATACAAAATTTCACTACACATCTAATCTCTGCATGGTTGTTGGCGCAGGAGTTATTTTATATCCCCTTACCAAAAGCCAAAATCATAAGTAGTTTATATTCACCATATCGCTGACTGTTTGATATGCTCCCTTCTACCTGAATAAAAACTCTTGCTTTTCTTACTTTTTTGTCCAAACATCCATTAGATCTTCTTTAAAGACTTTTTGGGCAGAGCAAACTTTTTGACTGAGATCAGGGTTGGGAGAACTAGGGAGCAGCGGCATTCCAGTAGAGCTTTCCTTCCGAGACATTTATGAAAGTGTTAGATGTACTTATGGCATCCCGAGATATCATGATATTTTTCTGGAATCCCAAGAGGTCATGTGGGTGTGCTCAGCACAGTTCAGTCCAGGTGGACATGTTCAGTTTGAATTTCCTGCGCCCCAATCACTGGCCAATTGTTTACCAATCCTATAGCACCAGGGGGCACAGAGTGATTGGGCAATCTGCCTATTTAATGAGGATCTGTCATGCACATCATTACCAGTAATAGCCTCTGTATAGCAGTGTGCTTGGCTGTGCTCCTGTGTTTGAGTCACCTGTCTGCCTGCAAGAATCTTTGTTACAAAGAGTGACCCGGCCTGATTTTGTGGCTTGAGCTTGAACCCTGCCTGCCTTGACTTTGGATTGTCCCTGACTGCACCTCCTACATTATCTATCTGTACTGTACTTTATTGGACTGACCTCTGTGTATAATTCTTGGCTCATTCGAAATTACGCACTAAAGCCTGTTACCTGGTGATATCTGGTATTGGTTGTGATTGTGTGCCCGGGCTCATTATAGAGGTACCTTAAAGCTAGATTTACAGCAGCCTGGGAAATGACCTGTCTTGCTTGCGGGTGGTTTTGATAACAACCCTATAACAGGTCTATCGGACGACGGGGTGTTTAATGAAATATAAAATGAGATGCATGAGATGTCCATATTTCCTTTATGTTTTCGGTCTCTCATAGTTTCAATGACCTTTTTATTTTGGTATTCCTGTTTGTGAAGCCATGTTGTCACCATAACCCCTGCCTAAAGCCAATGCTTCCAAGATTATGGATAAAAAATAACCATATTTCATTCCTGACAGGTTTATTTTTACAATGTGTGCTGAATTGCAAACTTTTGGAAATTGCAGTTCAGACTTCAGAGTTTGATATTGGATTTCCACTGCTATTTCAGCTCAGAACTGCTAATACTAGAGAAGAATTAGCACGACTACATCTCAAGGTCTTTTTCTAATAACGGCACAATAGTGAGATTTTTAATAACTTGTGCCACGCTTTGGGCAGATCCATGGAAATTTTTTTCCTTTTTTCAGAAAATACATTTTTCTCGGATGAATATTAGTGGTATGGAAGATAAATGTCAGACATTTGTATGTGAAGCAATGAGAGAGAAAGATATTAGTGGGTTATTTATCAAAGTCTCCCAGCCATACCAGATTTACAAAGAAAAATCTGTCCCATTAAAATGAGGGAGATTCTCATGATTGATTTCGAGAGCGCTGATTGTGTACCCATTTTTGCCTTAGTTTTGCAGTTGAGAGATATTGATAAATGACCCCGTTATACTCCTAGGAACACATTAGATACACCACCGATAGACTGAGTTGGTCTTCATGGGCAAACAGTAAACGGTGCCTTTGAGTACTCGTAAAATGGTGTCACTGCCATCTACCCTTCAGTTTTAAATAATTTGGATAAACAGAAATTGGAAAATGGTATGTATGCAACTGTTGGAATAATAATTACAGTATTTAGAGCGTTAAGGTAGCCATACACATCCCGATTGTGACGCGATTTTCTGGCCGATCAACCGCCGTGCGCACTCCCACCAATCGTCCGGTGGTCGCTCGGCTGAAAATCGGGTGGCCCCACCTGGTGAGATAGACCAGGACTCTGCTGCATGTCGGATCGCAAGGTGATTGACATGCCAGTAAATTCCCGTCCGATCCCTTTACTTTGAATGGGGATGATCTGCAGCGGGATGATGCCACCCTGCTGAAGTCAATCTCTCATCTGTCGAGGCAGAATCACCTTGTGTATGGTTACCGTTAAAGCAGAACTAAATATGACATCTATGATGCAGCCTGTCTCTTAGGGTCCCAACACACGCAACGAGGATCACGCAGCGGATCACAGCTGCCTACATCCCTGTGGCCCCAAAGCTCGGTCGGCCAGAGAACGGACATGTCCTTTGATCTCTGGCCAATGCCATTAGTTTGAATGGGGACCGGCATCCCTGTCCAAACAAACGGCCGCCACTTAAAGAGTGCCCGCTGATACTCTGAGCGATAGAGAGCAGCGTGATGACATCACGTCGCGTCATCACGTTACACTCCACAGCTCATCTGTCGGTCCCCACTCGGTACGTGTGTGTGGACCTTTAGATTAACATTGTAGAGTAGTGCCTGTAGATCCTGTCAGCTTGTCTCTATCTGTCAGCTTCCTTAAGTACACTAAACACAATGAAACTAAGAGGCCGGAACAAACCATTTTAAACTGACAGGGGGCTCACAATGATGTGGAGTCACAATTTAAATTTCCAGTGACCTCACTTACGGCAGATCAGGTAAGTATAATGTCCACTCCCTCCTATTTTCCCACCCTGCTTCTGCAAATAATGTGGGGGGTGGGAAGTTAGAAGGGAGGGAGCGTTACTGTACCTCCTTATTTCCCACCCCGCTTGTGGGCATCTGCTGATGGTTAGCAGCAGCTCTGATGCTCTCAGTAAAAATTTTTGTTCGACCTCCGAGGGGGTGCGACCCACAGGTTGAGAACCACTGATACAGATAAATATTAGAAAAAAACTGTTTACTAATGATCAGCTGGATTTAGGCTTTGTTAGTGACTTATACTGCAATACATAAACTTAAAAAAAAGTTGAATAACCAAATTTATTGTAAAATAAACCAGTTATCAAACTTTTACATTAAAGTCAAAATTTGCATTTAACTTGCCCAACCTTTAGAGATGGTGATCATTTTTGCAAAGTTTTGACTAGCTGACCTTGGGAGTTATTTGCAAAGCCCCTGAACAAAGCTCACTAGACTGTCACCTCTCCAGTCCA
>CM070032.1:27489580-27524984 GCA_036250615.1 Ptychadena robeensis
AGGGCGTCTTTGGGAGCAAAAATGTATATAAGACACTGTCTTATTTTCAGGGAAACACGGTATATATATATAAAAAAAGAACAAAATGTACAAGCACAATTCAAAACATAAAACTAAAAGCAAAAACAGAAACATCCTTTAGCTGCCAATATATATAGTATAGCTCTACATGTAGTATGCATCTTGCAGTATTTCAATGCTTGTAGTAAAATCTTCTGCCTGTGTTTTGTCTTTAATTTTTACCCTTATTCAGAGTGCCCTGCTGCTAACCAGTTCTACATGTTTCATATGTGCTCCTATGACTCCTAAGAGGTTAGTAGAATTATTTTGTAGTAAAGTAGTTGTGTGTTCCCTGAAACAAGATTAACTAACTACCTTGGCATTGTCTCAACAAAAATTCCCACTCATTAGATGCTCCAAATTCCAGTGCAGTTTACAAGATACCAGTATTCAGGTACACTATAAGGAATCCTCCAAGCTAGTAATGATGGACATGTGTGTATTGTGTACTATTAATGTTGCATGTGAAGATACATATATTACAACTATATTTTTACACAATAAGACGCGCTGGACCATAAAACACTCCCACTCTCTAGTTTTGGAGAGAACATTATAAAATAAAAATATAGAGACGGGGCACAGCCATTTACATATAAAGTAAATACACAGAATGTGCAAGGAAAGTAGGCAGGTCTGGACCATGCAGTATCCACCCTATATTCCTCCAGCCAAGCCAAAGGTCCAGTACCAGGAGGCAGATCTTAGTTCAAGCAGAGTTTGCAGGGCTGAAACTTTAGCATGTGTATATAAACTAGCAGTACCTATTCTCTGAACCCACTGACCAACTTCTGGAAAGATACATTTTACAATCTGGCAATAACAACTTACCCACGAGCATCTTTTTACACATGGGAGGAGGGATGAGTCTTTGTCACATAATTTTTATATTGCAAAACTCAAGCTATCCAAATAGCTTTAATGTACTCAGCTGGTTGGTCAGTGTGCTCAGGTACTGCTAGTGCTAAAGCTAAAATAGCTGAAATAATCCTTTCGGCAGTGGCCTTTTGGCTTGGCTGGAGGGAACGGAAAAAATTCCAGCCACCTGGGATGCAGAGATTTAGCTCCCAGGATGTTTGGGACAACCTTCTTATTTGCCAACCTTGCAGAAAGAACTCTCAGAAGCCCCCAGCAAGGACTTCCCTTGTAGCTTCTCCCAATACCTGACTTCCAATCCAATTACCCATTTTGGTTTGAAGGTACTTGGTATAAGGAGTTCATGGTTATTGTGAGTACCCTGGGCGATTTTGCAGGCATGACATTTTGTGCAAAATGGAGGCGCCCACATTGAGCACTTGACCAGAAAAGTGCCACAAGTTGGACACACGGCGATCCGCCTTGACTCTACTTTGGATGGGAACCAGGGCCACTGTCTGTGGTTATTTGTATGATATGATGCAGGTCTATACCTATTCTCTATAATCTAAAATCTTGAATAACCCATTACTTATAGAAGTAAAAGTCAATGGCTCTCTTAGTGTTCCCTCTCTCCAGCAGAATATACCGTACTCTTCTTCCCTTTGCTTTCTTTGCCAATCAGCACTTTCAGTTATGGGTAGGCATATGACTTGCTCTTTTTTCCCTGTAGATGTCTCATCATTGGCCCTTTGTTGTCATATGTGCCCAAAAATAAAGTTCATAGCCCTGTAAAAGGTTGGACAAATCCCTTTGCAGCTTTTTGTCTTGGTTTCAGTAAATGACTGAAGTAGATAGGGAGTGAGTGTTGAGTGGAAGGTTGACATTTTTTTTCTAGAGAACCCCTATAATCAAGAAAAGTATCCCTATAAAGAATGGGCATTGGGGCTCTCTCATACAACATCCTAATGGTTATGTTAAAAAAAGTTGTATATTACAATTTAATTGAAATATCAATGGTTAAAAATTAGTGAACAGCTTCTAAACTTTGCCGATTAATTCATCGGGACCTGTCTCTAAAGCTGGGCATAGACGTCTAGATTTTCAGTGTGATTTTTGAGAGATTGATCACAAATCGAAGCATGCACAAAACGATCAAACTATTGATTTAACCCTAAATCGCACGTAAAATCCATTGAGCAGGAATCGGACCTGTCTGTAAAATTTAGTCGATCGCTCATTACAACACCTGCGAGCTGAAGATCACACGATCCGTCATATGGTGCAGTATGCAATCGATTCTTTATTGGAATTGATTCCGGAATCGCATGCGCGATCGTTTAAAAGATCGATCACTGGGAATTCTAAACTACCATGCCCAGCTTTTCTCACATACATTTAGTTACATATCATCACAGGATCAGATATTATACATATCATACAATACATTCATGTTTTCACATGTGTGTATGTGGAACATAGACCTTGTTGACTTAGGTACTTGGAGTGAAAAAGTGTCATGAAAGTATTCCCATGCTTTAGCCATTTTTATTAAAATGTTCTCTTTGCCTTTCATCTATGCAATAGTAGAGTGTTGTACTGTGTTAGCCATCGATAAATACAGCAAGTTTGGAGTTCAAGTGATACCGTTTATTGGCTAACTGAAGGCATAAAGAGACATACTCAGTATGGGGAACGCTGAGGTTCGGGGAAGAGCTGCCTTCATTGTGACAACAAAAATTCTTCAGTCCTGTCCGGGCAAACCGAGTCTGATACAGCGTCATTTCCTAGAAGTAAACCTTTCAATAAAACCCAAATCTACAAAGAGTAACCGCAGAGATATGTCTGCATAGCAAAAGATTGGCGTATACGAGAGATAAGACAAACAGGGTTAAATGTGGCACAGCTGCATTCCAGGCCCCTTTAATCATTGTGATGTGTTGAGGACATAAGAAGCATGTCTGCTTCACATTCCAAGAGCTCATCCAGTCTCAGTTTTGGCCTCTGAGGGTGTTTGAATGAGGCGGCTGAAGAGTATTCACCCCCCTGGCCTGGCATTTAAAATGCCTTATGCGTCAGCATGAAGATGAGAAAGAACGCTGTATGATTGGAGGGCACGGGGGGGGGGGGGGGGGGGGGGGGGGGGGGGGCTCTTGAGCTCAGAAAGAGGGGGGACAGCACAAATGGCTTTGCCACTCAAAAAGCAGTTCAATTTTATGCCACTTTCACTGACTCTGATCACTTATGAAACACTTTTTCACAGAAATCAAGTAAGCATGAGGGATGCTCTTGAGTCCTCAATCACTGTGAGCACTCAGGCGTCACGGTGCATTACAAAACAAACAAATATAAAATGACAGAATGTCCCTGGAGAGCCTATTTGGGGACTGTGGGTAATATAAATAAAAAAAAGTTCTGGTTTTCTCAAAGGGTTTTCAATCAATAAAATATATTAACTGCAGAAATGACTACTAAACAATCCTGTGTGCCTTTTGTTTTCCTATCAACATGTTTTGTTTGGAAAAAGAGAAAAACACGCCGGTAAGATGCAAAGGTTGCCAGTAACATGTGGCATGCGTTGTAATCTAGGTTTTACTATCCCATTACAGAAATAGATGAACTGGGTGAGTTAGAGGTCAATTCTGACCCCCCAGGTATTTCCTGCGGCCAATGCAATGTTTACAAAGACATAAATATGGCCACAGGTTTGTGCTTAGCATCAAGATGCTGACACTGGTAGCTTTATTAGTCCAATGTAATAAAGACAGAATATAACGGGGCATGGTACAAATTAATAACTAAATTTGCAAGAGATCAGATCACCAATAATCAAATGTAACAAATATTGACCAACAACAATTTTAGGTTTAGAAAAATAAAAAGTCTTTATGATGCAATCTAAACTAAAGTATCTGCGGAAGGTTACAGAATAATTTCTGATTCTTTGAATAACCCAATTTGCACAGTGGCCTCCATCATTTTTAAGTGAAGGAAGTTCAAAACCACCAGGACTCTTCCTAGAGCTGGCCGACCATATAAACTGAGGGATAGGAAGAGAAGGGCCTTAGTCAAGGAGGTGACCAAGAATGTGATGGTCTTTCTGTCAGAGTTTCAGAGGTCCTCTGTTGAGAGAGGAGAACCTTCCAGAAGGACAACCTCTGCAGCAATCCACCAATAAGGGCTGTGTGGTAGATTGCACAGACGAAATCCACTCCTTAGTACAATGGTTTATAAACTGGGGGTGGGCCCCTGGGGGGGGGCATGAAGATATTCCAGGCCCTCATTCTTAACATGTGTTTGAATAGGGAGGGGGGGGGGGGCTTGATAATGTTCCTAAAAAGAAAAGGGGGGCCCTGCAAGGAAAGTTTGGGAACTACTGCTGTAGTAAATGGCACATAGCAGCCTGCCTTCAGTTTGCTAAAAGGCACTTGAAGGACTCTCAGACTACAAAAAAAAATTGGTCTAATGAGACAAAGATTGAACTCTTTGGTGTTAATACTAGGCATCATGTTTGGAGAAAACAAGGCCTATTCATCAGGTGAATACCAACCCTATAGTGAAGCATGGTGGTGGCAGCATCATGCTGTGGGGCAGCAATGTACAGAGACATCCTGGATGAAAACTTGCTCCAGAGCGTTATTGACCTCAGACTGGAGTGATAGTTCTTCTTTTAGCAACTTAACATCCCTAAACATGCAGCCAAGATATCACAGGAGTGGTTTCAGGATAACTCCTTAAGTGCCAACCCAGAGCCCAAACTTGAATCCAATTTTAGTGGTTCTGGAGAGATCTTAAAAGGACTTTGCACTTCCTATCCAACCTGATGGAGCTTAAGAGGTGCTGCAAAGAGGAATGGGTGAAACTGGTCAAGAATAGGTGTGCCAAGCTTGTGGCATCATATTCAAAAATTGCACCTTTGGCTGTAATTGCTGCCAAAGGTGCAACAAAGGCTATGAACTCTTATGTACATGTATATGTTTTTTTTATTATAATAAAATTGCCAAACCCCCAAGTAAACTTTTTTTTCATTTAGGGGGTGTTGTGTGTAAAATTCTGAGGAAAAAAAATAAATGTAATCCATTTTGGAATAAGGCTGTAACATAACAAAATGTGGAAATAGTGATGTGCTTTGAATACTTTCCAGATGATAGGTAATGTACTATTTTTTCAAGCACATTTATTTCTACCCTGTTTCCCCGAAAATAAGGCATCCCCCTAAAAACAAGGCACCCTTAAATTTTTGCCTCACGCTGAAATAAAAGGCATTTCCCTGAAAATAAGGCACCCCCGAAGATACCGTACTGTAACTCTTGGACAGTGGGGGATCAGAGGGGGCAATCAAGATGACACAGAAGGATTAGAAGGGGTTACTAAAATGGTAATCCCCCTCTGAGTCTCTTGTGCCATTTTGATTCCCCCCTCTGATCCCCCTGTGTCATTTTAAGTGATCCCCCCACCCTGATACCCCAGTTCAGTATTCTTCTTCATGGAAAAGTAAGACATCCTCCGAAAATACGGGTATCTCAAGAAAAAATTTGTATAAGACACTGTCTTATTTTTGGGGAAACACCGTATCACACAAATATTTCTCAATTTTTAAAATGTTGGATTTTTAAATATATTCAAGCTGACAAATGTGATGCATGATAGTGTTGAGGGAAAATTTTCGAAATTCCAAATATTTTGCGAGTGTGCACTTGGATGATGCAATGGCACTTGGATGATGCAATGGCATCTTATTATGCTTCAACATTGTTTACCGGCATTCATCGCGTATATATGTGCGCATATATGTGCGCATAATAGCGAATGGATACGCGCAATAAAACTGTGCTCGTACTGGCTAAGATCACAGAATGAAGAACAGAAGCTGTAAAGCTGCATCACGAATCATTACGAATAATTGCATGTGCGATGGAAGGCAATAGAATACAGTTGAATCAAATTTTACGAATTAAGAATGTTCCTTTGTATATTTGCAATATTACGCAAGCTCAAATATACCATATTCTGCTCAACACTAATGCATGACAAACAGTTGTATATGTGACCAGCAATACTAGAAAAAGTTCCATGGTCATTGTTGGGAGTAATCCCCTCCCCACCACCTTATCTCCCATTTGAAAAACTAAATTTTGAACTTATGGTTATTGTGAATTTTAACAAAGGGATGTTGATATCTAATATTACATCTTTTTAATAATAAGAAGAATTTGTCTAGAATATTACTTATATATTTAGGCAATGCATATTAAGCATATCCCAAAAGTTCACATTATGTCCAATGGGCCTGTTCACATGAAAATGCGTGCCACTGGACATGATGCATAGAGATGTGAACCAGGCCTAACATCCCTTAGGTCCATATGGATGGGGTTTGTGTCATTTTCCTTTCAGTACAGAATGCAGATCTCCATTCAGCATTTTGCTACGAAATAACAAACACAATCCCATTTTCATGGTGGCAACCGACCCAGCTTGCTTTCAGAGATCTTGAATGAGCTGACCTTCTATGATTGCTTCCAAAAGTTTGTAGATATTTTTAAATCAAGCCTTTTCATTTTTTCCTATCTCATCTGTACTCTAATGTAACAGCCTACAGGGAATGCTTCTCTAAGTTTTAAATCATACTGAGCCTCTTGAAAGGTTATACACAATCTTTCATCCATAGGAAAAGGTCAGAAAAGCTGTAAATGTTTATTTCATTTAGGTCTGGCCAGATGTTTGGGATGTTGGCTGCCTGGTTCTCTCCAAACACTCTCCAGCTAAATGTTACAGGAATAAAACGCATCAAGAAAACTTCCCGTCTGGCGAAAATCAATAATATGCATTTATTGTAAGGTAATGGACATGGCACCTTGGAGTGAGAAGTGGTTCATGTCTTATTTAATTTGTTCACGTTTTGTTCTAAACAAGTTAATAGGAAAAAATAATGTATTTTATAAAGATCAGTACACCGCAGGTGAATGTAAATGGCCGCTCAATCTTCTATGAACAACGCAGTTTTCATGCATTGGGTATGCATATTTTTTTCTAGGATACAAATAGTCAAAAGTAAAATGTTTGCCTTGAATATGACTTAAAGGGGTCATACACATTATCTAATAGGACATTATTGCTCTTATTCAACATCATTATTGGTAGATCCAATAGGCAGGGGGGTCCAAAGTTTTGTCAAAGTGGGCCAGGTTTGGTAAGATGAAAATGGGTCAGCCTGACATTCTTTAAAGCAGTGGTTCCCAAACAGGGGGTCGCTAAGGTATTCCAGGGGGGCCCTGGCCCTCATTCCTAATCTGTGTTTGAATGGGGAGGGGGGCTCGATAATATTCCTAAATAGAAAAGGGGGACCTTGCAAGGAAAGTTTGGGAACCACTGCTTTAAAGTATTAACATTAAATGCAAATTAACTATACTATGTGGCAGATCTCTTCCTTCACACATACTACATACATTTACTGTCATAACACTAATGAAGGAGGCTCCTGGGCAGGCTGGGTTCTTGTAGTTCCTCTAGTTGTCGAGCCACATTGCCCCTAACCTCAGTCCTGACCATTCCACTCTATGGCACATGGAGAATCAGTAAGAATATTCCCCAGTACTGCTCACCTTACTGCTGTATACTGTCAAGGGGATAATCTGCATGTTGAAGCCTCAGCCAGTACAGGCACATGACTGCAGACAAAGCACTGTGTAAACTAATGACTGTACCATTCATGAAGAGGGCAAGCCAAAATCACACTGCACATGTGGTTCCTAAAGGAGATGGGGTCATCTCGCTGCATTTGAAGTCCTTAGGCCGTGTATCCAAAAAACACCCCAAAAATTATTTGTTGGAAACCTTGATGTCCCCCCTCTTCTGAGAATGAAATGGGTCAGTGCGGATCACCTCTGGGTTTTATTTCATTTACAGTGATAGAACATTTAGATTGACAACTGAAGTAGTACCCATATGCTAAGTGCCTCTAATATGATCACACTATTTTTCTTTATATGTATCAATAGTTTATAATATCACACCCATGAATATAGGGTCCCTGGTAACATGAAATGCTAGAAATAGTGTCTAGGACATAACACTCATGTAAATCCAGCATATTACAGAAAATATACGTTTTCAAAACAAAGGTGGGGGGGGGCATGTGCCAAAGATTAAGAGTAGCATTGAGGACTTGTTTTTACCTAGAAATATCCATTACGTTCTACAACATATGGGAAGATAATCCACCATCTTTAAGGTTTGCTTCTGCAGAAAGGAATAGCAATAATCCATTGAGAAATAGAGGATAACCATGTAAGACTGGACTAGACCAAAATGGATGGCAGAAGGATTTTAGAAAACAGTCCTGAAAAGAAAGATTACACTTCAAACATTTATTAATACAATGTAAGACCAGAGAGAGCCAGATGTGTTTGTGGGAGAGAGAGTATATGACATCACTCTGACACGTGTCCTGCATTTCATATATACATACCCCGACTCTTACATGTATGACATGAGAGCGAACCTCACAGTGAGTCACACATCTGTGAATACATTTCTGTTACATTATGCTGTAAAAGTCTTGTGAGCAGTATATTTCATCATCTATTTGTTAGAAGTCTCGATCTATGGCCGGCTTGTAACAGACTCATTACAGCGTGGGGACATCACCATGCAGTGATGATTTGTCTACAGAACTGCCGGGAATCCTGTGTGCTCCATCAACACAGGGATTCCCGGCAGAGAATACCTCTCCTAGTTAACTGACTACAACAGGATCGGCCACAAAAAGTACCAGCAGGACGGATCGCCGTGAAATCTGACCTGCAGGCTTTTTGGGTCGAAACTGCAAGGTGATCCCTGTAGTTGCGAACGACCGACCACCATGCATTTGGTGTGAGAGCACATGCTGGTCGATCACCTGCGACTACTGCCAGGAATTGGCACGTCTATGGCCGAGCTTTCGTTTTCTAGTGCTGTGGATGTGTTACATACTTATTGATCTCCAAACTCCAAAAGAGCACCTACTGGCAATACAAAATGATTGGTCACAAATAGAAAATAATCGCTCCCTGTCCAGCAAATGTTCCCATTGAATTGTAGCAGCGAGTTACTTCTAACAGTTTGCTGTCTGAAAACATATCAAAGGTAACTATTAAATATGGGCTTGTTTCCATTATACGTCGGGCCCCCCTCCGCTTAGCGTATTGCTTGGCGGGATCCCGATGGAGCACATAGACACATAGACTGTTCGGCAGATGCTGTGTTTAGACATCCGCCGATGCAGAGGCTCAATATACTCGACTACATTGAGCCTTGCATCAGCGGAACGGCTCGGAGCTGTGAAGACACAGCATCCACTGAGCAGGTTAGTCTATGCACTACGTTGGGATCCCCACCTAGCAATACGCTTAGCGGAGGGGGTCCCGACGTAAAGTGAAAACATAGCCTATTAAAGAGGTTTCACTGCAGCATAAAGTCCGGTCACAGACTGATTTACTTCAAAAAATTAGACCCCCCTGTCAAAATGTGTTTCTACTGCAAAAGAAAAAATACATGTTTATATGTAAAAATTACAAAAATTACCCATATTTGTAGGCAAGTGTCCAGCCAGGGCTGAGTGCAAGTGTTTCTGCTCAGCCCTGGTCTGGAACCTGTAGTACATTAGCGCCAAAGATTTCAAGAGACATCTGCCCAGAATGGATTCCAGTGTGGGACATATTAAGTGCGATAAGTATTCATTATTTAATTCACCTATATTCTGTAGAGACACAGGAATCAACCAGACTACAGAGGCGGCTGTTGATGCTCAGAAAACTTTTTATTGAACAGCGAGACCCTAACAGGGTCTCGAACACAGGAAAAATGGTGCTTAACAGTCTTTACACGTGGCCAACAGCAACAAGCTCAAGTTCAGTATCAGAGTCCACAGTAGTAGTAATTGGTGGCCTTGAAACCGCGACACGGCAGGGAAGGTCCTCAGACAATACCTCAACCCAGGTAGGTCCATGGATGACCAGCAAGTCCCCAGTGTGGCTGTACACAGGACAGATGGCGGTCTGGCAGTAATGCTCCACTAGCACAGTAGCAGGTAGGCCACGGATATGCAGGCGTGGCCTAGCACGCTGCAGGGGGATGCCACCACACTCAGAAAAGAGCCGTCTCCGGCGGCAGCAGAAAAGGCGGCTATTAGATCAGGTTACTGTGTACTATTGCGTTGTACGCACGCCAGCAGGATAGGCCATACTAGAGTCCCGGCGGGGGAAAGGGGCACAGGGCAAACCTGTCTTTCTTCCTCGATCCCTGGACTGAGCACCTCCTCTTCCTGGCAGCTTCGTCTTAAGCCTTCAGGCAGCCCCTCACCCTCCACACACCACAACGTTTCACTGACAGAGGTCAGGGAGATCTCTATACTCATTCCATAGCATGCTGGCCATGATATTTATTTAGGTATAAAATATAAAAACTTACATTACATTTGATTGTACCCCTGAAACATAAAATAAAATAATTGTTCTAAGCTACCTATGTTGGTATACTTTGGGCCTATTTAAAGTCCCAGGGGCTTAGCCACTCCATTATTAGGATGATTTCAATATGTTATGGGATGAGCCATATTCATTGTGGTGCTAATCAATTTTCTATACTTTTGCGAATACCCACCTATGATTTCTATAAAAATTTACATTTTTGAGTTGAAATTTTGAAAAATCTCAATTTCACTGTAAAAATTTGACATTAAGAAAAGAAAAAGCAAAATCATTCCACAGAATTTTAACCTGAAAAGTCGATGACCTCTATTGCTAAGAACATCAAGCCAGACCAACACTGAATACCTCACAACAGAGCCTATTGAGCCACCAAACTTGAGCAGTCTACATAACTTTTGGAAAAACTGATGGTCCTTAATCTGTTCCCACTGTCACATTGATGTCACTTATAACAAACGTCCGTTACTCTGTCAATTGTCCATTAGTTTGTCCAAATCTTGGAGAGCTGTCCAAGTTGTCAAAAGTGAAATCTGATATAGCAGTTTCTTTAGACTGAACAAGGCCATAACACCTACTAGAAGCACAAGCAGAATGTTTGTTAACCGCACGGAAAATAAGAAGAAGGTTTGGCAGGACTTGGTGACATGTAACTGGAAAGAGAGTATTTATGGCTGAGAAGGTAAATTTGTCTCTGCTCAGTCACCACATGACACATCCAATGAGCCATGACCCAACAGTTGAAGGTGACAGTGAAAGTGCAAGTCAAGGTAGAGCATTAACTTCTCTGCCATAGCTCAGTGTGGATATATCCAACAGTCTACAACTATTTTATCATTTATTTTATAAGCTGGATAAAAAACATATTTCAGCATTTAGAGAAATTGTTGCCTTTTTTTTATCATTTTCAAAGATTTCAAGATTCAATTCAATTATGTTTAATTTCTTGATATTTGAAGAATTTATAGATATTTCTGCTTATAAACAACCCTGCGGCTGTTTCTTGTCTTCCTTGTTATAACCTTACACAGCAGAAAGCGCTGATCCATATCCCACGCTGATGAGCTCTAATAAGATTTAAGCATGCTGTCAGAAAGTTGGATTTATGTTTCCACATCTTAGGCTGTACACATGATAAGGAAAGGGACAATAACAACAAGAAACGGTGTTCAAATCTCCCTTCAGTATTTTTAGGGTTAAAATGAATCCTTGGAATAACCTCTGACATGAATTAGCAACGTGAGTGAGCAAGTAAATGATCTTAGAGGAGAGACTTGATTGCATTGTTGTTATGAAGGGCTTTTAGGTTCCCTGTAACCTGGGTTAGAATGATCGAAAATAGACGCCGTTGTTTTCTTATACTAGAAGACAGTTCCATGTGACCAGGTCTATCCAACGTCCATGTATTTATTCTATATGTAAGGATCTTGGGGTGAAGATATGCCCACTATCCACCAATGAAAAGTAAATTTTTCATGGGTAAAGGGCAAGGGTATATCGTGTCTAAGCATTTCCATGAAAATATCTACCAATTTAAGTATCATAAATACTATTGGATCCCATAGTATAAGGGACATTTCACACTATATGCATTGCGTTTTTTTACCGCACGCGTTGTTTTGACAGTGTGCGTGTTTTTACATAGACAACAAATGTTACCATTCACACTGTATGCGTTGCGTTTTTTTAAAATGCAGCGTTTCCGCATGCCTTTTTAAAAACTCACTGCTGTATGCATTTTTGATTCACTTTTCCTGCGTTTTTCTTTCATTTGTTCAAAAAGGCAAACGCAAATGCAAAATGCAAACGTATACGTAATGTCAAAAATGCATGCATTTTTGCATACACAAGGGAACGCATGCCTATAAAAAAATGCATGCCTCTTTCTGGTGCTTTGAGATGCTTTCCATTCCTTTGCCTCTAACAGAAAGCATGTATGGAGCCATACTGAATGAACATTATGGGGAGAAGGGTGAACAACATCTCGGACTCTCCGATATTAATATTTGCTTTCTTTAAACAAAATAGTTGCCACTGTCTTGGAAAATTTCTAAAAATGTAAATGTGATATATTACTATGCAATATTTCATATTGATCTGCTAAATATTTATAATTTTAGTCTGTTACAAGTTACAAAAGGGGAACAAAAATATAAATGAAAATAAGGTGTGGGAAGTATACAAAAGAAAGTGATCGGACATGTCTGAAAATTTTGAACAATCGAGTATACATTGAATAATATTTTGTTGTGCCCGACTGATTTTGGTTCGATTTAAATAATAAGCTTACTTAAACATCCATTGGCAGACATTTTGGTGAGTTTACGATCTACCCACTTCGCTTATGCTTTTGATCGGTTTCTCCAGGTGGGATGTAGGTCAATCGTACTTCAATCGATCAAACGAACGTTGATCATAAATTACGATCGAATCTGACATTGATCGCAGGAGAATCGTATAGGGGGGCCTTTAGGACACAGAAATGGAGCCAATCAAGGTCAACAGCTCTATTGTCTTATTATGCCTTCATGCCATTGTCATTTCATGTATTTTCATTCTAATGTCTAAATTTCTACATTTCATTGACATTTATGAGGTGGGTGACCCTGAAAACTGCTAGGGTGAATTCATCTACACTATTATCGGACAAGTGATCGGACATGTCGTAAAATTTTGAACGATCGAGTACCTTTTGAATGCTATTTTGTTGTGCCCGACCAATTTTAGTTGATTTATATATTAAGCATACTTATGCATCCGTTGGCAGACATTTTGGTGAGTTTACGATCGACACACTTCGATTATGCTTTTGATTGATCAAACCAACATCGATCAAATATCAGTTTCTCCATGTGGGGGTTATTTTGACCGCAGTTTGATTGATCTTCGATTCTTTAAAGGTAAATTACAATCAAATCTGACATCGATCGATCGATGGGAAATTAAAACATGTATGGGGACCTTAAGAGGGTCACACTCCTGTCAATGTGCATTCCTCCTCCATCAATGTACAGGTCTTCCCTTAAGATACAGACTTATTATTGCTCTGCTGGTCCTCTCCATTTGCTGACAGCAATCAACCACCCATCTCTCTCTCCCAGCCTCATGAGGGAAATAATTGATTTTTAGCACAAAATTCACCAACTCTGGTCAGCATCACCTCAGGTTTTCAGTGCTTTCATGTAGACCTCTAAGCACTCTGTGCCATCACAATCCCCATTTTCTGATTGTCTGATCTGATTCTGATCTTGTAGCTGCCTTCATGACTAGTACTCTGAAAAGAGTCTTAATGGTGCAAACTGAGTAACAAGAGCTCAACACACTTGGATTCCTTCTGAAGTGGTTCCTCAAAATGTGCCTAGACAGATTTTCTTGACATTTAGTTGGCTATAGTGTTAATCGCTAATATTTATTGCGAATATTGACACTTCGAGAATATCCTGAATATAGCGCTATATCTTCGTAATCAGGAATATTCAAGATTTTTTACATCAGTACCCTGAGCTACCATGCATTGTGTTTGCAATATGCTCATTTAAAGGTGCGAAATGTGCAATGAAGGCAATCTGTGGAAAGTACCATGCATTCTGTTTGCAATATGCAGGTGTACAAGTGCCGATTTGTGCAATGAATGTAATAATGACTGGAAATCACGAATCCTTAAATTTACTGTGAATATATAGTGAAAAATGTGCGATATTTTAAGAATATGAATATTGACTATGCTGCTGAGTCTTTCCAAAATCAAATCTGCTACCTGTATATCCTGGCTGATTCCCTCTAAAACACCATGGGTGGACTGATGCTTCTAGTTGGTCAATATACTCAATAACCTCTGCCTGGTCAATGCTCCAAAGGATTGTGGCACTCATTTCTTAAAGAACTTAATTAAAAATCCCGCTATTACTATATTTGTCCCCTTGGCCAGAGTTTCGCATGCTGGTCTACTGAATCAAATATTGCTCTAATATTTTAATATGTAATAGTATCATACTAATATGTTTTAATATGTAATAGCTTAATATATTCCAAAAATTAGATCTTGTAATAAATGATTGTCAAAAAGCTTTATTTGCACTTTTGTTTACAATTGAATACACATGAAAAATTTCCCTATCCTTTTCTCAGTTAAATTCTAACATTTAAAATATTAGGAGATATGTAAAAGATTAGATTTTATTCTCTGCTGTCTCTCTACAACCATCTTGGCTGTGAATGCTGCCACAGTATATGAGCTTTTCTATAGCCAATATACATCAAAGTTTTTTTTTGGTCATTAGTGCTTTGAAGCTTGCGCTTTCCCTTGTGAAATAGATGACCTTTAGTATCCTGTTACCAAGTCCTATATGTGATCCTGTGGCTGGTTCTGGGGTTAGGCAGAGCAGACATGGCTGTGTTTGTGCTGGGAATGTTGCAGATATTCCAATGTTTCTTAATATTAATGATATTATTATTGTTGATGTAGATTTATAATGTGCAATGCTCTCATATGACACTATATTAAGAAAGGAGCCCAATCATACAGTGCATTTCTGAGTCCATATAAATAAATGGGAATAGGTGATTAGCCTAACAATATATATTATCTCATGTGCCTTGGATGTGGGTTTGTATGGAATGGAACCTTCTGTCCTACTTAAATTTCCAGCATGGTACATAAATATACCCCATATCGCCCCCCTCCGCTCCTCCAGTAACCTACTAATGACTTCCCCACTCATAACATTATCACATGCACTTCTTCAAGACTTCTCTAGGGCCACTCCTACCGTCTGGAACTCTCTCCCTCACCCCATTAGGATTTGAACACTTTCAAAAAACCTAGAAAGCCCTCCTCTTCAGTCTGGCCTACCCATCTTCTCATTCATATCATCACCACCATGCCAGTCCCAGCCTCCCTATCTATTGTATACCACGTTCCCCAACCTATAAGATTGTAAGCTTTATCAGGCAGGGTCCTCTACTCCTCCTGTGTCACAACCTGTACCTGTGTATTATCTTGTGTTGCATCTTAACTCTAATTCGATGTACAGTGCTTCGTAAAATATTGGTGCTATTTAAATCAAAGTTATTTATAATAAGGGGAAATAACTCTGATTTATAGTATGGACATATATACCCAATTCCAAACCCTATGGGGCTAATTGTATAGAATTTAGACCTGACACAAGATTGCTGTGCATCCATTTCTAAAATGGACACACAGAACAGAGTGGTGGTATTGTGTGACATTCTTACTCTGATGCAGTTTAACATTTACTTTCAGGACCCATCCCTGTTCTGTGACTACAATAAAACTGTATATGTTTCTAAGTTAATTGAAAAGCCCCTAAACTTCTTTACCAAAATTGTATTGTATTGTAAAAGTGCTGATGCAGAGTGTCACTTTCACGGTCCAAATTCAGGAAGTGACACTTCTTAATGTCACTTCCTGGGCCACGGATTTAATAAGGTTGAATACCATTGCATTAGGAGAACTTGCCATCAAGAGACTCAAGAAAAGAAAAGAATGACAGGACTTGTTCCATAAAGGTACAGTCCCTCCAAATGAGGACAGTTCTGAGCTACCGTATTTAAATTTTTTCATAATTTTTGCAAATCTTTTGCCTTCAAAATGTAAACAGTTGCAAATTCGTATTTGCTTCTTAACAACATCTTCTGGCTTTCTAGTTAAACACATGGGAAAACAAGATTAAAAAAAAGACCAATAATCCATTTGCAATTTCTTTATAAATTGGTCCGTATATTTTATTTCATCCAAACAATGACTTTATATAAAAAAAATTAGAAAAGAATGTTCTAGAAAACAAATCAGCTTGGAGAACCTCCCAGGATAAAAACTGTAATAAGATTAAGACATCAGATCAAATATTGCATCTTTTTTTTTAAATCGGTATTAAGATTACAAATCTGCTATCATACACATACATGTGCTACGTGAAGAGAAAGCAGCGCAGAAAATCTAGAATACTGGAGGGTGATCCATCATTCTAATTGACTTTTATTTTGTTATCAAAGCATTCTAAACGCTCCCCTCGGCAATACAGGGAGCTGCATGCATTGTTGTGTTTTTCATCCTTTGGCTGTGCTGGAAGGAGAGTCATAGGTTACGGTGTGTTTCCTGTATTTACCAGGAAAGTGCAAAGCTTGAGATTTGATTAACAATGCAGGGTTACGTTTTAATTGATCTGACTATTCCCTCATGTTCTGCTGACATCCAAGGGGAATACCTTTACTGTGGTTGTCCCTCTGCAAGAGACTAGACTATCCTAACCAGCTCTTGAGCAGTAATCCTGCCTCCGCCTAATAGAGCAATTAGCATTATTCATTGTATTTTTGAAGTGCGAAAGGAAAAGATGAGGATTGTATCACATTGACCGGCTGATACTTCATATCTTAGTTGTATTACAGTGGATATAAAAAGTCTAAAATGTGAGGTTCCTGTGCTGTACAAAAATTATAAATCATGCCAAAACGTTTTCCACCTTTAATGTGTGTTCTTTTAGTAATGTGCAGTGTTGTTTTTGTGCCAAACATATCTTTTGGAGTTATGGCCAAAAAGTTCAACCATGGTTAAACCTTGGTGACCATAACACTTTTCCCACATGCTTTTGGGAGACTTCAGTTGTGTTTTTGCAAAATGTAGCCTTGCTTGGATGTTTTTCTTTGTTAGTAAAAGCTTTCATCTTGCCACTATACTATACAATACTGCACAAAGCATATATCCGAATCAACAAAGAAGTGGCTTCACCAGAAGAAGATTTAAGTTTTGGAATGGCCCAGTCAGAGCCCAGACCTAAATCCGATTGAAAATCTGTGGGGTGATTTGAAGAGGACTCTGCATAGGAGATACCCTCGCAATCTGACAGATTTGGAGTGTTTCTGCAAAGAGGAGTGGGCAAACCTTGCCAAGTTGAAATGCGCCATGCTGATAGACTCATACCCAAAATGTGCCATGCTGATACTCATACCCAAATGTGCCATGCTAATAGACTCATACCCAAATGTGCCATGCTGATAGACTCATCCCAAAAAAGTGCCACGCCAATAGACTCATCCCCAACATGTGCCATGCTGATAGACTCATTCCCAAAATGTGCCATGCTGATTCAAATGGGTAAATACATTATCAGCCAATGGTCATTGTTCTGTATCAATTTTTAACATATCATTTAAACATATTAGAGCAGGCATGTCCAAAGTCAGGCCCAAGGGGCCAAATGCAGCCTGCGTTTTCACTGGCCGCAGCATCAGTCAAAAAATCCATGATATGGGGAGGAGTGGCACCATTTCTCTACTAGAAGAGGGGTGAAACCAAACTTCCTAACCAGTGCTGATTCAACCAGGCCAAATTGTGTGCACCCTATTCTAACTATACATTTAAATAACCAGGTAGACCTACCCATGAGGTAGTAAAGGTGGTCACAAAATGATAGCAATTTTCTGACTAGCTGACCTAGTGGACCTATGACCTGCTCTGCCACTTTTTTATTCTGTACCTTGGTGGGTAAGAGGCTTAAAAGGACATCTTAGAAAAAGGTATATCAGGAAAAGAAGGATGGTGGGAGCAGAAAAGAGGGGAAGTTAAGTATGTGGTTTTTAGGTTCGGGTATTGGTCTGCCAAGAAATCGGCAGCAGATCGTGGGTGCCCAGAGAACGGACATGAATGTAAATCTCTGGCTGATGCCATTAGTTTGAATGGGAACTGGAAGCCTTAAGTCCTGATTCCTAATGCCAAAGGACAGTTCACAGGAAGTACAGAGTTTAATTTGGCCCAGCTTCAGTCCTCAAGCAATTTACATGTTTATGTCACAATTCTCCAGTCCTGTCCAAGGTTTTCATTATCTCAGAATTGGCTTATTGCTGTCATGCTTCCAACTGTAAAGCAGGGTACAGACGTGGAGATATGGGTCAAAATAGATTGCCGTTTAGAGCGCCGCATGCGCTTACGGCATGCGTGTCAAGTTTCGGCGTCGCAGAACCGGGGGGCACCAGAAATGACGTCAGTGACGTCACTTCCAGTACATGGATCGTGGTTCTTCCGCGTTCCACATACCGGAAGTGACGTCACTGACGTCACTTCCGTCTCCCGCCTGGCCTTTTGGCTGATCTAGCAGGGAGAGGGCGTTACTCTCCCTGCTAATGTCCCACCTCGCTTGTGCTGATAATATGCGAGGTGGGACATTAGCAGGGAGAGTTACGCTAGAAAAATCCGGGATTTCTTGAAATCGGGATTTGGCCGGGAAAGCCACATAAAAACGTGACTCTCCCGGCCAAAACGGGAGACTTGACAGGTATGGCTTACGGCCATCTATCTGACCCATATAATCTGCGCCCACTGCTGTTTTTGAGCGGGAAAAATCAATCCTGCTCAAAAACAGCTTTATTGGACATGACCGTAATCACAGCCGATGTCTGATTCTTTGCCTAGAGACCGCGGGTCTCCAAGCAAAGCTTCAGCTGAGCTGTCTCTCCTCAGCCAGCCGATATCTGACAGCAGCGTGATGACTTCATCATGCTGCTGCAGGGTACATCGGACGGCTCCAGTATCGAGCCGTCTGTACCCTGCTTTACTCTCTTTATATAGTATGTTTGGATTTTGAGGTCTTTGAGTGACTTTTGGTTATAGTACAACAAGTGAGTGAGGACCCTTTGAGGCGCTCCTAACATTTAGAGCAAAGAAGTCAGCCACCCTTTCCTGTTCCGGGAGTGATGTATTTTCATTGGCAGATGTGACCCTTTCACAAATTCTGATATTGGTCGGTATGCCACCTTAACCAGAGCAGATAAAGGCTAGCTCATTGACTTTATCTTTTTCTATTTTAGTACAGTTCTATCCCCAAACAACAAGTTCTCCTCTCTGCAGCTCCTCAGCACCACCAGCACTTCCAGCATGTTACATGTACACAATTTTTTTCTGAACACACTTTGCTTTTTATGTGCTCACCATATGTCTGCGCAGGAGATGTAAACAATGAATATCAATGAAGATGTCACTAAAGCACATTTGAAATGTTATTTATGCATTTTTCTTGTACTTTGACCCCAGGGGAAACCATCCGATGCTTTACATAAACACGTAAAGCACGTTGTAGGTAAATGCAACAAGACAATGTTAATTAAGGCTGTAAGACATCCTACTTGTGTTTTTATATTGTTTTACATACATGAGGTAAATTCCAATATTAATGCGCCCCATGGAGACCTGGATGTCATACAACATTATATGGACTGGCAGCTGATGTTGGATATGAATTCCTGGATTGTCAGGTAACATGTTCTTAATTTTATAAGAATAATACTTACTGAACGAGTAAGCTGCTTTATGGGAAGGTTATAGTGTTGAGCAGCCCATGGTATATTCGAATTTGCGTAATTTCGCAAATATATTACCCCCTGGGTGTTACGGACTTTTCACGCCATTTTTTATAGCACAAAAAGCCGCTGTCCGGGCTCTCTCCCCGGCCCTTTAAACACAGCCGATGTCAATTAGACGCTGGCGGTGTGTGGGCATAAAAGTGACGCTCCTCCATTACTATGGAGATCTATGGTGCTGCCCCCCGCCACCCGAAGAGACGGGGCCGGAAAGGCTCTGTGTGCCTGCAGCTTTGCAGAAATGCTTCAGGCACACGGAGAGCTGGCGGTTGTGCCCGATCCTGGCACAGACGCACTTTGATTCACGAACAAACTGTGCCTGTACTGGCTTCGGGCATAACGCCAAGGAGGTTAAGGAAAATTTTTCATTCGTAAAATTTGATTTGCCTGTATTCTATTTCCTTACAGTCGTTTGCAATTATTCGCAAAGATTCGCGATAGCGCTTTACAGCTTCTGTTCTGCATTCTGTGATCTTAGCCAGTACGAGCACCGTGTGTATTGTGTATTGTGCATATCCATTCGCAATGCGCACAAATATGCGCAATGTATGCCGGTAAACAATGTTAAAGCCTAATATGATGAATATCCGCCATTGTGAATATTCAAGCGCGCATTCCTGAAATATTGCGAATTCTTGAATATCGGATATTCGTCAAACATATTCGAATTTCGAATATTTTCACTCAACACTAGTAGGTTACTGGGTAAATGCTTTGTTTGGCCAATAACTACTGACCTGGACATGGAACTTTAGCTAGTTAAAACCATATGAGAAAACAGTACAAGTTGCAGCAGATTGCTCTTCGACATACACCACACTGGTGGAGTTGAGGGAAAAAGGATTTGAAGGCAGACCTTTTTTGTAGACACAAGAAACAAATAAGAGTATTTATTTCAAAAATAGCAAACGAAAAATAGAATATAGTCACACTACCAGATTGTCAAATTCTCAGTGTAAACAACACAGTTTATAAAGTCCATTGAGGTATGGTATTCATGCAGAAAATTGTCGTTGCGTTTCACCACGTGGGTCGCTTCATCAGGACACTTGTGTATGAGAGGTTTATAAGGTTGTCACTGCAAGGTAACAACACATGTCTGTAAATATAAGGGGTTAATGAAAAGTGGTGAACCCCTGATTAGGACTTCCGGCTTGGCACCCAAGGGCAGTGAACTTTGGCTAGTTGCTCACTAGAACTGTGTAAATTGGGGTTAAGAACATAATCAACACAGTTATTGTTTATTTGTTTTAGTTTTAGGTTTTATTTTATTTTATATTATTTTATTTGGTTTCTAGTCTAGGTGGCCATACCCAGGTTGATTTGGAAATCAATTCCTGTACAGCCGACCACCGTGCACGATTGTTTGTACATTGAACGTGGCCGCCCTTCATTCAAGCGGTATCAATCAATTGAAGAAAGCTCTATCAAACAGGGATGTTAGTAAATGCTTGTGCTATTGCCATTACTTTGGATTCACCATTCAATTGACAAACACTTGAGCGCAGCGTGGTGACGTCATCAAGCTGCACTCGAGCCTTAATAGACCCTTGTATCGGCATCCTTAGATTTTAGTAATTCGTTTTAAGGTGTGAATACATGTATAGATAGGTACAAGATCGATGACCCCATCCAAAGGAATGAGATTCGATCAGGATTTATGGACATGTCCATTACCTGTTTAACTGTCCTGTCTTCAATTGGGAACGATTGATCCCATGAGCGTGCATGGTGTGGCGTCAGCGCTGGAACAGGTCATCAATCGTGCCCCCATCTATACGCACCTTTAGATTTATTGTTAATTTTTTTCCCCGACAATAAGGCATCCTCTGAAAATAAGGCCCCCTTGCATTTTTGCCTCACGCTGAAATATAAGGCATACTTCTGAAAATAAGGCACCCCCAAAGATACAGTACTGTAACTCTAGACAGGGGGGATCAGAGGGTGTTACTAAAATGGTAATCTCTCCTCTGAGTCTCCTGTGCCAATTTGATTCCCCCCTCTGATCCCCCCAGTGCCATTTTAAATGATCCCCCCACCATGATACCCCAGTGCTGTATTCTTCTTCATGGAAAAATAAGAATCTTTGGGAGCAAACATTCATATAAGACACTGTCATATTTTGGGGAAACACGGTAAGTGGCAGGGAGTGCAATTGGCAGCAATACAAATGCCTCCTTCGACACACATATCTTCTATGACTTTGTGACCTGCATAATTCCCAGTACAGCATGCCAAGGTGAAGCAATTTCTTGCAAAAACATGTCCTTGCCACGTCTGTCCTTGCAGCATTCTGTCGGTGGATATGTGATATGGGCAGGGGTACATAATATTTGTTTGACATGGCTGAATCTATTGTGAAGAGCAACAAGAGGTACGCCTTACGTTGTGGAATCAAGAGTTTTGAGAGATTTGCTCACTTCTGTCACCTGTACACCCTTCACGTCCCTTCTTCTGTGCCTCTGACTCCTTAGTTTCTAGGAAAACCACCTCTGCTTTGTGAACTGCATCTTCAGTACATTTTATACTACTTACAAAGTTTCGCACAATGTTCGGCATTGCACAGGCTGAAAGGTGCCATGCTGTGCTTAAACTACTAAACTACTTTTTATATGTTACAGTGTCTCTGCCTGTAACAAAGAGCTGCCACGGACTATGTGATTGAGTAATGAGGATCAAACGCTGCTGGCAACAAATCCAGGATGTCAGTTGCATTAAGCTCACTTTTTTAAAGTGACATAAAATCATCAATGACACAGTCCTGATCATCTGCCTGATGGAACAGATGCTTATGGGTCAGGAAGGTGGGATTAGAGGAGAAGAATCATGAGCTCTTCCATATCAACATCAGCTGAGTAGTCCACAAAAATGAAGGTGGAGTATCCTTGGTTTCATGTCACCATCCTGTGAGACAAGCAAGAGAGACAAGCATGGTGGTTTCGGTGGTTAGCACTCTGACCATGTAGAGTCCTTGGTTTAAATCCCAGCCTGGGCACTATCTGCAAGGGGTTTGCATGTTCTCCCCACGTCAGTGTGGGTTTCCTGTTACATGTGACTTAGCCTGTGACATATTACTGTGTTGCTTACATATACACGACTGTGTTCGGGACATTAGATTGTGAGCTCCTGAGAGACAGTTAGTGATATGACTATATATTCTCTGTAAAGCGCTGCGTAATATGTAGACGCTATTTAAAACATAATAAAAGGAATGTTCTATTTCTCGAAATACCAGGTCATTATCCATGAATGTGGGGTGCAACTAGTGAACAGAGCACATTAAATAATAACTTTCTTATATGGAAAAAAATAAAGGAAACACTTTTTAAATATATTACTTAATCTTAAGGTCCCCACACACGTAACGAGTGGTGCCCGCCAATACTCTGAGCTGTGGAGAGCAACGTGATGACGTCATCACGCTGCTCTCCATCGTTTAGAGCAGTGGTTCCCAAACATTTCTTGCAGGGCCCCCCCTTCTCTATTTAGGAACCTTATGGACCCAATACCTATTCAAACACATGTTAAGAATGAGGGCCTGCGCCCCCCTGGAATTCCTTCACGCCCCCCAGTTTGGGAACCACTGGTTTAGAGTATTGGTGGGCACCCTTTTGTTGCCGACCACGAGCGCGCATGCACATCGGTCGGCAGCAAAATCGTTCACGGCAAGTGTGGGGACCATTACTTTATAAAAATCCTATTTACAGAGCTGTGAGTTGGTCAGGGATCTCATTATGCTTAATCGCTCTTGTGTACAAAACAACATGGCCCATTGTTGTAAGAGGATGGGAAGAAGTCAACCCTATGGGATCATTGACACTCTCCAACATGAAGGTCATACGGCAGATGGAAGTGAGTAATGGAGAAGCAGGAGAGTGCGGGAAAGGTAGATATTACCGTAATTTGTGGGGTCATTCTTGGAGGTTGTCACTTCTCCCTAAATGGACCAGGTGACAGAGTCTGATTAAATATAACATGTACAGCAAAGGTTATATATCTCTAAATTGACCTGTAGCAAGCATAGACAATACAAAAGCAATGCAGTCACCAGTGTCCTTATACTATTACTGACTAAGCAGGAGCAGCTGCATTTTCTCCATATCAATTACCGTAGGTCTAGAACATTTCCACGCCAAGCCACTAGTCCAGGCCCTGTATTTAAGAGGCTCCTGCTTACAGAATATGTTAACAGCAATTCCATAAAATTTGAAATGTTTTTTCTTTTTAAAAAACCACACAATATACAGTGACACCTGCAACAGCAGTAAACACTTGCTATGATAAATTGCCAAATTCCCATCCAATTTCAGAGTTGCAGTTTACAGAATGTGAGAAATATGCTAATATATGTGATGAGCAGCACACAAGCTCTTGCTGAAAAGCTGTATTCATCACCTTCCAATGCAAGATGCCTGCTAGCTGCATAGCGGCACCGTCACCATCCCTGGCAAGCAGTTTCCAGCCCACCACACCTCATTCCCTTTACTATCATCTCCAATGTAATTTGAAAGCTGAGAACCACATGGCGTAATGTATTCCAAGTAATAAATCTCTGTCGCTTGCCTCCGCACACTACATGGCTGGAACAATAGACACTCTTCAGCCAAATGCTGTATTTATTTCACTTATACATTTGACTGCTTTACTGTCCTCATTACTGTGAGTCAGCAGAATGGTGGCCATTTCTCGGTGAAGGGTGAAGTCAAGCGATGAGAGTATCACATTGTGAGCTGTGCGGTCGTGGTAATTAAGCTATGTGGTGGAATATAGATTAGAAAATGGAGGGGGGGATGTGTTGCCCAGGTTGAATTATGATTTGGATTAAAAATAACTGACTGAGCCTAAGGCGACACTTATAGCGCTTCACTAACTATGCTGCGCCAAATGTAGGTGACTGCATTACCTTCATTTCTGTCTTGCTTCTTATTTATAGGCAGCTGCTTAAAGCTAAAGCCTGACATCTACGTTAAGAATTATTTGCTTATAAATAGAAAAATATAACACTTGGTTTATGGAGTCTCTAAAAGCTTTAAAAGTCACACACATACGGAAAATTTTGTAAAATATAGATTGGTTTAGTGAACATGGGTGTTTGAACCAAAGAAAGGGCCATTGTTTCTTATTGGAGCCAACCGGAGATTGGCTTGCTTTGTTCTAAGCGGGTGTAAACCAACACAGCACTCCATCAAAAGCATATCTGTGAGGAATAAAACAAGAATAATAATTTTAAAATAATTAAAATAAACTAAAAAAAACTATTAACCACCATAGTGATATTTCTGAGTGTCATGGGGTAGATTTTATTTACCAAACTTGGTAACCCCCGAGCCACACTCAGATTGCTTAACTTTTCCAGGGAAGTCAAAGCCTTGCTGCAGTGTCCACGTCCTCAGTTCTGCTCACTGGATCAACCTCCTCCTCTGCCAGGGCGGTAAAGATACTAATGCTACTCTTCAATTTTTATGCGTTTCACCAGTCACCCAAGCTTACATGTAGATCTTCATAGACTGGCTCTACAAATAAGCAGTTGTGATGAGTGATCAGGATCAGGAGGGTCATCTGCATGTACTTGTATTTTGGATCATGAGGATTTAGGGCTTTTATCCTATGAGTGACAGAATTTTATGGAGCTGGCTTGAGCTTGAGGACAAAGTGGAGATGCACTTTACATGTCCTTGGCACCAGGGGGTCCAAAGAACCACTGTGGAACTCTGTGTATTTGCTAAGTGCAGACATTGTTTTATGTTTGCTGAACTGAGTTAATGCAGCCTATGCTCTCATTCAGAGGTGACTCTTGTACTGGAATTGTTAGCATCTGACACTTCTGGTGAGTTTTGTTCTTTATTATGTTCTACCAACTGGTCACTTCAGCAATAGTTTATCTCTGCACAGCTATATCTGGAGAGGGTGAAAGCTGGAGTCACAGATAGAGAGAACGTTGGACATCATGAAGTGAATCCTGTTGGGTTGAGAGTTGCAGTTCCAGCAAATCCATATGCAGTTTCTATAATCTATCTATGGTCAGCTGGTTTGCAAAGGCCAATAATTGTGTTCCCAATTTCTTCTGGCATCAACCTTATTACAATAACTGTGCTTTGCTAATCTATCTACCTCCATGGCTGAGGTAGAATATGGGGATGTTTTTCAGGGTTTGGATTTGGTTTCAAGGGTAAACCACAAAAGCAATGGACCCACCGTGCCACCAGACAAGCATAAACTAGGCCGCAGAGTCTAAGGAGTGCCTGGTATTCACCAGAACACCCTGCAAGGAGTGATAGGTTTTGCTGTGCAGAGCCCCCAGGTTGTGGTCCCTAGTTAAACTTGGCAGAGGCTAGCAGCAGAATTCCAAGGCAAAGTACAGAGAAAACTAAGCAGGGACATAGTCAGGCATGCAATAGTCAGGGCAGGTGGCAAACAGGGTAGTCAAAAACAGTCCAGGGGTTGGTAACAATAAAGCAGACAAATGTAAGCAGAGCCTGTGGAACAGAGACCTCTTTGTTCAGGCAAGTTCCTGTAGTCTAAGGATTCCTTAAATAGATGGTCTGGTCATCTGATTGGGCAGGTCTCTAGATGTGTGATAAGGAGTATTACCCAGAGAGGGAGCAGGAGTAACATCAAGTGCCACCATCACTTCCATCAGCAAAGGGAGATGATCTACGAAAGGTCCTGGTCCTCTGAGGTTTGGGAAGAGACACAGAACTGGTAGATGGCACATCTGCAGTTACATATTGTTGGGTGATACTGCGATCTGTGACACTTGGCTTCTTACTTCTAGTGTAGTGACATTATAATGCTTCAGCATACCAACGCATTTTGGGCACTTCTATGCTTTGATTATTGTGTGAAGAGTTTAGTGAGGGTCCTCTTCTTTTCCACAGTATTCAAAGGAAGGTCTATCAAGACATGGTTGGGTGAGTTTGGTGTTGAAGAACTTGAATGGCCCACACAGAGCACTGATTGCAACTCCATCAAATGCACTTTTGGATGAATGGGCACACATTGCCACAGACACCCTCTTAAATCTTGTGGGAAGCCTTTCCATAAGATTGGAAGCTGATGACTACCTTCATGGTGATGCCTATGGATTTAGGATTTTTTCCCAATTGTACCATTACGTTTTTCCATATAGTCTATATATATACAGTGTACGTTTGTAATTTTCTTATTAATAGTGTTGATCGTGAATATTTATTTAGAATATTGGCACTTCGAGAATTCAAGAAGATCTTAAATATTGTGCCTTTTCTTCGTAATCGCGAACATTTGAGAGTTTGACATCAGTATTATTGATCATGAAAATATCTGCATTTTTTAAATCTTTTTCGCAATCAAAGTAATAATGACTGGAGATCATGAATTCTCATATTTTTGCGAATATAAGGTCAAAAACGTGCAATATTTTGCATATACGAATATTGCCTATGCTGCTCATCACTACTTATTAATAAAGATGAGCTTTTTGCATACATAACTAGTAATGATCTTTTAAAACTGGCAAAAATGTAAACATAGATTTTTAGTAACCATGGAAACTATGACAATAACATACCCTTTGTGTGACCCCCCCCCCCCTCCCCCATTTACAGACCATTTTCACAATCACATGATTGATTTACTGCTTTTCTTTGTAGATCTCTGTAGATCCAAGGTGCCCAACCTGCCGCCCTTTGGGTGTTCTTCAGCGACCGGAAAGAGGAGGACAGGTGAGGGACTTGTTCAGATGCCATCTGGGTCACTGGTTGGCTTTCACACACGCCAATCAGCCTATATATATATATTATATAATATAATATATATTATTGTGAAGCAGTTGGCAGAAAGGTGAGTGCCTATGCTCCCACTATTCCACCAAAGAACGGGGGATGATTGTATATTATTGTGGCACATAACCTCAAAATAGGGGCACATAACCTCTGATGATATATATGACACAAAATGTGCATCTCTATAATGTAGTGCTCCCTAATGTTCAAAGTATCACTGAAGTAAATTTTGTTATTAAAAAATGTAAAACAATTTTAAAAATAGCTGCTGTAATTTTTTCAGTTATAAAATATAGTATAGTAAAGTATAGATTGAAGTATAGATTGAAAATGTTATGTGCGGCCCTTTAATGATGCCGAGGGCCGAGAGCCCTCCATATCAACTCAGTTGCCATCCTCTGCTGTAGATCCTCATTATCATTAGGTAAGCGACTGCAGGAAACAGAAGTCAGTCGAAAATATATATCAGTGTTAGTACTTATACAGCTGCTTAGCAACTGCCCATAAACTGCAGATACAAGGCATTGTAGTGGCCAACCAACATCCTTGAACTGACAACCTGGAGGCTGTAGGGTGTCAGTCCTGGTTCACTTTGTGAGCTTATCCTGAGTTTTCCTTAGAGAAACGAAACTCTAGTACAGGGGTGGGCAAACTTTTTGACTCATGGGCCACATTGGCTTCTTACATTTGATAAAGGGGCCGGACCAAGAGTCTGTAATGCCAATTCCATGCATCGGCGGCATCACTAATGATAGGCAACATGTGACAGGGACGTTATTATCTTTCGTAATTTCCTGTGCTTAAGAAAAAAAAATGAGCAGAGATAATTCCTAGCGACTGTCTGTTGTCACCATGAGGATACGCCCAGTGTCATGATTACCCAACTGCATCGCCCCCAAGGCAATGTTTGGACACCTCTAAGCATTGTGTGTACTCATTGCAGAGAACAAGCAGAGGGAGCATCTTTTCAACAAGGTGACAGGGGGCCGGAAAAGAAGCTAAACAGGCCAGATAAGGCCCCCGGGCCTTAGTTTGCCCACACCTGCTCTAGAAGCTTATTGATCCAAAAAAGCGGGAAGAGGGCAAAGGACTAGGTCATTATTATCGGCTGTGTTCTCCCTCCTTGTCTCTTGACTGCTACTAAAACTAGCTATACATGCATCGTTCAACGATCGTTCTGCGAATCGATGTGCACCACTTTGGTCCATGGTGGGGGACTAGCATGGTGATAAAGTTAGGAATTTTGTTCCTAAGGAGGAGGGTTTGTTTGTAAGTGTTTAAAGTAAAAGCAAGTCTAATGTGATAAGGGAGAGAGTTCCAAAAAGAAGTGGCAGCCCATGAGAAGTCCTGAGACCATGCTTTAGAAATACATTTCATACTGCCTGGACACTCTCACATACAAGAAAGCACGTCTTTTTTTGTCACAAGAATTTTAAAACTACAAAGGGAAAGGCTCAGGCACAAGAAAGCTTTACAAATGTTAAACATTTCAACTTATGCTTCACATTTATGCTTTTTTAAATCCATATTCAAATATAAAATGGTGTGGACATATATTGACTTCTCTTTGATTATTTACCCTGTGGTCTAATGTTAATCAATATTCTGCTCATTCAGAGTTATATTTGTTGATTCCTAATCTTATAGTCTCCTCAATGAAAATGTGTTGAATCAAGAAAGCCGGTGCTTGCTTATCAAAATCCACTGTATGTGGTAATGAATTTTAATAAAAGGTGAAACATGTAATATTTGATTCCCTTTCTCCCTTAGGATGGGAACAGAAGAAAATGTGTATTACATCTGAGGTCTGCTATAAAAAAAGTTTTAGTTTGAATCCCTTTTTATTGCTGGGGGAGGGAGGGTCATGCAATACTATATATACACAGTGCTGCAGAAGATACGATGGGTATAGGCTCCAGTCCTGGGTTCGGGATATGGGTTTTCTACCACTTGGCTTAGCTGAGAGATATGATGGTTGTATTAAATGTCTTTTTTAAAGCATTTTTATGTCCTAGAGCCCAGGTGCCCAACCTGCGGCTCTTTGGGCGTTCTTTGGCGGCCCCACCAGGTCCTCCACCTGTGGCCCCAGCACTTGTGGCCCTCCATATCAACTGAGTTAGCCACCACTGTCCTAGAGTAACAACAGTCACCATGCTTTCATCGGGAAAGGTGGTTTGTAGTCTGCAGAGATTGCTAGGAACTGACAAGCACACTGGTTTTCTGGCAGATTAAACAAAAAAAAACACTTTACCTCAATTTCCCCAGCCCACATCACTTCTCCCCTCCAATAATGCTGCATCATGGCCATGGGATCACCAATCTTCTGGGCACAGGGAGGATGGGGAAGGGAGAGGGCCTTAATAATGCTCCATTACCAAGTTACTTGAGGTTTGTCTTCAGTTTTAGAAATACTGTCAAGCTCCATCTAATGACCATTTGTGGTACTGCAGGAAGACTGATACAGGAAGTCAGGGAAGAACGGAATCATGTGCCAGTAGCAGAGATAAAGATTTCCATTGCTTGTGGTAACAGCAATTAAGTGTTTTTTTATGAATGTGGATCACCTCTCCATCATTATTTCAGCTCAAAGGTGAGTAAAAGTTTAGATTTATTTTTTATTTTTTGATAGTTCACCATATGCTGAGACACCCCCTCATGTGACACCTTCATAGAGGGCTATGGATAATCATGCAATCCATATCACAAGTGCTGTGGGGGACATCTCTGGAGTAAAGATAAATATTGCAGCAAAAGTTGCTTTTGGTCATCTGATTATCTTTTGAGTCATGTTTTTAATCTTCAGTACAAACTACAGAAACATTTAAGCGCAATATCCGTTATTGTTTACACTTTTACCCATCAGATTTTTCACCAACCATCTTTTATACACATTATTTACTGACTATGAGAGCTGTTAGCAGAGCACAATAAATGACCGAGAGCTGGAAATAATGTCCTGTCCCCGTCACAGAAGACACAATCACTCTTTCAGGAACAATGCTTGTAAAACAAAACTGTCTGATTCCAGGAGCTGGTCCAGGACCCAGCAGAGATTGTCCTTGGGAGAAAAGCAGGACGCCATTAAATTCATGTGGATGGGAAGGAACGAGATCTCACACAAATGACAAGGTTATGGGTGACCTTTGGGCAGCGGCACTTTCTTGTATCAATGACATAAAATGCTTAGCAAAGCAAAGAAAGATGAATGCATATCGGATCAGGCTGCTGCTGGATGAGAGGTGAGAGGATTAATCTGATTGCATTGAAAATTTGGCCGTGGAATGAGATTTGGAAGGAATAAGATGTTGAAAGAACGCACCTATATGCTTCAGATGATCAGAGAGCACTAAAAGTACAATGCAGAAGAAGAATCAGGCTGACATGGATTGAAGAAGACACTCTGTATAACTGGGAAGGATCATACAATGTCATGTTATAAATAATATAATGTATAATATATCGTGCTGTAATATAGAATTCTCTATAATGAGGAAATATAGGAAAACTCATTTCAGGGTTTAAATAAAGGAGCAGCCTTAAACCAAAATCTAATGTTCAGCAAGAAGCATTTATCTGTAGCCAAACAGAAATATTAATCCTTGGGCAATCCTTGAGCAAATACGGTATAACTCTAATAGACATGAACTCTGATTTAAACCTTTGTGTATCTCTGCAGTTCCCCATATTGATCTTGTGCACAAGCTTTCTGTAAAAACAGACCAACACTGCTGTTCTCTCTTCTTGTGCAGGGTTATGGACAGGGTTGGTGCCAGAGAACTTTAAAAGGATGGCCAGTTGTACTTTTCATGCCATATCCCTTCCTGAAAGCAGAAACTTACCTGAAGTGATGTCGTGGTGTGTTACTTTTGCATTCCAAAAGCCAGAAGTGACATAGCTGAGTGACACTCCCGCATTCGAAAAGCTGGAAGTGAAACTCCACAACATCACTTCTGTCAGGATCCGGTAAGCATATTGTCTCTCCTTCCTAATTTCCCAACCCACTTGTGATCATGTGTGGGGTGGGAAGTTAGGAGAGAGAGTAACGCCCCATCTCTCCTAAGTTAATGCCACAACCCTTGTGAAATGGGGGTCCCGACCCACAGGTTAAGAACCACTGCATTAGACTCTAGAACAGCCACACAGCCATTCATGCATCAAGTGTTTTCCAGTCTAGCAGCATGTTCCCTTCAACTTGTCCTTTCCTATAATATTCAAATGTTGTTATATGTGAACTCTTTTTGGATGTCCTATTTTCTGTCTATCCCACTAGCAATGGTCACCAAGACATACAGAGGGGGGTCTACCCAACAGTAAGAGGACAATAAATAACTGACAAACAATTCTGCACTACAAAGCAAGCAAATAACTGAACACTATAAAATATATTCAATGTACACATTAATTGCACTTCGACGAGTAGACCCATACTCTCTGCCAAACCTCTGCACTCACAGACTTCCTCTTGTGCTACATCAATTACAGATTGGTCTCCCCAATGCAGGAGCCAATTTTTGGCCAGTCTCCACTCAAACTTTAAACAATAATACAGAGGCTCCTCCGCACACAGAATAAAAGTTCCTAATCCTTTATTTGTACATTGAAAGATACAATCACACACCGCCCCATACAAATAAGCCCAATAGTTCAGGTGAAACACGCAACAGTGGAACAGAGTGTATGAATGAAGAATTTGGGACTGCCGCATGCAGAGCCTCTAAACCGGGGGGAAGCAAACTTTTTCACTTGTTGGCCTACAGACTGACCAAAGGCCTGTAATGGCCGACCCACAATAGGTAGTGCCATTCCATGCATCGCCGCCATCACTAATGATGGTGGTGATGTGTAATAGCCGGCGTGTAATAGGGACCTAGTTATCTTTTTACATTTCCTGCACTTAAAAAAAAATTAGACTGCCTGTCACCATGAGGATGCGCTCACTGCATCGTCCCCAATGTAGTGCTTGGACACCTCTAAGAATTATGTGCACTCATTGTAAAGAACAAGCAGAGGGGAGCATCTTTTCAACAAGGTAACAAAGAGACTTCTGCTCTATACTATTGTGTACACATTCATTGGTACTCCTACATTGCACATTGTGTTTTGACTGTTGTTAGTAAGCTATCTGCAGGCTGAAACTGTTTTTTGAACAAAGGAAATTCCCTTATTAGTACCCCAAAGCCGGAACAGGGCTGTCAAATATATGTATGATATAAAGTCAAGATTGTGCATAAGGGACCTGAAGCTTATAAATACATTATATGTTAGACCAGCTATGGTATATCATTTTTTATCAAGCACTTTGATATTACAGAGACTGATATTTGGGAACAAACTGATAGTTTGGCATTGTCTGGCTGATGTGAATATCTTAGCTGAGGATGAGTGACAGATAGTAGTGGCCTCCATTGTTCATAATGACAAGGAGCTGCAGTCACAGATCACACTGTAGGATTAATTCTTCTGAATCTCACTTCCAGGCATAAAGCATTTGAGCAAACACAAGAAATGTGTTATATTGCATTGAAGAGCACCTTGGAGCGAAGGAATCAATCACTAGACAGTAAGACCAACACCATTACTTCTGCCAGTGTGAACACATTCATCATGACCCTAACTGCTGTCTGAAAAAAACTTTCTCATACTCTATTGTGTGTCACTGCGGCAGTTCTCAGTCTTACTTCCGCCATAATCAATGCAAAATGTATATTAAGAGGATATAAAACGTACCGTCCAGGCAAATGGAAAGTAATGGCTTGATGTGCACAGAGGGCATAGACTACCTATAGTGTCCATCAAACTCTCCTATTAGATAAAGGGAGGATTCTGCTTTTGGCTGCTTTGTTCACAAGTCCTTTGATGTTGTTACAAAAGTTTTAAATCAGAAGTTCATGATGCTGATATCCCAACATACTATAGAAAGTAAAATTCACCACATAGGGTAGAGTTGTCTATTCTGAAACAAACAGGTCCATATGTTTCCTTTTTATAGGTTTTACTTACATTTGTTACAGACAGGGCTTTTTTTCTGGGGGAACGCACAGGAACGGAGTTCTGCCACCTATTTTAAATCTGGCCCCAAAATAAGGGCACTGGCTGCAGTGCGTCGTGGGTGGCCCGCCGGGGGGCCCCCATGTGTGTTGTTTAGTGGGGGAGTGTTGGCCATTCAGCACGGGTTATGGGCGTGCTACAGGTGGGCGATTTTGTGCCTTCCCTCTTCCCCTCCCTCTCAATTTGCAGCAAGGGAGGGGCGGCGCCTTCCCATTGTTTATGGGCGGTGGCCCTATGACGTCTCCTCCAGCATGGACTGGGGAGTGGAGTTCTAGCCGTCCTGAGGGAGGGAAGGTGTCGGGGGTGTGGGGGCGTCCGTGCCTGCCTGCGCTGGTGGGCGACGTGCCCCCGTTCCCCCAATGGGTAGTTATTTATGGAGCGGACACCCGGTTTTAGGGGGCGGTCCTGGGGTGGGTAGGGGCGTGGCCAGGGGAGGGGGGTGAGTTCCACCACCTTTTCTCTGAGAAAAAAAGCCCTGGTTACAGATAAGTATTATGTGTTACAGTCATTTCTATTCAATATTTAAAGACCTCACAAAAATGTATGTTTATGAGAGTACAATCTAATACTGACACGTTTCACCACCATTCATCGCTTCTTCAGGAGAGTTTACTTAAAAATTCAGAACTGTCAAAAATCATATTTACATTCCTAAATTATCAGTACTTTTATTATTTTTATTGTATCTTCCTATTAATCTTCTATTACCTACATGTTGTCTACACTGTGTTACAGATATACATTACCATACCAGTTCCAGGACAGGGAAGTTATAGAACTACCATCTAGGGTAGTAAGTTTGCTGAATGCTCAAAGATACTTTTAGTTGTGGTAGGCCTTGTTTAGCCATATTGGTCCTCCATTTTGTGTGTCTATCTATTATTAAGTGGCTTACAATGTTTTGTCATGGATTAAACCCAGGACAGGTCAGTGTTCTACATTCTTAAAGAAAATACAAATCCTATTCCCTGTGATGAAGGTCACTGGACCCAGGGGAGGGCTAGAAGTCTGGGTAGCGATCCCACTCACTGAAATCATCAGTGCTTGCAAGCAGAAGTGCTGATGGCCACACGTGGGGTAGGAAGTTAAGAGGGAGAGTAATGCCCCCTCCCTCCTCACTTATGGCCACTATCTGTCACTTACTGTATTTGTAACACGTTAGTGACACTCTAATCCAACACTTACATGTTCCAAGTACAGGAAGTGACACTTTGTGCCATCACTTTTGGGGCCATGGATCTAAAAAGGTTGAGAACCACTAGTCTAGAGTCTAGTGATTGAAAACAGATAATATACTAGAGGTGCTTTCAATGCAGGATCGAACCCCCAACAGTGGCAGCAGAGAAGGATCAAGAGCAAACAGAAAACAAACCGAGTTCTGTAGCCAATGGCTTTTGAAATGGAACATGAGGAAGAGTAGTTGGTGTAGTGGCCCGAGAAACTGTATATATGCATTCTGTAAAATATGCTGTATATGCCATATAATATGTGTGTCTCCCTGACAAGGGTTGCACCTGTTGTTTACGATAAGCTGGTACCATGACTCATGTCTGGGTGTGTACTTTATTCCTTCCATCCAAAATGTAACAAATATAGTCCAGCCCAGTACAGGCCTTATGCCTGCCTCATTGCTAGGACATAAATAGAAGTTCTTTAGAAGCTTTAAGGCTCTTCCTGGCTTCTTCCCTGCTTCTCCTGTGATGACTACAGGTCTTCAATGTTACTACCTGGAGAAGGTCCACAGCACCCAGCCATTTGGTCCAGCCGCTCGTGAGAAACGCAGTTTGTAACATATTCCCTATGCCTGAACCCCATCCCTGCCTCTGGGTGATGGTG
>CM070032.1:27529518-27556311 GCA_036250615.1 Ptychadena robeensis
TGGACAAACTTACAAAATCAGTGAGGGGTCAAATAATTATTTCCTCCACTGTATCTGTTCGTTTCATTTCTTTGTAGAACTTTGAAAAAAATCTTGTTGGCAAATGTCATTACTCTGCGGGTCAGAATTGGCCCCTGGGCTGGAGTTTTATCTTGGCCTACATGGCCATTCTGTGCCTTCCTACCTCCAAGACATATTGAAACTTGAAACTAGTCCTGCCAGTTTCTGTGATTTGCAAGAGTTATAGGATGAGTAGTTACAAACATTTGAAATAAGTCTAAATGTTTTAGCACAAATTGTTTAAGAAAAGAACTAACAACACAGACAATTGATGGAGCGCAGAGGGATTAACTTGTGGTAAGAGGGATGTGTTTCATTTCAGTCTTTTCCTGCTTTTGTGAAAATAAAATTTTAAGATGAAGCTAAACCCACTGAGTTAAAGCAGACCTTGGTCTACATGTGGTGTCCACTGTTTACCTTTGCTATCACTTACATATGTCAATTTAGCAAGGAGGATGGAGAATACTTGACCTTGCTAGTTAGGAGTGAAGTCTTTTTTACTTAATGTTTCAGTTGGCGTTAAACCTATACCATCAAATTGTCAGTCCTTTCAAATGGCTGGTATCTTGACTGATCCCATGGAGTGTACAAACTCTCACGCTCCGTTAAAGGGGCCTGTGTTGCCGCCTTTATTCTATACACAGGAGTGCACATAACTTTTGTAGTGAGCTACTCAGATGAGTACCAGGAGATGGTGTTTGGTACTCACCCCATATGTAGAGTGGTCTTCCTCACTGTCCTCTGCGTCATCTTCCTGCATGGTAGGTTGTGCTGCAGATGGAGCTCCCTCTTCCTGATTTATCCTCCGATTAGCTGTCTCCTTACACAGGTCACCAGCTGGCTCTGGGTCAAATGTAACTCTCACAGTAAAACACGTTTGAACCCCCAGATCTCATACCTCAGTAGTACAACCCTGAAATCTTCTGGGTTAGTAAGTAACCACTGAGACTACCAGCAGTCCAAATGGATGTCAACCTTTCATAGTCATATTCCAGCTGTCACATAGTGCTTTTCTCTTGTCACATTTAACCCTTACATATGCCTACTCTGACTTTCATCCCCCAGATTTCCAACACCCCTAGAAGCCAAATTTTTTCAGCCCATGGGCCAAATACAGACCATTTAGTCTTTTAATCCCACTCTTTGTCACCTTGATGTCAAGATTGTTAGGGTCTCCTTCTAGAGTCTGTATGTCTGCAACATAATGTTTTTTTCAAAAGTTTATTAATCAAAGCATCTTTATGTTATGTTTCTTAACTTTCTTTTTTCTTTTTTTAACCTCACTGGTGATGATTGTTTTTTTTAAACCACTACAGAAAATGTATGAATTTATTATGTAATCTCTTTAAGCCCCAGGCTCCACTATCTGTTAAAACCCTTGTTCGGCAGTGCACGAGCCGCCTATTGACTACAATGGGGCTATGACAGGGCTGTCTCCACAGCCCCAGATCCTTTTGTCCGAACCTCTGTCCCCTTCTGATGTCTACAATCCACGTCTACAGGAACACAACGGAGGCTTGATGGAACCTGTTAGAGCCCAGGTGCTCAACCTGCGACCTTTGGGCATTCTTTAACGGCCCTCCTCATTTCTCCACTTTTGGCCCCCGAAAGCTAACTGTTAATGCATTGGGCAAAGGAACTCGCCCTCCACTGCTGACGCATCCTGGCCTGGGATCTTCTTAGACTGGGAAGAGGAGGAGAGGCAAGTGGCTCGCCCAGAGAGCTCCTAAACAAGTGCCTTGCCTCTCCTCTTTCTAGCCGAGGATTGGCCGACATGTGAGTGCCTATGCACCCACTATCCCAATAAATGGGGAATGATCGTAAAATCTATATTGTGCAACATATACTCAGAATAGGGACACATAAAAATGAAAAAAAATGTCTTCTAGCTATACCTGCTGTCCTCTTTTCATTATAAAATTAGTCTATAAAGTTATACAAGTCAGTATAGATTGAAAATGTTATGTGCGGCCCTTTAGTCATGCAGAGGGCCACACTTGTGGCCCTCCATATCAACTCAGTTGCCCACCACTGCATTAGAGGATGTGGAGCCTAGGGCTTAACCAAGCTGAAAGAACTTGGGAGTGGGTGGCCATCACATGTTCATTGTCAGACCCCTTAGTCAAACACAATTGTGGCCCACGGGTGAAGTATGCCCACCCCGAGCTAGGTCTTCACAGTGTGCTTCCCAACTAGGAAGAAAAAGCAGTTGGCCGTCATGGTGGCGTTTGTGGAAACCTGTTGAACATGCCAATAGACATAAGCCCCATTGTTCTTTATTTCTATGCGGTGAGAACCGGTTACTAAAATGACATGCTGGTAGTGGGAGGATTGTGAAGGCTAGCTAGACATGGTCAGATCTTCCCATAGGGGACAATAAAGATGGATGATGTGTCCCTCAATTGACTTCTAGAAAACAAATGTTACAGTTCACGATTTGGTCTGAACATTTCACTTCAAGTAGACACTGGCATTTGATTAGATTTTCTCCTACAGGCCCATCTGTACAGCAAGGGAGAATCTATACATTATTCATGCCGGGCACTGTGTACATTACCAACCCCCCACTTGCGAAATTAAAAACTTTTCGTACAATGTCATTGTCATATGTTTATCCTTATGGCCTTCTCACAGCTGCTCCGTCAATCTCTGCTCGCAGTGATCCTCACAATGACACCGCTTGACATGGTTGCCTAGCAACTCCTATCCAGAACTGACAACATCAGCCATAGGATACCAATACAATGCTGTGCTTTTAGTCAATGTGGGGATAAGGATTCTGGGCACTGTATAAACAGTCTATGAATAGAATGGCTATAAAAGGATTCTACTCAGGACCATACACAATAGTGACACATTTATATCAATACAATTCTCATATGAAATGGAGGTGGGGGTGGCACATTTACCCATCACTAATGGATGCAGGGATCCCTATAGAAAACACAACATTATGTGTTTCTTCTAGTATCTCTGCAAATCATTAAATACACAACTAATTTAATAAGAGGTTCTTCAGCTCTTTTTCCATCCGAGGTCACCGATCTGGTATTGCCTTTCTTTTCTTTAGCAGTATATGCACATATACATACACAGCCAGATAATTGCATGACCAATATGTTGATTGATCTGTGCAATTATATGGATTGTGGCACCTCCACACAGCATGATCAATGTTAGACCCCATGGATACACCCTGGATGTCCCCTTCTTTGTGCATGCGCACAGAGGATCGGGACTGACACGGCTTTCCCTCTCATTAAAGAAGAAACAAACACAAAAAAATGTTGTTTCTTCATTAACGAGAGAAATTAAATATCACAAATGTTCTGTTATTGCTCAATTTATTTTTTATTCATGAAGGCCAGCAGGCCTAAACCCGCACTGCCAGTATTAAGGTGGCCATACACGTTTAGATCGATCTGCCACTAATGTAAAGCTTATCAGCCAATTATCTGCAGGTCCAGCCGCACGTGATGACACCATCACGCAAGGTCGTTCTGCCAGAAAATCGACTGCTTTTCTAAGCATCTGTAGCCCGCTTTACCCTTTGTATTTTCCATCAATAAAACCTTTATTGGCCAAAAAGTTTGAATTTTTTTTATACCTTTAACCTCCTGGGGGTTTGGGCCGAGTTAACTCAGGGGAAACGGATTCCCCCAGCGCTTCTCTGCATTGGCATGTACGCTGATGCTTGCACGTCCACCCACGATTGTGTCACCGATGACGCGAACGGGGCGGGGGTAGCCGGCGCCATTAACCTTCATGTAATGGAGGGGGCACCTCGGGTGATGCAGGAATTGTGCACAGGACCTCTCTCTGGCAGGCAGGGGGGAAAAAAGCGCGCCACATGCGTAACACCCAGGAGTTTAAGGATCAAAACGAAATATCACCTTTTTTTTTTTATTTCATTCCATTTTTCTATGGTGACAAATTGGTAAAGCCTTGTCAGTACCCGATGGTATTAGGGCACAAGCCGCACAATACCACCAATTACGAATTTTTTGAAATAGAAAATCAGACTCCTGCCCTATCTACAGAAATCTAGGACATGCGCGAACAATTTCTTGTCAGATTACAACCACTTTCGGTCGATTAAGTTTAACAGGAATATTGAGTTGTGTATGGGCACCTTAAACCTCCCTCGTGGTAAGCACATGGCTCAGGGTTGATGTTCAGTACCAAATGTAGTGATCCTGGGTCACACTTGCAATGACTTAGGCTATGTTCCCACATAGGCGATTAATTGCCTCACGCTCGCTGTTGATCACGTCATTCAGTTGAATGGGCTCCCCCCTCAACTGATGGCTGTGATCGCATGCGGCCTCGATTGTACCCACGAACAGAATCGCGACTCCCCGCGTTAATCATGCCCATCGACATGAATGGACGCGATTTTTAAACATGTGTGGACGCTATCGAAAAATCTAAATTCATGTTCTATGGAGGGAATGTTTTTTTTAAAATGGGTGCGATTTTTTTTTTTAAATCACGGGTGGAGATCACCTGGTCAAATCACACCTGATCGCTAGCTTTACCTTCTCCACACAAGCCTGCAGCATCCCACCTAGTCTCACATGCCTGGTGCCAGTGTCCCATTGATGCCAGTGATATGTAGCACCCACAGCATCCGTACCTTGACATCACCATTCTAGTAAACTATACAGCCAGAGAGGTACATACAATCTGATAAAATCACATGTATGGGGGGCCTTAATAGTTCAATCGACCTGAACCAATCGATTTCAAAGTCGATAGATCAATGCCTGTTCACATGGTTCAATCAACCTAGATCGACCGAAAAGTGATTGGACATGTTGGTGAAGAAATCTTTTTCAAAATGATCAATTTAACAATAAATGTATCAGAAACATTGATCCATGTATGGCCACCTTCATCCACCTGGGCGTTACGCAAATGGGACACTTTTTTTAAAAGCATGCCATGGGCAATTGTTAGTGCTCCCTGCTCCACATCCCCGGCATGATCAATTATAATGTTGGGGATGTGCGTGGGAAAAAAAAATGACTCCCTCCCCCAATGAGGTCTTCGAGGTGAACCCGGAAAGATCTGCAGGTCTGCTGATAGGGAGAAACATGGGCTCCCTCCACAGGTGAGAATGCCCAAGGTTAGCGTGAAATGATTATCGTTGGTCAGTTAACTTGGGGTGAGTTTGTTTACAAACTAAACATGAGGTTAAAACTCTTTCAAAAGGGTTTACCCATACCCAACTCAGAGTACAGCTCTTTCCTGATTTGAAAAAAAAATAGGGACGATCCTTATTGGCTGTAGATTTGTCTATAGCAGTGATGGTGAACCTGATCTCAAAGTGCCGGCATGGCAACTTAACCAGAATTACACATACACAACTCGTACACACAGGAAACATGTAAACACACTCCACTTTCTTATAAGATAGAATAGGAGAGGGAATGGGGCGAGGTGTGCAATCAGAAGAGAGGGGAAGAAAACTGACAGCACTGAGAGCGGCTGCAGATCTTTCCTCTGTGCTGGCCGACAGCTTGCTTGCCCACAGAGAGGGCTCCGAGTGCCACCTCTGGCACAAGTGCCATAGGCTCACCATCACAGCTCTATATTTAATGGGTGCACATAACTGTTTTAGTGAGCTCCTCAGATGAGTACCAGGAGATGGCATATGAAGGGTGGTCTTCCTCACTGTCCTCTGTGTCAGCCTACTGCATGGTAGATTCTGCTGCAGATGTTCCTGATTGAGCCTCCGAGTAGCTGTCTCCATCCACAGCTGGCTTTGTGTCACATGTAACTCTCACAGTACAACATTTGAACCCCCAGATCTCATACCTCAGTAGTACCACCCTGACATGTTCTTGGCTTAGTAACTAACCTCTGAGACTAGCAGCAAACCAAATGTCAACCTTTCAGTCATATTCCAGCTGTCACACAGTGCTTTTCTCTTGCCAGATTTTACCCATCACATATGCCTACTCTGACTTTCAATCCCCAGATCTCCAACACCCTTAGAAGTCCTATCTTTTTTTTTGGATTAGTAATTTACATTCCCAATTTCACCCCCCTAACTGCAACCTTTCATAGTTATTCATATTTCCCTGCTGTTATCCAAGTGACATAAATTGTATACATTTAACTGCTGCCCCCCCCGACACGTAGTGCCTCCAAGTTGTTAGTACACATATGAGCTGTGTAACAATAATGCAGGTACACAGAGCTAGTGTTTGGCCCCTTTTTGAGTACCATAGTACCACTTACGTGCACTCCTGTATATATTCCATGAGTATATCAAGACATAAAAAAATTTCTATCAACAAAAAGAAGCACGGCTGTATCATTTCAAAAAGCAAACCAGAATCAGCTTTCAAAAAACTAATTTTAATCAAAACAAAAAAAATTGTTGATCATTAACAAGTTTATAAAACAGTGATTTAGTTACATAAATAAATTGATATCAGTGTATCAAATCTTAATTACTTTCAACTTCATGAGCATGTTTACATGGGGTGATGAAGTACAACCGTTTTTACCTAGTGTAATAAATAAAATGAACATGTCTTTTTTTTTCCTAAATAAAAATACTTACAAACATACCTAAAGCATGTTCTCCAATGAAGGGAACAAGAGACACTAGACAACTTTTGCACCAAAAACATAAAAAATAAAATAAAAAATAAAACGGCTTTAGAAAGCACAAGGATACAGAACAATTCAGCGAAAAATTAAAAAAAAAGACACAATATTGGAACCAAGAAGTTGGTATTGAATAATAATGAACAAGTTTGGTAGTTAGATCTCCAGTTTGGTTATTTTAAAGCATTAAGACAAGGCAAGATAGAAGGCTGTTTTTTTTTTTCTCTCGAGTAAAACGAAAAACAAAAAGAACCAAAAATCAAATGAAACTAGAGACGAGTTTGAACAGTCATACTACACAACTTTCTGCCCTGCACAAAGTCAAAATACCTACACAGAAATATATATATATTTGTGCACAACAGGTTAGCTTATTGTTAGCTTGCTGACAAAGGAGTCATGGATGATTCTTTTTTTGGATGCTTTGTGTTTGGAAACAATGAAGTGTCTTGGAAGATCTCTCTACAAGGGAGGCCCCGATCCCCTTTTTGTGGCATATTATATGCTTAATGCTAAGGCTTTCGGCTCTGGCTGTATACAAATGTCCTTTAAGAAGCAACTCACAGGCTGTGTGCATTGGAAAGGAAAACTCCAGACAAACTCCAAAGTGCAGCGAGATCTGACCTGACCGGCACGGTGACATTAATGCTCATCACTCCTGGATGCTCTGATCGTACTGGGTCACAATAACTGTTGCACCACCGTCAAGAAATCCAGCCATGGGCATTCAGCTTGTACAAAGCGTGCACAGCATTTTCTTCCAGTCCATTTGCATCTTTATATGAATCTCGTAAAACTATTTGAGGAGATTATATGGCATTTCCATTCAGATCTGTCTGATGCTAAATTTCTCTTGGGCAGTAGTGGTATCCCCGAAAAGCAGCATGGGATATATACACAGAACACCTTGTAATCTGTTCATATTTGCCAGGGATGGAAGGGATTGGTATTCCTATATTAAAACAACAAATTTGGCGAAGGCTCCCCCCTCTCGCATCATTACCACCATTTCCCTAATGGTAGTAATGATGCGAGAGGGGGAGCCCTCGCCAAATGTGTTTATTTTAATATAGGAATACCAATCCCTTCCAGGATACAGGAAAAACAGGAGGACACCTAGGGCTCACCTGGACCAGGTTAACTATCCTAAAAGATACCCATACACGAGTTCGATGTTTTGTTTCTGTGCATATTCGGCAAATGATCATTCAGGAATTGAGCGTGAAAAACCCTTGTTTGATCAATCACTCAATGGAATGTTGAGCGAACAGGAAACCAACATGTTGGTAAATCCCTGTTTGACTTTACCAGGGTCCCCTTCACATGTATAGTCCGGGAATCAATTGCACAAAGCATTCGATTTGTCAATCGAACAGGTATTGGACAGTGTATGGGCACCTTAAGTGTAGCTTGGGGTTACTGATAATATTTATTAAAATCTACCCCAAGGCACACTGGGGATTACGGCTAGGGAGGTTAAGTAGTACTTAAGCCCCCCATAGATGGGCCGTTCGCGCAGACCGAAAGCCGTGCGCGCTCCCACCGAGCACATAAAGGTCGGTCGGCCGCAACTATAGGAGAGTCCACCTTGAGGATCCGACCAAAAGAGCCGGCAGGTCGAATCGCACAGATCTGTCCTGCAAGGTTTTTTGTGCCTGAACCTCCGATCCTGCGCTGCAGGCTGTTAATTGGCTACAATCTGATAGGAATCGCATAAGTTAGTGGAACACACGGGATTCCTGTCCGTTCTCTAGCCGACCCCTCACAGTGTGGCGACGTCACAACGCTGTGAGGAGTCTGCTAAAAGCCGGCCATCGATCGATAAGTCTATGGCCGGCTTTAAGCATAATAATAGATGACCTTAAGGGGAACGGTTCTAGAGTTTATGAAAGATGCTAATCAATGACAATTCCCTACATGTAAAGCTGATCTTTAACAGCAGTACAAAGTATTATGCTGCATGCTTGTGACTGAAACTACTGAAGGAATCGCTGCATATGTAGCTCAGATGTTCAGAACACCAAACCAGGTTATATTTTTTTGGAACCAGACTACCAATGGCAGTTTACATAAACCCTTGTGAGAAGTCTGCTAGCATTTATTGACTTCCGAGTTTACCATGTCCAAAGGCCGGGAGGATGCTTTGAACCCTTTGTCAGACATATGCATTGCTTTTGTACAAGCTGAAGCCCATGTGTACCACCCACAACTGAAGGTAACCGTCACCATCAGAATCTGTATTGGTGTTTGCGCAGTACGCCTGACCTGATCTCTTACTGTATGCTGTATTCTATTCTTTGGAGTTCTCCACAACATTACTGAAGCAAAAAAGCGAACAAAAACCAAAAATTTAAAAAAAAGTGTCCCCCAACCAGTATCAGCCAAGCCATGCAACAAATGGAGGTGGCTCCGCATAGATGCCCAGCATGTTATGATCACCACCTTCGCCAACACTACAAAAAGATTTAAATAAAATAAAAAAAAGGCGCATGTCTCGCTTTGATATGCTTGCTTCCTTTGTGTTTTAGTTTGTTTAAAACCAAGCTACTGCAGCTTCAAGTATCTTGCATTACATAGAATATTTGTTTTTTTTTTTATAAATTAGTTAATGTTATACTTTGTTTTCAATATTCAGACATATACTATAATATATATACAGTACAATAAATGCTCTCATTCTTTTTTTTTTGTTGTTTTTTTTCTTGATAATCCCTGAGAATGTATGTTGACAGTCGCTAAGTTTCCACATGCAGTTATTATTGTGGTGTCATGCTTAGAAGATGATCTGCATTGCAAAGCCACATTTGGTCAGCCTTAACGGTTTTAAATATCAGCATTGTCGTCTTATTGGGGTTCCGTGGTTGCCAAGGTTGAAATGTAAGTATGAAATAGAGAGTAAAGCTGAATCCATTCGAGGTACTTGTCATAGGATGGAGGGTAAAAGGATTTTTTTTTTTTTTAGTTTGGTATTTTTCAAGATTTTTCTTAAAGCCATTCGTGTTTTCTTTTATCTTTGAGGCTGTGAACGAATACAGAAAATGAGAGCTATGTGGGCTTTTGCCACTAGACAACATATACTCAGTGTAAACCAAACCTTGAACCTCTCTCATACACACAGATAACTGAAAATAAAAAGGGAAAAAAAATATATAAAATAAAAAAAAAAATATAAACACACAGACTTTCACAACATGACAATTTTGTTTGCAAACTCAATTGAACTATACACATAATACCGGTGTGGCTCTTTTTTTTTTGTATTGTTTTGACTTTTTTTTTCTTAAGTTAAAAAGGATATAAAGGCAGGCTCAAGTATAAACAAACTTTTTCCCCTCCCCTCCCCCATTCACACATTGTCAACCAAACCGCTCCCGGACCAACATCATCAGTTTCTTTTTCCCTTTGTAAATTTGTTTTAGGTTGTCGATGAACTGTGTAAACTGAATGTGTCCGTCGTGAGCCATTAAGAAGGTCTCTCGGGCCTTGCTAAGGAACTCTATAAACTCGCTGTAGTGTCGAGGACTGATGTGCGTCAGCCGTGAATGCGTTGTGTTTATGTAGGCCCCGATCGTTGCATCCAAGAGCTGTCGCAAAGGGGATTTGTCCAGTGACATAAGCTTGCCAGAGTTCCTCCGTCCATGAAGTCCCACCATTCCAGGCGTGGTCAAAGTGCACCTGCGCAGAATGTCCGAAAGTACTGTCGCGCATTTGACACTTGTGACCACTAGAGGTATAATCGCGGCTAGCTCGTTTTTCCCAAGCGAGTGGCTGAGTGCGCATGCCCACAAAACGTCATTAATGGCAGGGTGTGTATCCTGGTTGTAACTCAGGTTCAGGTGTGTCATGGCCAGGGTAGCCAGCTTGTACGCCCTCATGGGGTAACCACGGTGCTCCATGTACCGTGCTATCGTAAAAAGCTGTGTGTAGCTCATGCCAGTTGTAGCAGCATCCAGGACAATTTGGTAAGCAGTCTCAAAAGCTATGTGATCCTTTTCACATAAAGTAAGTGCTGAGAGGGCACAGTTTTGGGGGTCCTTCATAGCACACTGGAGCGCAAGCGTCCTAGCACTGCTGGCCAGCTTTTCCTGCTGATGGCAGTCGAGATGCAAGCGGACAATGGTGCTGTTGGACATCACCGTTGTAGCAACAATGCTAGTGGCCTCTGTTGGAGTGAAGAGAGTGAACCAGCTCTGCATGATGCTGTCCAGTGCATAAACTCCTGCATAGAGGAAAAAGAAAAATGAATGTCGTATCTCATGAAATATTCTTATTACACAGCAGAGAAACCCAAACGTATCGGCAAGCACAGCTGAACGCCATGGAGGTTGTGGCTTGAAAAGCCGCCGTATGGGAGATTGTACTCCGCTGTGATTCCCCGCCCTCCCCCCAGCCCTCTACACAACGCCAGTGCCAATAAAGCTAGGCATACATGGTTCGATTTTAGATCTTGATACTTTCATTGGACACAGATCCGCAAGTGAATCCAAAGTAGATCCACATGGAAGGTTTGATTGTAATACGACCAAAATCGAAGATTTTAGTTTCGATCACAAAACACAGGAAATGGTCATATATAAATAGTGTCCATATAATACAATAGACCCGATCAACAAACACAATGCTAAGCTTTTAGTTTGATCGTTTTACAATCAACGAAAATTTCCTAACATGTATGATCATTTTCCGATCAAGGTTTTGATTATCGAAAAATTTTTGCAGATCGAACCATGTGTGCAGTATACGATTTAACTCTGATTTATCTAAACTTTAAAGCGGACCTACCACATTGTAGGTCACTTTGCACTATCGGCATCAGACTTCCAATAGATAGGGCAATCACTGTCCAAAATAATAAAAAAAAAAAACCTTAAAGCAGGAGGGGCGAGTTTTTCCGAGGTAGCCCCTCCCATGCTGTGACATTGCGCCTCGGGCGCTTGTCATAGCTAAAAGGGCTCCCGGGAAATCATCGCAGCTGTGTCTGCAGCCCCATAATGCTCTGCCTGTCCTCTGTGACGTCTCTGTCACAGCCGATGCACTGTGCAGCTCCTGTCTCCTCTGTCAGCAGAAAATGCCCCCTCCCTCCCCCTTCTCTGTCTCCGGAGTTCGGCATTCTTGTGTTGCTAAGCTGTCAAAGTGTTCATAATAAGAGAAGGAGGATGGAGGATACAGGAGCTGTGAGGGCAGAGAAGTAAACAATGACAGTCACATGGGAGGTGTTCTGTCAGTGCAGCGCCTCAAATCCTCCTGTGTGTCCTCCACCATCACCTCCTATCTACCTAACCTCATCCTCCGTGTGCCCCCCAAATCCATGTCACCCCCATAACACCTCCACACTGAACCCCTTCACCACCATGTATCATCTCCAGTCTCTCCTTCTCTTTGTGCTTTCCCCATCACCTAATGTCATCTTCATCCTTCAACTTCACGTCAAATTCCATTTCTTCCTGTCACCTAGTGTCATCCCATCCTCTGGCTTCACTTCAGTCTCAATCTCTCCTGTCTCCTACAGTGTACATGTCTCCTTCAGCTTCACTTCTGTCTCCTATGCAAACTGCAGCACATAGATCTCTGGAAGGACCAGAACTGTCCTCCCATACCAAACCCTTTGGGATTGGTAAATATGTCTGCAGGGGAGGGGCACCTTAGTAATGTCCAACAGAATGGGCGGACGTGGCTTCAGGTGCCAGTACTTAAGATGGTGCCTTACGGAATGAGGAAGTAAAGATTGAGGTTTTTTTTCGTTTTTAACCGCTTTAATCGTATTAGGTCGATTGAAGCTAGGCATACATGGTTCGATTTTAGCGTTCGGATGCCAGCGGTGTGTGGGTGGTAAGCCACGCCCCCTTCATTAACATGAGAGCCGATGACTTGGGGCTGGAAGGAATCCGTGAGCCTGCAGCGATGCAGAATCGCTGCCAGTTCACAGAGCACCGGCGATTATTCTCGATCCCAGCATGGGCACATTTTGTTCTAAGAACAAACTGACCGTACTGAGTTTGAGCACAACATCAGGGAGGTTTACTTTGTTAGACTAGGTTGTGTGTCCTTTGTCTACCCATCAACAGCGCATGGATTTTTACATTTTATTGATCTATTTATAGGAAGATCTGCAGGCAATATTAAACTGGCCACCTGCACAGTATACCTTGAACTGCAGCTAAAACTAGAACTCCATTTTATAGGGTGCAGTAGGGACACATGATGGCAACAATCACAGTTTATAATTATTACCGGATTATTTTGATCATCTTGAACGTCTCAAACTCCTCTTACCCACAGACAATGCCACAACGCTGTATTGTGTCAAACCTGACAATTCCAAAAATTCTGTGCAAAGAGGACAGACAAGTCTTCGTTTTACATACCTACTTCAGTTGCACAAGTTACCAGCCATCGAACCATTTCGCGACGCCGCCAGTTTAAAGTGGATAAGGTCATACGCATTACCTGAAAGGTAACAGACAGGTGAAATTATGTCAGAGGAAAAGTGTTCAATGTAACACTCAAAGCATGATAATTGTATTCATACCACGGAGAGGAAAACCTGCCTAGACACAAGAGCTTTTAGGAGCTCATTTGCATGTAAGTATCCTAGAAAATGTAACATGGCAGATCACCAGTCCAGAAGTGCTGCATTTGCTTTCTTTGTTGTCAGGATTTTACTAAGTTATATTGTTATGGTGATAAAGTATTGTCCTCTTAGGACAGATGTATTGACTTAAAATGATGGAGGAGCAGTGGTGTCATTTATTGGCTGCTTACTCCCGAGTTATTCTATGGCAGGCTTTGTGATGGTTGAAAAAGAGCCACTCAAAACACGAACCATTGTTCTTGTTGAGCCCTCCAGCATCTGTAAGCCGGAAGTGATCTCATCCCCAACCAGGAAGTGAGGTCATCCTGGAAAGCACATGGCCCTGAGGGATCAATCCTTTTAAACCTGCCTTAATGTGGGTATCTTGTCTTTTTTTTTATTCTATTCCATATAATTTAACCATTTACAGTACCCTACTTTGTTGTACTAGGTTGTGCGCCTCATGTCCTTGTTCCTATTTGTGACACTGTCGCAAGTTATGCCAATTTAGTACTTTACATCAATGCTTTGGCCCCTCTGCCATTGCGGGATGTTTGAACTGAATGAATTCCAATAGCAAACACTCCTGATAACTACTATAGAGACTGCTTATGGATATATACTGTAGGTCTCAAGGGAAACATGGCTATTCCATTTATACAACCTATTTTTTTTCCTCTTTCCAAATGTATGCTATTCACCACTCGGGAAAAGAAAAAAATTGATTCCACACACACTTTGGCAAAGCTATTAAGGATCCCATAGATAACCATTATGAGGAATCAATAATAAACTAAGCCTATGCATAAGTTTCCACTCTGGAGGTACAGACAGAACCACCAGCACAGCAATGCAGACTACTACAAAGATACCGAAAATGTTTTATTTTCCTTTAGTTTTCAATGTCTCAAGGCTTTGTTTTGTCACTTTACTGTGGTTTTACTGCTGTCCACAGTCATTACTCCTATTTGCTGGAGCGGTTACCATGGACTTAAAAGTATTCTAAAGGAATCCACATGTGGGGTTCTAGTGGGGTGGGGTTCTAGTAACTAGTTTCCTAGTAAGAGCACCATCAAGAGTGATGCCACCTTTTATGGTCTAATACCAGCCAACACTAGGAATGATATCACAGACATGGTACATAAGCAGGATCTTGCTGGTGATACCCTAGGGTACCTGTATGATTATGCTTTTATTTTTCTTTCATTTTTAATCTATTTATAATTTCCCACCCACTATAAAGGCTCTTACGGATATAACTTCCTTTTTGGAACATGTTCCGGAAATTATGCCAATGCTATTTAGAAGGTTGCCTTAAACATGGTATGAAGGCCTAGGGGCAAGGCTATGGGGGTTTTTGGGTGGTCAGAAATCATCAATGTCCTCATTGGTTGTCTCAGTTGAGGTACCCATACACATGTGGATAGCCACTCGATCGGCGGTCATTTGGAGACATCACACCGTGCACGTTTATAACCATCAATCACGTGGCCATCTACTGCAGTCACCCTGCTTGTGAACAGGAGTGTTTGATAGATCTGTCGAACCAGTTACATGTCTGTAAATCCTGGTCGATTGTGGATGGGGACACACAGCTTAAAGCTGGGACACAGGAAAAGGGGAAGAGTCAAGCACAGACTGCAGTGTGAGCCCCCATCCTTGGAACCATCCTGTGTCCCGCTCTCAGCTCATCTAGTAGGAAATTATCACACACAACGGTGTACACAGGACCAGGGTCCCCATCAAACAGGAAATAATGTGCAAAGCGGTGTACGCCACCACACTGCTATCGACCTGTGTATGGGGAGGGGGGGCTTTAGAGTTAATAGCATGCAGAGGTTTTTTCCAAAATATACAAAATATTTACAATATGCAAAATTTTCAACATCTGCACTCTATTGTGTGTTAACTTAAAAAAAACTAGGTGAATGCACAGGGAATGTAGCAAAACTCTAAAAGCCATAAACAGACTAGACCCAGAAATATATACCTGTATCAGAGTAAAAAACAAGAACCCAAACAAACACTGAACACAAATTCAAAAAGTCTACAAACCTGAAGGCCCAGCTCCAAAGATACTTTTAAAAGAGTTATATCTGGTAAACTGTCCATTAAAGTCGCAATTTTAAATGCATCCTGTGCAAGTTTAAATATGTGCGATGAGGAGTGGATGTTTTTCTGGATGGATTCTAACACTGTTTCCAGTCGCCTAACATCACCTGCAGGGGAGAGGAAAATACAATTTTGGAATTACTAAATGGTTAAAAGGCCACTCCGTGGCAGCACCATTTACATTATTCTATATATAAAGTACTTAAAACCTTTTTCCTATGAAATACTTACCTAAACCATGCCAGATGAAATCTAAAATCTGTCAAAACAAAAAGGGATTTCCCTCTTGAAATGCCAGTTACCCACCAGTTATGATGGTGCTCTGGGGTTAAATACAGCGGGAGTTCCTGCACTGGCCATTCTATGGGTCCTGGACCAGCACAAGATCCAGCAGGGGGATGCATATAGAACCAGGTGAAGGGAAGTTTGCCCAGGGAAATTAATATACAGGATGAAGAAATGCATAACCACTAAAAAGGCAATCAAATATGAAAATAAAAACCCTCAAAACTATAGACATTCAACTGACAACAGTTGAGACTGCGGGCAGCAGGCATTCAGAAACTGCTAAATTAAATCTACATGTGCGTATCTGCATATAAATAAAAAATATTTGGGACGCTGAATTTGTCACCATCAATGGTCACTCTACAGCACTACCACAGAAATCAAATCATAAACCTCCTGGGTGTTTAACCTGAGTTAAATTAGGGTGAGTTTCTTTGCTCATTAAACTCACCCTAAGCCAACTGCGGGCATACTTGCCAGTCCACCGAAATCCTCAGGCGATTCTCTGTATCTGTATACCCGTCGATGCTTCCAGGTCCACCCCAATGATGCCAAACGGGCAGGGGGTAAGTGGTGCCATTGACCACTATGTAATGAGGCAGCGGAGCTTTCTATGAGCATGGAAAATTGCAGCGGATTTCATTGTTATCCACCGCGACTGTAGGAGGTTAAAATAAACGGTGTACCGTTGGTGGCTATATTTGCCAAACCCAAGTTCTTTGGTAAAAGCAGGCATGAATTTACTGGTAGCAGCCATCACTCAGAAATTGTACAACACACAAAACTATCTGCCCGCCTCGGCACAGTTCTGTATACACATTTTTTGAATTAAGGGAAGAAAAAAAAAAAAAAAAAAAAAAAAAAGAGAAGGAGAACTTGCTTTGAAAGTTGTCCATATCACTGTACCTTTGGCTGCGGTCAGCATTGTAGATGCCAGCTCACACTGCTGCGACTCAATATGACTCAGGGTAAACCAACGGGGGTAACGGTTAGGAACAACTGAGGCGATGTGGTGCGGGCGGGACATGTCTCCAGTGGGAGCTGTAGATTCCAACACTAGCAACCTGCGGACACAGAAACTTCAGTGTGAACACAGTCCAAGCCAAGAGTTCCAATCAACTCCACAGAGAACAAGGCACAATCCTAGCACTAGGGAACTTCAACGAAATACTCACTTGCTTTGTCATAACAGGTAAATAATGACAGATGCAACTAAATGTAACTTTTTTTTTTTTTTAAACCTGCATCTATACATAGACACTATATGTCCTCTGCAAACCTGAGCTTGAAAGGGGCAACAAGAATATATGATAAATTTAAAGTTCATTTGCACAAAATTAAGTCCGGCTGGAAAGGAGAAGGTGGGAATAGAAAAGTCTAGTAAACTTGCACTTTAAAAGTGTAACAACTAAAACCCGGCCAACACAAACCTCATTGCTCGCAGTGCAATTTTGTATGCCAGTTCAGCATCGTGAGGTAGGAGGGAGGTGAAGAGATACTTGGCAAATGTGTGCATTGGAATACTCTCTCGATGGATGATTTCACCCAAACCACTGTATGGTCCAGCTGTGGAGAGAAGACATGACTTCATTATAATAAATGCCCATTTCTCATAAAGCATTACTTCTGGAATTTCTCTCCAGAATTCAGGAGGACGACAACAATGAAATGCCCAAACACAGATCTATTCATCTCTATCCAACCCTTATTGAACCTCCAGGGCATTATGGGCTTTTTCGCGCCATTTACACACACACTGGTGGTGCGTGGGAAGAAAAGCGACACCCCCTCCATTAACATGGAGGTCTATGGTGCCACCCCCTTCGTATAGTCTTCGAGCCTAACGCCCAGGAGGTTAACTAAACAAATGTGGTCTATACATACATACAACATTTCTAAACTGAGGAATTAGAACATTAGAGGAATGTCAATCTAATCCATGTGTATGACTTCAGTTTTCAATGAAAAAATAATACATTAGCTTACCATACACCTTTAGAAGACTCCACACAATTCCCATTAAATCTACCAACAACTGTGTAGTGCCGGGTCCTCCCTGATAGCAGTGATATATACCTTCTAATCACCATGTATTCTATCAGGGAGGACCCGGCACTACATAGCAGTGATTCTATGTATTCTATGTAGTGCCGGGTTCTCCCCGATAGTGATCTATACCTTCCAATCACTATGTTTTCTATCGGGGAGAACCCGGCACTACATAGAATACATAGCGATTGGAAAGTATAGATCACTGCTATGTATTCTATGTAGTGCCGGGTTTTCCCCGATAGTGATATATACCTTCCAATCACTATGTATTCTATCGGGGAGAACCCGGCACTACATAGAATACATAGCGATTGGAAGGTATATATCACTGCTATGTAGTGCCGGGTCCACCCTGATAGAATACATAGCAGTGATCTATACCTTTCAATCGCTATGTATTCTATGTAGTGCCGGGTTCTCCCTGATAGAATACATAGTGATTGGAAGGTTTAGAAAGGTTCTCATATTACATAGTTTTGGTAGAAGAAAATCTGATTGTACAGAAATTGTATGGTAAGATTGCAAGGTGTATGGGGACAGAGACCTAAATAGGGAGGATCAGAATTGGACAACCCTGATCTGACTGGTTACATTACGCACCGCTGTTCTCTCCCCTGCTCTGACCTAAAGAAAGGTAAATTGATAAGACACCATTGCACGCTGTACAGATTTCTGCAGGGAATTGGGAAGCAGATGGAACCAACTCTTCATCCTGTCAGCATCTAATAAATGCAGCGGTCGGGCGTTCCTCTGCTAATGATCAATACAGCAGAAAAGGAATGTAAAGCTATTGTCGAATAATTAAAACCATACAGCAGCATGCTGCGCGGGAAGATCGGTTATTCCTATGAACGAAAATGACATTTCCTAAAGGAGGATTCCACCATCATGCAACTTTAATGCATGGCCTATACTTTGTCTAATGCAAATTTAAATCGCTTTCATGGAAAGCTTTTCCACTGGAGCTCGCACTGACTACATTTACAGGGTAAACTGCTTTGGTGTAAAGGTAAGATGTATAGATTTTCTGAGCACAGGGCTGCACCTACTGTATAAAACATAGCTCGTGCTACACAAAATACAAGATGACACAGATGGATAGATAGTAAGCATTTTAGACAATCACAAGTGAACACTTAAGGTACATACAAGCTGTATGAGGTGTGCTAGGAGATGCAACTCTTTAAAAAAATAAAATAAAAAAAATAAAATAAAAAAAATAAAATCTCTACCTCCAACCCCAAACTACCTATTTGTTGTGATCTTAAGCCGATTCCCGGCCATAGTTGTGGGCGACCAACCGCCGTGCTCGCTCTCGCAAAACACATAAAGGTCGGTCGCCCGCATCTACGGGGGAGCCCACCTTGAGGATGCGACCAAAAAAGCCAGCAGGTCGGATCGCATGCGGGGAAACACTAGTGTATAGGAAGAGCCTAATCTATGGTCATTTAGATGCAATTTTAAATTCCTGGATCTTGTGCGATTCACACTATATTATGACAGCAGTATCTCTTATTATCGTTCCAATACAACACTGAAACAAAATGCTGAATACCATCCCTAAGTAGGGGTCCTCCATGTGTAAGAAATGAACGGGGAGCACTGGTGTGTGGAGCCCCTGTTCGATTCCAAGGAGGGTTTATTCAAACGGAGACAGGTGGTTGTGAATGATGAGCATTGTGACTGGGAAAACTAAACACAGTAGGGGCTTTCTGAGTTTGAGAAACGACAGTAAATGTTTATTTGTTAACCTCCCTAGTGATTGAGACAAACCCAGTTCGTTCGGGTTTCTTCCCAAATGCTAGGTGACCGGGGATTGGGAGAACCAGATATATCCCTGGAAAGCTACAGCATTTCTGGGGTTGCATCACCGCCATAAAAAATGGGCGGCCACGGCATAGACCTTCATGTTAATGGAGGGGCGTCAGTCCCCCAAGCCCACATCGCCAGTGTCATGGATGACCTTACTGGGGTGGGGGGAGGGCGGTAATTTTAAGCAGTGTACAGAACTTGTATGGTAAGATTATACAACTTTTGTTCTTCCAAAACCATGTAATATGAGGACCTTTCTAAACCTTCCAATCACTATGCATTCCATCAGGGAGGCCACTATACTACAAAGTTCTTGGAAATTGTATGGAGTGATCCAAAGGTGTATGGGGGGGGGGGGCTTAAGTAAAATAAGATTCACATATAGGTTTGAAAAGAGAAGAGTCTATTCTTTCCAGCAGATGGAAAGAAAAGACTTAAAACGTCTTGAAGTTATGTGTAAAGATTTGGACAGTGCACATGTGATTGCCAGAGATGTCACATTAGCCAAGGAAAGCAGCAGTGCAATAAACAACCTGAACATGTTTGGTTTCTTTTATAAGCTCCTCACCTTCTAATAGGAAGACTGCTTGTTTTCTGAAGATCTTCACCAGCGTATCTTCCAGATCGATTTCTTGGAGTTTAGAGATGAGCTGCTCTTCATTCCGGCAGACCTTCTCTTGTGCATACAAGCCATCTGGCATGATCCTTTGTTGCCCCAGTCCTATCAGAGCCACCTCCACAGCCAGTGTTAAGTAAGACTCTCCTTCTTCTAGGAACTTGTGGGGAGACAAGTGTTGATATTCCTGAGACTTGCAATGCCCAAAGCCATCTGTAACACAAAAGTGGAGAGCTTTAAAATCAGTACAAGTGGTCCAATATCCTACTAAGTTTGAACTGAAAGCCAATCCAAGGCCCTGTGTTTGTTTCCTGTGTTGGATGTAAAGAGGAAACTTCCCATTTTTATACAACACGGAGAGCTGCGTTTTCATTGTGGCGACGCATGGTGTTGCTGGAGACACAGAAAAAAAAGCACCTGATCAGCATCGGGAGTAGATTTTCTGCGTTTTTGGAACGCTAATAGGATGCGTTACTGCTGTTGCACCCTGAACCGCAGGCAACCACCAGCAAATCATTTAATTTATCTTCAGTGCAGGTAAAAAAAAATGGCCCAATTGTGCAGCTGCAGATTGCAAATGAGCCAATTCCCATGCCAATACAGAATCATCTCTAATGTAGAACATCAGTTTTCTGAGGTCCAGCGACAAAGATTCTCAATATCAGTCAAAGCACTCCCATCACCATCACCACTGTTAAATTATTGTTGCATTCTAAAAATGCTAGAAAAGCTAGCCATACACCTTTAGATCTTCCAACAACTATGTAGTGCCGGGTCCTCTGCGATTGTACACAGGTAGACTTGATGGTTTAGAAAGTCCCTCATATTACATGGTTTTGGTAAAACAAAAGGAGATCTAAAGGGAATCTGACAGAGAAATCTAAAAGGTGTATGGGGACCCTAAATCTGGATACCACGCATCCAAGCCATTGCAAGTGAAGTGAAATCCGGTACGGTGAATACATCATTGACCTTGAATTGCTGACCCCAAATGGCGGGACAGCCTACACATAGTACACAGTCTCTTTCCACACTGATGTTGTGTTCTGGCACACTGGTTCCATTTTCTACAGAAGCAAAAAGTCAATAAACCTGCCTCCAATGTACATAAAGCACAAGTGCGGCAACATTTTTAATGCCGATACTGCACAGAGCGCACACAAACACACGGCTCTAACAAGCAAGGCAACAGAGGCTGGAAGTTCCCAGCTACACAACAATTTATCATTCAGCTATTCCGAACCATGAAAGCATTTTTCCATGAACTGCAGAGCACTAGAAACTCCTACACAGTCATCTCTGGAGGCAGCGCCTGGACTAAGTGCAAGATCAAAAGTTCCTGGGCAAAACACCAAAGAGCTGTTTGTTCACGTGAAGCCATCCCTGAGGCTTCCAATCAGCAAACTCCAAGAAGCGGAGCTAAAATCGGTTCTATGAAGCCGCCTCATGCAGCAAAGTAGTGGAGAGAATGCCACTAAAAGGGTTTGGGTGATGCCGGCCTAATCCATAAAATGAGAATTATGCAGATGTGATTTCAAATCCCTGAAACAAGAGGACGGCAGACACAAACAGAACATAACATGATCCAACCAGCGGAATGAAGACAACCCAATCCAAAGTCAGATTGATATATTCAGAGTAAATAAAGATTGGCCTTCCGAACTTTAAGGGCTCGCTTACACTAGCCGCGTTGCACCTACGCTAATGTGCAGTACTATGTAAATGCTGAAAAGTACACATGTTTGCAGGTGCGGTGCAAACGTCTCCCATACACTTGTATGGGCGACACAAGCACAACGAACCAACGGCAAGATACAGGGGTTTTTTTCTGCCAGTAACGGATGTGGTAGAGTACCTGCTACCATGCCAGTTGAGGTCAAGTACAGTTCAAAAATGCCCATAAGGCCTTGTTTACACTAGCTGCATTGCAGCAGCGGTGCATTATAGTACTGCAGGGCCCCTAGTGTCAATGCAATAGGAAACCTGTGTACCTTATTAGACTTGCGCTTGTGTTTCTGGCAGCGCAAGCATCTTCCATACAGTTGTATGGGAGATGCAAGCACACAGCAATTTCTTTTTTTCATGGTTACTGACAGAGAACTGTCAAACATCACATTAGTCTCTCCTCTTATCCTGGTGAATTTTGATCACTGCACACTGCCTGCACCATTTCTGTAAAGGGAGATGGGTGCAGCTAGCAGAGCAGATATATCAAATGGAGAAAGTGCCGGGGGGGGGGTTGGGCATGGAAGTAATGGAAGTATTCCGGGGGCCACAGCTGCAGACAGTTAGAGTATGTAATGTGTATGCGTTTGTGTGTGTTTGATTCTGTGAATGATTTATCTCTCTGCATGGGTGTGAATGTTAGGTTTTCACACCAATCCACATAGAAATATTCAATAAGTTTGTATGAGTTGTATTTCAGATAACGTTTGAGCACCATGTCACATTCGTACTAGTTCACAATACGGCACTATAAACACAGCTAGTGTGAAGTGGCCCTACATCTGATACTGTGTAGTTTTCTTAACAGGAACACGATCAAACTCATCCCCATTCAAAGAGGGGCCCTGCAGGGAAAGTTAGGGAGTCGCTGCTCTAGTGAAAAGCAATGTAACATGTGCTGTAAGGCATTGAAGAGGTGTGCAGGGGCCTAAAAGGCATTGGTGTCGGCTGCCATGACCAGGAAGTGGCTTCGGCTTGCCAATTGTTAAAATGCTGGCGCCAAGAATTAAAAATGTGAGGAAGGTAATTTTTTTTATTCTGCTGACGGGTGACGTGTCTTTCGTGTGTGTGTTTTTTTAAGCCGCTTTAATGTTAATAAGGTGGATTCTAAAATACACTTTTCTCACATAATCCTCAAGGCTTGTATCTTCTGCATTTCAGGTTCACATACATAGGTAGATTTTGTGTTGAATTTCAGAATGATCAATCGCCGTATGGGAATCAAACGCTGCCTGCGCTATGTGTGAATGAAACGATGCACAGGGACCCGACCATGTTGGTAAATCTGTTTGATGGAGGGTCCCCATGCAAAGTGCTGTGCACTGATTCGCTGATCGTTGAATAATCATTCGCCACGATCAATTGTACAGTGATAGTTCGGGAATAGATGTGCGTATGCCTAGCTTAAGTCATTCATCTACTGCAGGGAAAGTTAAGGAGCCGCTGCTCTAGTGCAAAGCAATGTAACGTGTGCTGTAAGGCACTGCAGAGGTGTACAGGGGCCTAAAAGGCATCCATTACAAGGAAGGAAAAAAAAAAAAAAAAAAAAAGTGGGTACAATTAGCCCATCTTCCTTCCGTGACAGAAATGAGAGTATAAAGTATATAAATGATGAGAGAAAACAAGATCTGGACACGGCCGCGAGTAAACCAATAAGTTACAGTTTAATAAATGCCTTAAAATGGCCCCATCTTCAGCTTGACACAAAAATATGATAAACCTACATTGCATGGATTATTGCATTTGGTTACATGATTTATGTCTTTCAATTTCCAAATGGTTTAACACCATCAAGAAATCAAAACAGAGAATTTAATTTCCTGGTGGAAAGTCGGCAGCGTGCGGCATTGAACGCCCCACACAATGCCTCATGACAAATCTTCATATTACCTACTTAGAAGTTAATAAAAGCTGCAGCTGGAATGCCATCAATCATTCATTACTAGCAGTGGGTATCCAGAGTCATTTAATGAAATCGTGCCATGCTGTACTCGGTGCGCTCAGAAATGACACTCATTTGTGTCACAATTATTTCAAGAAAATGGAATTCGGTTATAAAACATTAACGGATTTAGCATATTTGCTTTTGTTGAAAGATAATGGCTGGCTGGGGTGTCGCACGCATGTGGCATGGCGTGAAGGTTAAAACATGCCGCGTCCACTTAATGAGAACCATACTAGCATCAGCGCTATTCAGGTAACAATTTTATACCACCATCTGTCATGCTATCTGATTTGTTCAGCAAGGCACAGTTCAGCGCGGCAGTCATCTCAGCCACTTACCTGAAAACATTCGCTATACAAAAGACTAAGGAAAAGGGAATTATACATGAGGCCACTGACCGTCACATGAAGGGATCACTTACCTGTGAAATCTGAAAAGCCATGAAACCCTTCATCGTCCGCTTTACAAGCCTCCATGAGGCTGCTAAATAGAGTACCGATTGGATCCAAGGGATGTCCCACCCAGCCTTCCAGATTAGTGATGGATGTCAAGCCTTTGTGAAGCAGCTCTGTGAAAGGAATAAAAAACTAATTTTTACTCATATGTTATGGTGCATTACGTAATTTAAATAGCATTCAGACGTGAGCTTTCTACGCTGAAGCGCCTGCATCGCAGCCCCCTGTTCCAGCTGTAAATAACACCCAAGACTTCGGTGTGAATGCCCCCTTAATGTGTAACTTCAAGAATATCAGTGGACCTACCACCTCATAGAGAAACTTTTTCTGACAGCAGGAGGGGTGTTTAATTTTTTTTGGACACCGGATGGTTGGTGTCGGCAGCTGTGATCCAGAAGTGGCTTCGGCTTGCCAATAGTTAAGATGCCGGCGCCAAGAATTAAAAATGCGAGGAAGGTCATTTTTTGTGTGGCAGTTTACTAGGAACTGCTGACAGGCGACGTGTCTTTTATGTATGCGTTTTTGATTTTTTGTTTAAAACCGATTTAAGGTTAGTAAAAAGGTGGATTCTAGAATATCCTTCTCTATGATCTAATCCTCAAGGCGTGTATCCTCTGCATTTCAGCGGCTTTAAAAGGTACACATACACGAGTTGATTTTGCATTAACTTCCAGAACGATCAATCGCCATGTGGCAATCAAACGCTGCCCGCGCTATGTGAATGGAACGATGCACAGGGATCCGACAGGTTGGTAAATCCGTTTGATCAAGGGTCCCCATGCACTCGTATTTTTGGTGTAAGTGTATAACAATAGTTCAGAAATCGATGTGCGTATGCCTAGCTTAAGTCATTCATCTACACTAGTTTCTATTGCACCTAAACCTGATCTTAAACTTCGTTTTAAAGTATCGCATCCAAAGAGATTGATATTGCTTCAAGCAGGGTACACTAGGCTTTAACATGTACAGACTGGTGACAGGGTTACCCTCCTCCCTAACCCTCCTCCCTAACCCTAAGTCAATGTTATGCCAGTAGCATGGCTTACAATGTCCATGGTCTACTACCAACACAAACTACAGCCAACCTAAATGGTTTTAAACACAATATGCTTTTCCTAACACAAAAATTGGATGCCCGACCCAATAAAAGGCTCTAAAGAGGATGAAACCTGTGTTTACTGGGGCAATAGTAGCATCTTCTAGGCCACAAGTCAGAAAACAAAATCCAAACCTAGCAGGAGCTAAAAGCCATCACCATAAGCAAAAAAAAATGTTTAGATGCAATTTTTTTTCTCCTTGGGAAAAGGTTTAAAATAAATCTGTAACAGAGGGAATTACACCATTTACCACACACAGAACATTCATGTAAAATTAGATTTTATGCACACTCCCATCGCACCATACACATATCTATGCTGGTAAATCTGCATAAACAAAATATGTACATTCATATATAGAAACATGGCTGTATGTATGTATGTATGTAATAGACACGTTAAAGACGTATATACACACACGTGCTTCTAGAGCCCCGTAGACTTATGGAATGAGATTTGCCCATTGTACTGCTTGGCTGGAGTCCAGTTACATATAAAATGTTTTAAAGACATTATTGATGGGCATAAATTATACATAAAACTGCGGCATCTGAATATTTATTGGATTAATACAAGCCCGTTATGGTGCCATTTTATGGCATTTGAATGAGGCAGGAATGTTTAAGGAAATATTAGGCTGTACGATGTTATTAAAACCTTCCCTCCCATTTGAAGTGGACACACAGTGAGCGCATTTGTAGTGTTCAAAGCGGCTCGTGTAGCTGCGAGTCAAAGGAAGAAATATTTCCGGAGTCGTGATCTGTATTATTTATATGATCTGCAGAGAGCTACATTCATATCCAAGCAATTGAATTACCAGCTTTGGAAGGGATTAACCCTCTCTGCTCGCATGGTTAGTTTTACAACCTGGATTTCGCAGTGTTGGCATCCTTTTACATTCCTCTGCATTACACAACACTGGAATAAGCTCTCAAATTGGTCATGTTGATACAAATAAAGGACATATGCAACATTTATGTCTAAGAACGGGTCACCAAATTTTAAATTAACCTGCTGGCATATTATGGTCACACCTTGGACCAAACCATACAAACTGGAAGGGTGTTTAAACACCATAAAGGAGATGGAACCTGGACTGTACTTGTTTACATGACCCAGTGGTTCCCAAACGGGGGGGCACGGAGGTATTGCAGAGGTGAAGCAACTAGGGTGTTGATGGAGCGACAAGCAGGAAGCCAACTAGCTGCAGACAGTAAGTACAGTGCATGTAATGTGTATCTATGTGAATGATTCATGTCTCCGCATGAGTGAAGTGTGTGCATCTATGTGAATGAGGAATGTTTCGGTGTGAAATCCAAATACAGTTCTATTTCAAATAAAGTTTGAAGACCAGTTCACACAAGTAACACAATACTGCAACATAAACACGGCTATTGTGAAATGGCCCTCAATCTGAAACTGTACTTTGAATGGGGGGG
>CM070032.1:27556326-27578623 GCA_036250615.1 Ptychadena robeensis
TAATGTTCCTGTCTAGAAAAGGGGGGCCCTGCAGGGAAAGTTTGGGAACCATTGCCTTGAGAAATAAATGAAGTACCATCTATAACCGATTGCTCATTAAAGTCCATTTATCCAATCACTTCTTTAAAATTATCTTCTGTTACGACCTATTTTCATGTCATGCCTACCTTTCTTCTGTAGTCGGAACATGTCCATTCTTTTCTGTTGCTGTCTTCTCAGAGTGTTGACAATGGCTATTGCTAGTCGAAGGGCCTCCCGTGGGTAGCCATGTGACCTCAGTGCATCCACCCGCGCACAAGCAGTAGGGACATGCTCTGAAGGGAAACAGAAAGCATTAACGTGGCGTCCAAACCATTCCAAGCATTAGCGCAGAATTTCCAAAGGCCTAGTAGGAGAACAACGTCAGCCTTGTAGCCGAGCATTTCATCTACCCACCACAAATGCTTCATTTATGATTTAAGTAAAATGAGAACAAAGCAGCAAGTCACAGAACAAGTCTATTCGGCTGCACAACCTACCGTGCCAGAGGGGCCACCCACGGGAGTCAAAGAGTGAGTTTTCAGTGTCGTCATGGTAACAGTAGTTGGTGTAAAGGTCACTGCTGATAATGTACTGTAAGTGGCTATCCTGCCAGTGGAGATCGCATGCCTCGATGGCGCGTGTGAACACTGTTCGGTGAGGCCGATGGGAGGAATCTGAAGCCATGAAAACAAAGGAAGTCAGAAACAACACAACAGCTGTTAAACAATTAAACTTCAAGATATGGTCCACACTGCTTTACAAAGTCAACTATGTAGGGTGTAAAAGTGGCACCAGTTTCTTTAGAACCCTGCGCAAAACCCCTGATCTGTACCCCTACAGTAGCACATCAATATCTTCAACGCAACAAACTGAATGAGGAAACCCTGGGCTGGAACAAATCCAAAGGCTAGCGGTGAAGGAAACATGGGTGCCTAAAGCAGGGTACAGACCTGCAGATATGGGCCAGACCGATGGCTGATTCGAGCGCAGTGTGCACTCATGATCATCTATCTGGCCCATATAATGTGCGCCCTTCACTGTCAATCCTGCTCCAAAATAGCCATATCAGACATGACCGTAAATACGGCCGATGTCCAATGCTTTGCATAGAGACCGCAGGTCTCCAGGCAAAGCTTCAGCTTTGAAGCGCCATGGCAGCGTCATCACACTGTTGCAGGGTACATGGGACAGCTTAAATATCGAGCCGCCTGTACCCTGCTTTAGGCTGGCCATACATCTTTAGATCACTCTGTCAGATATCCTTTAGATCTACCAACAACTATGTAGTGCAGGGTCCTCTACCTTGAACAAAAGGTAGAATTTATGGTTTAGAAAGTCCCTAACATGGTTTTGATAAAAACAAAAAGGAGATCTAAAGGAAATCTGACAGAAATCTAAAGGTGTAGGTGAACTACTGTGCACAATGGCAGAGGTTTCCACCACTAGGACATTCTTTTAAAGACCATAGATTTGTGTCCTTCAAAACATTTTCTTGTTTTAATCGCCCAAAATACTGATTGATATTAATCCATGCTTGCTAGGTTGCTTTGGATTCTTAACAAGTAGGCCCAATGCATTTGTATAGAAAGACATATTGGTAGATTTAAACAAAAATATTCAAGGTTTAAAGCTTTTAAAACAAATACCCTATATTTTCATTAGGAGCCTACTGGGTTAAGATGCTTACCAGGGGATCATAACATGGGCACACTACTAATTTAGGGATGACTGTGTCCTAGGGACACAGCAACTAACAATGCACGCTATCCTCACCTTGGTTGGCATTTCCAGCCTGAGGCAAAGCATTGGTTAGGTTGGGTAGCTCATTGACATGGTTGCCATCTTCCCAGGGACAGACATCCACACTGTTCCACTTCTTCAGCTGTTTCAGCCAGCTGGCTTTCTGCTCAGGTTTGCAGTGGGGATTCAACACAATGCACATCCAAAGAGCACCTACACACAAAAAGGTAAAAATTTATTTAAAAACATTCCAATATGATTTTTATAGCAAAAAGTCATAGCAAAAATAAAGATAGATCTGTTTTTTAAGTTTTGTACAATTTTTTTTTCAATGTTAGTACCCTAGGCAAGGTTACCAGAGCAGTTCAAGTATTCTCTTCCCCCTTACTTTGATGACAATATTCAAAGTGAAAAAAAAACTGGTTTGGAAATAATGGTGCAAGTAGTGCTCATTCTGTCTTAACCAGAGGGGTGGGGGACAAGTGAGTGGCACCCTGCTACCTCCTCCCACATAATAAAAAAAAAAAAAAGCACAGGTGTTAAACCATTCTGCAGAATGGCCCTTGCTCTGCGCCCCACTCCCATCCATGCTACACACCCACCCCCCTCCCAAAGTTTAATTCAACAAGGTTCAGGAACCAATAAATTAAATCAGTGGAAGAGAGGACTGTATAGGCTGACATAAAAATAGAAGATTGCTGTTTCTTTTTGGGGGGTTCAATAATATAAATAAGACCCGACATTTCTTTCTGGTACATGATACGCCTAGGTGAGTCATGGGCAATGTATGGCCCATCAGCATTACCTATTGATAATGAAAACTCGTCCTTATTTTATGCAATTGTGACTTGTGCTCTTGGTCCGGCCACTGTGTTGTGGAATCCATTTTACCAAGAGTGAAATGTCTGACCACCCCTGATCTAGGAAAGCCTGAAGACCCTCAAATCATAGATGGAGTCAGCTTCTGTTCCCCAAAACATACTAAAGGATATTTCATTGTGGACATCTTTTGACAACGGCTTTCTAAAAAAATATTGTAACCAATCCGGTGCGTAGAAGAGGCTAGACTTCTGTAAGGGTACAGACGTGGGGATATGGGTCAAATCGATGGCCGTTTCGAACGGTCACGGCCATCTGACCCATATAGTCTGCCCCATCGCTGTTTGAGCGGGACAAATCAATCCCGCTCGAGAACAGCCTTTTTGGACATGACCGTTAATACGGCGATGTCCGATGCTTAGTCTGGTTCTTCAGGCAAAGCTCGGCTGAGGAGAAGGATACGGGGAATGAGTTCTGCTCTCCCCGGCTTCTCCGATATCTGACAGCAGTGTGATGACGTCATCACACTGCTGCAGGGTACATCGGACAGCTCCAATATCCAGCCATCTGTACCCTGCTTAAGGCCACCCCCCCATACACCTTATTATCTTCCCATACAATTTCTGTGCAATCAACTTTTCCTCTACCAAAACCATGTAATATGAGGACATTTCTAAACTATGTATTCTATCAGGGAGGACCCGGCACTACATAGTTGTTGGTAGATCTAAAGAAAATTGTATGGCGTGATCTAAAGGTGTATGGGGGTCTTTATTCAATAGACCGTGTTGCTCAATATGTGCCCCCCCCCCCCAAAAAAAACAGATCTGATTTTTTCGGTATCACATCAAATGATTTTGATTTATTCCCAAGCTCCTTATTTTGGTTGAAAGAAAAATTAACACACTTCAAAGTTACATAATGCAAGCATGAAATCCAGTATTTTAGTCTGTCTGTTTCCAAAAATACAAAAGAAGGAAGAATAATAGTAATTATTAGCATGTGTGTCTATAAACTCCTATCAAAAGCCTGGAGGATAGAAACAAAATAAATTATTGGAGACACACCTGAAGAAAAACAAAAGACAAATGATTATTCAGCGTCTCATTTACGGAGCGCAAGTCAGTCTCCCATCATTCATCGAGGCTTCAGCTGCTCTTAATGGCACCAGACTCCTCTTTATTGTCATTATTTCGATAATTAGGTTAAGCAAGAAATTTGTTTAACATTTCTCCACCCCTTGAAGATTTGCAAAAAGAAATCTAATTTGTGCTGACATTTCACACATACCATGCTCGCAATCTGCATCCCTGACACTGCATAACGGGTGCGTCTGAACACATCCAGCGCTGAAACGAGCCAATTTTCACATGGAGAGATTTTTTAATCAGCTGTCTCCTCAATGACGTGAACCCTGACAGCGGCGTGAAGGCGTCTGAAAGTGCTATTCAGCCACACTTCATTTGCTCATTAAAAGATGCGTTTTGCACACTTGAGGACATGCGCTCCAATGGCTGAACAATCTGCTGGAGCGTTGGATTTGGGGAGACTTGGCATTTTCAGGATGCACATGATGGAGGAGCTTCCCTGCCCCCTTTATAACACAATACCAGTGATGAGACGTCTACAACTGGAGGAAAAGAACTGAAAGGCGGCCGCAATCCCAGGAGACACCGCGATCCACTATTGTGCCAAAGGAGAACAGGAGTGAAATACAGGCCCAATATATAGTTCAGAGGTCACGCACAATGGCATACATGGAGGGCGGCATGCAATTACAGCCACAGGACATGCATGCATGATCACATAATTCCATACCGTGCTTTAATATAGAGAAATATGGGGAAGAACATTATACATGGAAGAAAAACCGATGGCAGGTAAAGTCAAAACCCAACAATGGCCTGGTCTATTTGACATTGTAAATTGGCATGTTGGTGCTTTGAATACTAGAGCACTAAAGCTCGCCATACACACAGATTCTTCCATTTGATCGACTTGTATTAGGTTGATAGTTTGAAAATATTCGTTTTTGGATCCAAATCTAATCCAAAGTGTCAATCGAAATTGAACAGAAAATTTGATTGAAAAGTGATCTGACATGTTGGTAAATTTTAGTAGATCAGACAAGTATCTGACAGGGTTTTCTATCCGATTGTACCATGCAGTATGCGCACAAGGCTAGGAACGGTTTTAAATCATATTATGTGGCAGTAAAAACTATCCAAAATGTAATACGATCATATTTTAAGACGATCAAATTAAAAATTGAACAGTGTATTCCAGTTTTAGCGAAATATACAAGCCCAATATTCTTCTAGATCCTAAATGACCCGAGGCAACCCTTTGAAGAACAAAAAGACACAAAATTCAGATTCTTAAGCTGGCCATACACTGGTTGATTTCTCATTTGAAAAAAATCTATCGAACAGGGGTCCAACATGTAAGTATGTCCCTGTTTAATCACCATTACTCTGGATGGGGAGCCTCAATCTTCAACATATCTCAAATCAGTGTTCTCCCCAGATTTTTTTTTCAGCCGGGCGGCGCGATGACGTCATGACGCGATGACGTCATCGCGCCGCCTGCACCGGTCCGGCGGCCTCTCTGATAGGCTGCCGGCCAGCGGCAGCACACAAGTCCTCTGACAGGCGGCGCCTCCCCATTCTTCAGGAGCGCGCCGCAGCCACTGAAAGACTCCAGCCCACGGCTCCGGTAGTGTGCCGCGGGCCGGAGTCTTTCAGTGGCTGTGGCGCGCTCCTGAAGAATGGGAGGCGCCGCCTGTCAGGCTGCTCGCCGCGGAGGACTTGTGTGCCGGGCGGGGACCAAAATCTCCCGGGCGGGCCGCCCGGCCAATCTGCTTTCGGGAGAACACTGCAAATGAATTGATTCCCCAAGCTACATTTCAGAGATTTTTGCATAAGCATGTTGCAATCGCTCACACAATGACTGCAGGGGAATCAAGCCAAATCCAAGGTACGATCTAGCATCTTCCAAGCAGCTACTCCTAGCCTTTAGAAAAAGACAAAACACAAAAATACACTACCTAGGCAATGTTTAACCTCTGCCGTTTGCTCTTCTATATTATCCATGTTGTTGTTCTGCAGCAAGTGTCACGCAAGTACACACAATGGACCTATACAGACCTAGACACTGCAGAACTTTCACCAGGATGTGGTGTCAGCTTCATGTCTTGTAAGGTGGCGATACAACACACATATCACAGGCAGAGAAGCCCACACTGTGCCAACATTGGTTTGGTAGGTCAAAACAAAAACACATTCCCTTCAATACCAAGTGACTACAAAACAAAGATAATGAATAAACCGCTGCCTTAATATTAAATGAGCACTGGCCCAGATTTCATAATTAAATTATTTCTATATATATCAAGAACTTTATATGAAGTCTTTAAGGGCCCTTTCACACTATATGCGTTTTTTTAAAGGTATGCATTTTGGGATCTATGCAAAAACACATGTGTTTTTAACATTACATATTTTTGTAATTTTGTATTTTTTTACATTTTGAACAAATCAAAGAAAAATGCAGGAAAAAAAAAATCATCAAAAATGCATACAACAGTGAGTTTTTAAAAACTGGAGCGATTTTAAAAATGCAACGCATGCAGTGTGAATGGTAACATTGGTTGTGGATGTAAAAACGTGTGGGAAAAAAAAACAAAAAAAAAAAAAACAGGTTTTTAAAACGCAATGCATATAGTATGAAACGGCCCTACGACAAATACACAAACTGATGTACGAATATGATTCTTACACATTCCAAAATGGTCAATAAAACAACTTATGAATAAAGTATGGATAATAGCGATAACCTTCCTAGCATATATTTTATTGGGAGGCAACCACAGAAAACAAATCCAGAGACCCTGTGCTTAGGGAAAACTGCTGGACTCCAAAAGCACCATTATTACAGCCACCAGATAACACAGTGGGTGTAAAGAATAAATAGGATGAGGCTTTAAAAACACATACTATGTTGCTTGCAAGCTTGGTAGATGCTGTTGACTGCACTCCAGGGTTGCATGCAACAGTTTTGTATTTAATAAAAAAAATGTGTTACCAACACTGCCCTATGTCCTCTTCCCATAGGAGGAGAATAAACATTTACCAAAAGTGCCCAAGAACAGCCCCTGAATATGTCTTATGAAGGAATGAGGAATTAGAAAAAATGTAAGGCATCTGGATACATCAGAATCACACTACTAATGCTCAACATCCAAACTCAAATAAAAAAAAAATTAAAAAAAGGGACCATTTAGAAAGTTGAAGCAATTTCACACAAGCCGCTTTGTTAAACAAATAACTGAGGGTTGGCTTTTAAGGATTTCAAGGCATCCATGCAAGTGGGAAGCCAGTGAAGATTTCTCATTTATGCCATTCAAAAGAAGCCAAGCAAGAAAGGGAAAGGAGGGAGGAAAAAAAAAATCATATTTGAGATAAGAGAAACGGTCGATGTGAAGATGATTTGATGGCAATGACATTCCTGGGCGACATCCTCCGCCACATGCACTCCTTCTGTTGTGCTGCAGCCAGCTCATCACCGAACCCTCTCGGGAAAGCAGCTAATAAAAGACTTTACCCTACACCGACTCTCCAAACATATGTGGAGGATAGACCACTGCCAATCACATCTTCCCCCAATTACATTTTCATAGTCACACAATTCCAGAGAAGCCACTTCAGAGAGAAGCTGATAAAAAACAGCCAGCTCTTCTGTAAACCCGTTGATTGCCGAGCAATATTTCAAATCAATGGTCGTCCTATCTTAAGCCAAAAATCCTCCTTTATATTGCTTTCAAGGATGCAATAAGGAGGAATAAATGAACACACACTAAAACACGTCACAGGGAAGACATCTTTAGTCTTGGCGAGAGCAGAATGGGGTGCTGTTGGCCCTGTATTTGGCCAAGCAAATTAATTGAATGCATAAGGAGGAACACACAAGAAAAACCCTAAATCTGGATCATCCATTGACAATGACACTTCAACAAAGGGAAATATATGAGGTAACAGGAAGGAAAAATGGACGTGGATGTGAGCGACTGACAAGAGTCAAATTGTGAAAGATATATGGGGTCAGTGATCCTCCAAACTGCAATACAGGGCATTAACTAATCTGTGGCTATGAAGTCTTGAGTGTCCATATTCAAAAGGACAGGGTTATTGCTGTGAACACATGGGAATTATGTTGGAAAAATTCCAATCTACTGAGAACCAATCTTAAGGTGGCCATACATTGTTTGATTTTTCTGTTCGAGCAACGTAAAAAGTAGGTCTCTTTAAAATAGATCCTTTTTAGCTAAATAGGGATCAGGAATGTTGGTAAATTTCAGTCAATCGTTCGAAATACAGAGAAAACCCATCAGATACTTGATCGCTTTGTATCCGTTCGTACTGTGAAGCATGCAGACGAGGCGTAGGAAAGGAATGGATCAGTTGTGAATAGATCATATATTGTGTTCTAAAACTATCAGTTTTTCAAACTATTTTTTATTTTTATATTTTTTAAGTCGATCGAATGTAAAATCTAGTGTAAGCCTAGCTTTAGAACTGCAAGACCAGGTCTACAAAGGAGGCAGGACAGGACTAGAAGGCAGGACTTTTCATTGGATTCAGGGTATTAGCTGCGATGGGAATTCCATTATGAATACAAGGCAGGCTCCACGTCTGTTCCTTGGTTTACATCAAATAACTAAAGAACGCAACTATTACAGAAGCCATCAGAGCCATGTTTGTTGCCTAAACAAAAGAATTGGCCAACATTTACCCAACCACCAACGGCAGTGTCCTCTGCTGGCAAGTATATGGGGGCTCAGTAATGATTTAAATCTGAAAGACCATCCTAACCTAGACATCTAGTATAACCTTGAGAAAACAAAAACACAACACAAACATTTTTTGGTTTGATCATTTAAAGGCCCCTATACACGTTTTAATTGTCCCGTTCTACTTAAAAATCTGTTGGTTTAAGCCAAACGATCACCTGGAAATGGATGCCTGTCCACATGGTTTGATTGCCTCAAATCAAATCAGAAAGACCAAAAAGTGATCGGACATGACAGAAAATATTGGTTGATTGAGAAAACATTGAATTTATATATAATATTTTGTTGTGCCTGACTGATTTCGGCTGAATTTAAATTATCTGCAAGCTTATACATCTGGTAGCAGACAGTTTGGTGTGTATACAATCGACGTCCTTTGATTGATTGATGTTGGTTTGAGCGATCTAACCAACATCAAATATCATTTTTTCCATGACGGGGATATTTTGATTGTCCGATTGTTCATTCTGATCGAATCTGACATGGATTGTGGGGAAAACAAATCATGTATGGGGGCTTCTACCCCATATAGATATACAGCCTACACTTCAGAGCATAAAGAATAAAGTGGAAGTTTCAAATAGCGCACACATTTAAATATTTATTAAAGGATGTAAGCCGTAACCAAACCCATCCAGAGGGACTGGGTTAATGGTTTCATGCAATAGAGAGGGGAAAGCTCGTAGGCATTAACTCTCCATCCTGGATAAATCAGGAAGGTGTTCTTTTGACCTCTTCTGTGCTGGAGGTATGTGGAAAGCCATCAAACAAAATGGATTCTGCATGAGGATCAAGAGTGATTACATTTCTGTAGAACGAGGAGCGCAGTCAGCTCCATCTCCAGTCATCTGTAACCTTTGTATAAGTGGAAACATGACCACCACAGACCTAGTCATCCAAATGTATTCCAGCAGCCAGGACGAGCGCGCCCTAGTAACATTCAGATTATTGGGAAATGAGAATTTATCGGACTGACGCACATTTGGTTAGGGCGATACCAGGCCTTTGTCTTTATGTTGGTTCGGTCCGCCCACCATGCGATCGTGTTCATAGAACGGGCTCCTGAGCGCAGAATACACCCCGCTCACGTTTTTAGGAAGAACAGAATGTTTCATTTTGCTCTAATTCATTCTATTACAGAATTAAACTTTGATGTATTGGTCTTGACAAGTGCTTCATGCTGATTGTATTGTGCATGATAGTATAATCACTCCCCATGCATTTCTCGCCGGCTGCCTGATTAATGCAATGGATTTCTGATGGTGAATACATGCAATCTAGAGGGCTGCATTCTATTTGTGAGTGGGGGCTGGGCGCTCAGGAAAACGGACGAGTGCAATGCTCAAAAAGGCAGCTGCTTTCCATTTCTTATGTGTAAAATGTAGACTTTCTGCATTCAACAGTGAGTTTGTAAGGTCCATTCAAACAGGATATTTGTCTTATAGAGATTGTACATGTTACAGCTGACATACGTTGAATAGAGGGTTACATGCCTTTCTTCTGATCTAGTATACACAAACCGGTTCGAATCTAGTCTACTGAACACTGACAAGACAGTTGTTTCTTTCAGGTTTGTTCCCTCTTTTGGATGATCAGATACATTAATAATGGTTTCATACAAAAGAGATTGAGCCAAACTGATTTTGGAGCTTTAACTGCCAGTAAGAAGGATGGTATTAGAGATGATTTCTATGGGATTCTAATCTTCCACTTCTCTCACCTACACACCAGCATTGGGGTGAACACAGGTAAACCCTTCTACACGCCTGGCAGACCATTCAAGGTTTTATTGTTCTGAGAATATGCAATATACTAAAAGAGGACCTAAAAGGACACTGGGTATGTAAAGAAAAACAAAGACACCATCCCCCACCTCATTAATAAGAGAGGAATTACATATACAACAAAGCATCCAGATACTGGGGGTTTCAATGGTGCCGGTTTTGGTTTGTACTGGAACCATTAAAAACCCCCAAATATCAGGAATTGCAGCTTGCGCTCCTGGGGAATAGAGGTTTCCCATCCAAAGTATTGGCCAGGGATCGATTCCTCGAGCGATAGTTGTGATCCATTGCACACACAGAGCAAACGAGTGTATGGACAGCTTTATGTCGACATGGACAAAGTACTTCATATGCATATAGTTTGCTTCACTCAATTCATGCTTCAGTGTGGTAACACACAATCCAACAACAAGTGGACAACATAACTACCACCAAAATAAGTCCATTTACCAATACAACTGTCCGCTACCAATGACGATGACAGATTTAAGGGTAAATTTTCACCTTAATCAAAATTGTGCCCTTTCTGTAGCTATTTCCCTGAGTTTGGGAAGATCATTTTCTCATTGCTTACTGCCTACTTGTACATGTAGTGCCTTTTGTAGATGGGTGACCAAGGTGTCTCTGCATCCAGGGACTTCTTCAAATGTTGCAGAAGGGAACCTGCAATACAGGACTGCGTCCCTCTATTCTAGTGACCTTGTTGCTGGACAGGGTCTCACAATTCTTAAGATGGCATAATGTTCTAACTCTACTAAGCTGAACCTGAGAAATGTATGTTAAGGTTTAAGCTAGGCACAGAAGTCTCAATTTGTCATGCGATTCCTGTGAGATCGACTGTCGCGATCGCTTGATCGCAAACTCAAGGAATCGATCAAGCAAGTATCAGACCTGTCTGTTAAATGTAGTTGATCGTTCGGGAATCGCGAAACGTTAATGGAGACATGCAATCGTTCCTATTGCTCGACCTGTTTGGCTTCCAACCTGCATTACATAATTTCTGATCTAAAAGGTGGAGAATGGTCGATCGTTCACTGTCCTGATGGATCGCGGCGAGGGATAGGCAATTAATCGATAATGCAACATGGTGCACTGTGCAATCGATCTGCTAATTGGAATCGATTAGGCGATCGCAGGTCATGATCACTTAAACGATCGGTCGCAGGAAATTTGAGACGTCTATGGCCAGCTTTATTTAAAGGTACCAACCAAGCATTAGTCCATACCAAGACATTTACCTAAATATAACTTCTCAGAAGTAGAGCATGACTGGCCACTATATTACTACACATCATGTCTGTGCAGTGATCCCCTACAGATCACCAGTTGGGGTGTGTGCTAACAAGCGCCTGGAATTGTCATTTCGGCTGGTCTGTAACACCGGCCTCAGAATGTTGCTACCTGACTTCCTATCAAATTAAACTTCTGGGATTCATTGTAACAAGGCCAGCTTTATTAAACTGTCAAATGAATAGCTCTACTTTTGCTAACCCCAGCTACAACAATTACAGCTTGCTTTAAAGTTGACAAGCATAATGATTTTACTATGACATGTGAAACGAGAATTAAATGCAGCTTTGAATTAGGTGTTAAAATAAAAAGCAGGTCGCTTTTGTTTAAACGTGTCGCTTAATTGCCAAGTGGACATTTCTACCAAGATCTTTTGTTTAGATCTAATTTCACATATTTAAAGAGGGAACGGGCCAGCACTTGAGCGTGAATGCCATTTTCTTGCAGTAAGCCCCACTGGTGACTTGTGACATTTGTATTCAGGTCCGATATTTTTCATGTGGCTAAAGGGCTTCCAATTTCATTTCACAGCCAGGAGCTAGCAGAAAACACCAATTAACTTGCAGATCCCATTTGCTGACAAGTCAGCCCCCTTCTTAACGTCTGGCATCTGGCAGGGCTCGGATCCGAGCACGGAGCCTCACAAGGGTACCTGTTTGTTTTTACCAGACCAAGAAGAACATTAAGGAGACCTGGCAGGGTTTCTACCATTAGGATGTCCTGTGACACCAAGTACACAGAGGAACCATAACAAATACAATAACACACTTACACATAACATGTGTACATGCATTAAATTTGGGGTTCCACTTCAAACTAGTATTTTGTTTATGCAGCAATTTATAGAGACCCTTTGTGCTATTCTATATATGCGAGCTATTCCCCATCATATGAATTCTGTTCCTTCAATGTTGAGCCTTCTACCTAGCACAAGCATGCAAATATAGATATCTGACCTTACAGCTCTACATACTTGTTCTAGGTCAGTGACTCAAACCTTAATGAGCCCAATGAGTCAGCAGACCAGCTATACAACGAGCATCTTCAGAAATGGTTTGGCAATGGCAGGCTCCATGTGTCTCTCCAGGAAAGTCTGCTGTAACAAAGCCAAAAACAGAAGCTGGAATTGCCCGGCTTCTCTTCAGCTGTTTGACCCATCGTTTGTTGGGTCCCCTAAGCCATTTGTAATCCAACACATGACCCTCCTTGATCAGCTGCCTGCACAGAATAAGCTCTGACTACACAACCAATAAATATGAGGAGCCAAGAACTTGGCATTTTCTGGAAACTTTGTGTTTGAGTTTGACGCCTCTGAAGTCAAGGATGGTAGGCTACTCCAGAAAGCTTCAGTGGCACACCAAGCCTATAGGATTTAAATTAATACAATATAATATAAAGTAATAACAGGATTGGGGTTATATCCTTTACATTAATGTGGAGATGCTGGAGTTACTATTGCGCCACAGCCGATTATGAGGTTAAATGCAAGGAGTGACTTCTCATATACAGTTTACCTACTTTATACTTCATTTCGTCTATGTGATGAATCTCAGCGGACAGAGGGTTACTATGTATTCTCATTTGTACTTCTGATATGGTTGGATGGTGGGCATTGTCTACACTTTTGCCAATAATAGAAGTGCCTGGCATGACAATTTGATGGTTATGAGCTACACACTCTGCCTACCTTTCCCTCACTACCACCCCCCCCCCCCCTCACACACACACTATTTTCCATTTTTTATTGTAATTGAGTACTTAATTTTGTCATACAGGGCAAGAAGCTGAAACTGAAACACATGACTACCAGATTTCTAGGATTTTTAAATTATTAGCAGCAATATCCTAGGAAGAGCCGATAACTACAGCAGCACCACCTGCCCCAGAACAGTGGAGTATGTATATGAACAACCTACTATCCCACCATACCCATGCAAAGTTTTAGATGTATGGCCTCTTTAAAAGTAGATATTTACCATCTGTTCTATATTTAAAAAAAATACTTCGTAAGCCAGAAAAGTAAACGCCGTGTCCAAGAAGCCATCTCTCCCCAGGATAAAATGGCTTTTCTGGTAAATGAGGACAATGCAGATTGTTCTTCCTCTGTGCAGTTTGACAGAAGGCCGTGTGGAGCGAGAGAAGACAAATATCCTCTGTGCTGCAGTTTCCTGTCACAAATGTGCTGGAATCCCTCCATAGGCTTGTCTGATTCTGGACATCTCTGCCACAAGCTGCTGCTGCCTCTGTATCGTACATCTCTGACATTCTGTGCTACTGGCACCTCCAGACACTTCCTATCCGCAACTTTCCAGCCAATCTGTGCAGCTAATGATCTTTTATTATGGTCTGGAAACCTGGATATAATCACAGCAAGGAGGGGAGAGATCAAATGATATGACGCTTCTAAAAAGTTATGCACACTACTTCGGTGAGTCGCCCAAATGTCGCATCAAGACTACCCAATTCATGCCTTCCTAGGTCATCTGACTGGCATGCATTCTATAGAGTCACCAGCACAAATATTCAAAATTCTCAATTACTGGTGTAGTCTGCCTCTGGACCCGCAGATCTCTCCATAAATGATGAAATCATGAAATAAGCTGATGCTAAGTGCTAACTGCATGGTGAATGTCAGCCTGTGATGACAGGTGCACATGGAGAATCGGAGGATTGGATTTCAAAGGTCTTGTAAACGTGGACTTCCCAGCCTAATTATCTTGATCCAGTGCTTGGCTAACCCCAGGATCTAGCACACCCTACACTTCAATGAAACAATTCCTTTGTTTAATGTTTTAGAAGAGCTGTAAACCTTGATTACATTTTCTTTAACTGGACTTTGCATATCGGTCATTTCAGATGTGATCTGTCGGCATTATCAGAACAATATTCTCTTGGACTATAACTATTTTTTTCTCTCCGGAAGGCAGGCACCATATTTGATCCAACATCTAGGGTCAGAAATGTCCTGGCCGACATGCTGGATCCAAAGTGTTTGCTTGCTGCAGCTCCTTTTTTGGCAACCTCCTAAAAGGCTCAGTTCTGTGTTCGTAAAGCGAGGCCACAATCAAAAGTCAAGGCTTCAATACTTTTTAGGCTAAATGAATATACTGGTCTATTTTTGCACAGATCTTGGCACAGCCCAGCGTCGTGTGCATTCACAGTGCTGAGCTGTGCTAAAACCTGTGCAAAAATGGACCTGTGTATTTGAACAGGGATCCAACAATGCCCTGTGGGCATTATTTGGCAGATCCCTTGATATCCACTTCCTCTGAAACCAAACAGTTCTTGCATAGGGCATAGAAACTCACTTGTCACCCAGGAACTTGTAAGTGTGGCAAGAGAAGAAGAGCCAATAAACTTACATGATAGGCGTTCATAAAAGCCAATCAGCAACCCAGATGGTGCCTGTGCTAGTCCCTCTCCTCTAGTGTTGGCAGGGGATCAGCAGACTGGTGAGTGCCTATGCTCCCACTATTCCACCAATGACCGGGGGATGATTGTATAATTTATATTGCGGCACATAATTATTGAATCAAGGGTTATGTGTCCTATGAATATCATCAGAGACTCAGATGAGATCTATTAGGCACATGACCGTTAATGTATATGACACAAAATGTGCATTACCACACTACAGTGTTCCCTAATGCTTGAAGTATCATTTAAAACAAGTTTTGTTATTCAACAATAAATCTTCTAGCTATGTCTGCTGTCATTTTTCATAAAAAAAATGCTTATACAAGTCAGTATAGGTTGAAAATGTTATGTGCGGCCCTTTAGTGATGTAGAGGGCCGCACCTGTGGCCCTCCATATCCACTAGGTTGCCCACCACTGTGCTATACTTTGCAGTGTTCTCCCCAGAGCAGATTGGCCCGCCTGGGAGATTTTAGTCCCCGCCCGGCACACAAGTCCTCCGCGGCGAGCAGCCTGACAGGCGGCGCCTCCCCATTCTTCAGGAGCGCGCCACAGCCACTGAAAGACTCCGGCCCGCGGCACACTACCGGAGCCGCGGGCCGGAGTCTTTCAGTGGCTGCGGCGCGCTCCTGAAGAATGGGGAGGCGCCGCCTGTCAGAGGACTTGTGTGCTGCCGCTGGCTGGCAGCCTATCAGAGAGGCCGCCGGACCGGTGCAGGTGGCGCGATGACGTCATCGCGCCGCCCGGCTGAAAAAAAATTCTGGGGAGAACACTGCTTTGGATCGTCCGGGCTGCCCGCCGATATCTGGGCAGCTCAAGACATCTTCGCACTGCTGCCAAGAATTCTCCAACAGCTCAAATATTGAGCCGTGTATTGCGGCTTTAAGTTCTCATGGTCAATCATGCTGCTCCCAGACTCAGAAGGCCATTTCACATTACAAGCGCTGCTCCTGCGGTACAGTTTTGCCGCTAACAGTAACTCTAAAGTGTCCATTAGTGGCAAAACCCCTGCATGGAATTGTGTTACCCCAAATGTGGGGACAGTGTGAAAGGTACACACGCATGGCTAGTGTGAAAGGGCCCTAAAACACCACCTACACTATACTGACAAAAGTATTAAGCAAAGAGAATCTAGATGCAGCAGTGTTTTCCCAGTTTTGGAACAAATGTAAAATGCTGCTAACATGGGCATACATTGTTTGACTTTTTTCGTTCAATCGGCTAACTTTTGTTTTAAAATATATTCCTTTTTTTTAGCTGAAAACAAATTTAAGAGAAAGTGATCCAAAATCTAAAACAAAAAAAAAAACAAATAATCTATTATTATTGAGTGGAAAGTATCTTTTTCTTAGTATTTTGATGGCTTAGCACAAAACCAAGGGGAGGAATCTATTATAAATCAAGAACATTATGTAAATAGTTTGAAGCCGGGAACAGGCAGCTCGATATTGGAGCCGTCCAATGTTCCCAGCAGCAGCGTGATGTCATCACGCCGCTGTCAGATATCTGCGGAGCTGGGGAGACAGCTCTGCTCTTTATCCAGCTCAGTTGATGATTTTCATGGAGACCCACGGTCAAAGCAACGGCCGTATTTAACAGTCATGTCCGATATGGCCGTTTAATTGGTCCCGCTCGAAAACAGTGATGGGCGCATATTATATGGGGCAGATCGATGGTCGTGTGCGCGCACGGCGCTCAAAGCGGCTATCGATCTGGCCCATATCTGCTTGTCTGTATCCTGCTTTTATCTATCAAGACTTCTAAAAATTCAATTGCCCCCCAAAAAAGGCAATCTGATACCCCCCAGTCTGACTATATTCCGATAACCTCACAAATGGTCACAATATTAATAAAATGGAATATTTAATATACATTTAAAAGCACAATGGTCCTGTAAAATGTGAACAATAAGGCACAACCTATCTGCCTCGATAAATCCACAGCTATTGTTCAGATTTAGTCTCTGGTGCAATAGGCCCCATCGCATTCTATAGGTAACAGAGGACTTTCATAATTGGCAAGTTCAGCCCATGGGTTCTGGGAAAGGGAGGTCTCCTTGGGAAGTATGGGGGCATCTAGGAATTACAGCTGCAGTGGTCTCAGATGTTCCTCTACAAACTCCCCTATTTTGCAGTCATCTTAACTGTGTTATTATGTCTACAACAGGAATCCCCCACAGGATGTCAGTGTAAAGAAAAAAAAATATTTATTATTGTATGCCTAGACATGTCCCGTGAGGCTGCAATGTACACAATACAAAACAGACCAGCCAAGCTTATACATCTGGCTACTGATAGGGAGGCAACAATGACTGCAGCGGCTGTAAAAGGGACTATAAATGGTTACTATGTGCAAATATTTCAGAAGGGCCGGACTGGAGCAATACGCGAGCCATTAGCCATAGGGTCCAAATTCCTGGTCTTCTCCGAGACCAAGCCTCGAACGCCTTCAGCGGTTAAACCTTATTGGTGCTTAATAGTTCACTCCACCGTGCATTAAAATTTGCCTGAAGTTAACTTTCAAGAAATATGCAATGTGACTAAAAAGCAGCTAAATAAAATTATAAAAACTAATAAATCATTATAAAACCCCCTACAGAAATGCTCTAAAGTCATTGCGACTTATTTAATGCAAACCTTTCGGAGAGTTCTCTATGGATCTTGGACCCCATAATCAGGACCAATGGACAATGGAAATTTAAGTAAAAAATCAATATGCGTGTCAATATGGACTCGAATGCAAAATCGTGCTGTGTTAAGGGACTAACAAAAAAATAAACTGCCATATGGCTGCTATCTCAATAATCGGTTGTTCAGGATTTAGTACACCATACACTCTGATAAGTAGTAAAGGTCAATAGGGTTTGCATAGCTGTCTATTTTCTCAAAGTTGCCTACAGACTCAAATAAATGTTTTTTTAAATGCAATTAATGCCAGAACCACCAACAACTATGAATGTGTATCACGTACAGGTCCATCCAATACAAACACAGTATGACATTAACAAAAGCAATAAGGAAAGCCGGAGGATACCCATACACCTTGAGATCTCTGTCAGATATCCTTTAGATCTATCAACAACTATGTAGTGCCGGGTCCTCTGCGATTGAACACAGGTAGACTTGATTGTTTAGAAAGTCCCTAATATTACATGGTTTTGGTAAAACAAAGGGGATCCAAAGGATATCTGACAGATCTCAAGGTGTATGGGGACCCTAAAGCTAGCCACACACTGTTCGATTTTGGTTCAATCGATGCTCGATTAGATGAATTTTTTCATCGATTGAACGAAAATCGAGAAATGCCCACATGGTATGATCGACGACAATTGTTTGATGAAGGCAGAAAAATTGATCGGACATGTTGGAAAATCATCATCAATTGTGCCAAAATCTTTTTATAATCGTCAATGTTTGTGGTGTTTCTCCTGGATCGATTAGATTCGATATAATAACATAGACCACTTCAATCTGAACTTCAATCGTTTCCATACCAAAATTGACGATTTTAGTAATATTTTGGAATCAAAATCTCACCACAATCGCAAACTCAATGTGGGGTGTATGTTTATGCGATAAAGATCGATTTTCGATTAGACGATTGAATTCCTCGATCTCATCGAGCATCGATTAAACCAAAATTTAACCGTGTGTGGCTAGCTTAAGAGGCACCTATGCACAGTGCACAAGTTCTGCCAGTTCCTTCCAGAAGGTTCTCCATTGCAAAGCAGGAGAAAGCAGTAGATGAATCTTCTTAAAACCTGGATCATAGGCCATTCCCATGGTTGTTTCGCCCCAACCGCAGGGGGAAAAAAAAGTGAACACACAGTTCCTACTACAGATGCCAAGTAACTCCCTTAAACTGTGCCAAGTTGGCTGCAAACATGTTCATTAGAATAGTAAACACATACAAGGGATTAAAGCTACAAAACAGGAATTAAACATCAAGCCAAAAACATAAACAGAGAGAAGGCAATCTGTGTCCAAGTAGTTAAGAATAGGAGAGCCATGGTTCAGGCGCCATAAATAAAAAGGTAAGTGCAGGCAAACAGAATGAAGTCCCAATTTAATGAAGACACAAAAGGACTTTATTTTATGACCCTCACTATAACGTGAAGGGTTTTTGGCAGTAATGCCGGCCATACACATGCCGAGCTGGAGCGATATCGCCCTCCGATATCGCTCCGGGAGGCTAACGTGATGACGTCATCACGTTAGCCTCCCATTGCATTCTGGGGCCCCACAATCGGCCAGGCACCCTTTGTGTGCCGGCCATAAGCAGCGATGGAGACGCCGTCTTCATTGCTGCTTATGGCATCGGCTCCCATCGGCCAGAGATTTTCTGACATGTCGGATCTCTGGCCGACCGAGAAGTGGGGCGACAGGGATCTGTCGCCCCATGTGGGCACATGCCGATAAACGGCCGGATTTTAACCTGACCGACGGCGAGAACGCGCACGCCAGTCGGTCAGATTAAAATCCGGCCGTTTATCGGCATGTGTGGCCAGCATAACACACAAGAATTGAAGTGTGGCCCTTAACTACCAAACCTAAGAGCAGCCATTTTGGGAGCTAAACCAAATTTTCATAAAAGCAGAAGTAAAAAAGTCAACCCCCCCCCATAATGCTTAATATTCAGGATCAGTTATCCTCACTTTTAGAATTAAAGCATTTTCCAAAACCGCCTCTTCAGAAAGACTGACCTATTCTGTAACATACCACAAACATTACAAACTGTGGTGGTTTAAAACTATTGCACTTAATAAGAACACATTACACTCAGCAGAGATTATAGGTGATTGTATAGATTACACGATACCATACCTAGCTCATCCCAGAGCTGCCTGTACTTGTCAGTCATCGCCGTGCCTTGCTGCCTCCATAGTGAAAGTCGGGGATCAGCCATGAATTGCTCCGTTATTAAGGTCAGCATACGAGCTCCATTGGAGTCCCTCATTTTTAACATCTCCCGTACCTGCAAAATAAACACAGAAGAAAATGAATACCTGCAAAAGAATCACAAGAGACCACGTTATTTCCCTTTATGGGCCTGCTCATTTTAAACAGCCCAAACATCAATGATCTACCTTAATGTTAAATAAAGGCCAGGCGATAAGGAAGTAAGGGGGGTAAGCATCTAAGTCCAACCAAGTCCCCATATCAAAAACAAGAAACAAAAAACAAAGCTGACATACCTTAATGTATTTTCCCTGAAATCCGTAAAACATTTATGATGCAATTTTCCCTAGCTCAGGTATTGGCAAGGTATGGCATCATGCTTTATTTTTTTAAAGATGGCTTCCATAAAGGATCAACTACAATATATGCAAAACTGTACTCTAACTAGAATACATTAGATAAGGCAGGGTGGAGTAAAATAAATGTTTTGCAATTTGTATGCGTTTTAAAGAAAATACTTCATGATTAATGCACGAACCTATCCCTGTTGGGTCCTTTTCCTCCCATCACAAAAAGGCTGCGCAATCACAAAAATGTTTATTAGCTGACAAGGCCATGATTGATCACAGAATAGTGATGTCACTGATAGCTGACCGATTGAACAGCGAGTTCCCTGTTCGATCAACATTTCTCGATCACCATTATTTTAGATGGGAACGATCGATCCTGCTCAAAGAAATGTTAAAAAAAAAAAGTGCTTTTACAACTGTAGTATAGTGGCCTCCCTGGTAGAATGCATAGTGATTGGAAGGATTAGAAAGGTCCTCATATAACATGGTTTTGGTAGAACAAAATTTGCTTGTACTGAAATTGTATGAAAAGATTGTAAGGTGTATGGGGGCCTTAAGGCAGTCCTGGGGTAATGTTATAAGTGAAATAAACCTCAACCAGAGTAAGTAGCAGCTAGCTTATAAAATCTGCAAGTTTTCTTGTACAGATTCTTTAACAATTACAGTTTCACATGTTTCTTGGTCTGACGCAGACCTACACTTGGCCTGTAGGGGGCAGCTTTGGTAGGCTATAAGCAGCACAAATGTGATGTAAAAAAGGTCATACGGCTCATTATACAGGAAAGTGCAGACCTAGATGTGTACAGTGTTCATTTCTAAAGCCTTGTCAAAGTCTTAAGTCACTTTATAGCAACCGTGAAATACTGTTAACAAGCTTAGGTGGGGCTAGAACACACAAGTGTCCAAAGACTAAGCTTAGGGTCAAGGAAACCATTGATATTTTGATACTTTGCTCTACTCTTTGTTATATGACTTGGATCTCTGGGCACCGGATGGTGCCAGCTATCCAAAAATACAGGGCATGCACCGTGCTAATTATGTGTACAGGGACCAGGAAACATTCTAGCTCAAAAAAGAAATCCCCTAAAATATCTTTCTGGGTCGTCCAAGTGCATTTTTGTCCAGCATAACTAGACTCTGTGGGGCCAATTTACTAAATTGGTAATTTGCTATCCTAGCATGGACATGGAGGGCATAATATACACAGATGAGCTCCGAATCCAGAGATTAAACAAAAGGATGGAGTAGAACACATACAGAAACATCAGATCTGGTCGTCAATGGACACAACTGCGATCCAGAAATTGGTGCTACTAATATGCACAAGACATGGCATCAACCACGCAGGACATTGCATGAAAACTCAGGATGTATACATGGAACGCAGCCTTAAAACCCCCCAAACACCTTTCAACCACTGTGCAATTTCTATTAGATTTACCAACAATTATGTAGTGCCAGGTCCTCCCTGATATATATACCTTCCAATCACTATGTATTCTAACTGCTATGTAGTGCCAGGTCCTCCCTGATAGAATACATATTGATTGGAAGGTATATATCACTGCTGTGTAGTGCCGGTTCCTTCCTGATAGCAGTGATAGATACCTTCCATGCATTCTATGTAGTGCCGGGGTCATCAGGGTCCTCCCTGATAGAATACATAGTGATTGGAAGGATTAGAAAGCTCCTTATATTACATGGTTTTGGTAGTAGAAAAGTTGATTGTACAGAAATTGTATAGTAAGATTGGAAGGTGTATGGGGGCCTTAAAATATAGTTATGTGCATAAACATTTAACTATTCAGCCAGTATTGTGGTTTCCACACCATGCCTTGAGTGATGAAAATATTTATTGTTCAATGAGCCGACTGTTGGCAAGCAAGCAATTTAGGTTTTCCAGATCTTCCAAACCGCTTTATGGCTTTGCTATATTTTAGAGTATACGGAGCACCTTACTGGGCTCAGGTGGTTAGCACTCTGACCATGCAGCGCTAGAGTCCTAGGTTCACATCCCAGCCTGGGCGCTATCTGCAAGGAGTTTGTATGTTCCAATCTGCGTGGGTTTCCTCTGCAGTGTTCTACCCAGAGCAGATTGGCCGGGCGGCCCGCCCGGGAGATTTTAGTCCCCG
>CM070032.1:27581875-27598077 GCA_036250615.1 Ptychadena robeensis
TCGATCGAATTACATTGATTGTACAGTCAATTGAACCATGTGTGGCTAGCTTTACTGTAGAGCAGGTCATAGGCTTTCCTCATTGGTCAACCTCATAGCTTCAAGCCAAGGAAGAGCAAAAGATTACAAAAACAGCCAATCCTATTTACCACCATCTGTCAAACATTTGTATTAGGTTTTTTCCCCATTTTATAGTTTTGTAATTATCATTTTCCAATTATTACAAAGTATAGATGTCAAAAAGAGAAAAGACCCAAAAAAGGTAAGTACCGCAGGTTAGGGCAGTGGTTGTGGACAAGTATAAATTACAGAACATATTGTACCAATGAACTTCGTACAGAGGGACTTTTTTTTTTAACCAAAAACAGGAACCGTAAAATTACTTGTATACTGCGTTTCCCCAATAAGTGTCTTATATCAATTTTTGCTCCCAAAGATGCCCTACGTCTTATTTTCCGGGGATGTCTTTTTCCATGAAGAAAAATACGACCCTGGGGTATCACTTAAAATGACACAGGGAGCGATTACCATTTTAGTGACCCCTTCCGATCCTCCTGTGTAATCATGATTGCCCCCTCTTATGCCCCCTGTCCAAAGTTACAGTACCATATCTTAGGGGGGGGGCTTATTTCCGGGGAAGTTGCAGTAAAAAGTTCTATAATTTTGTATACATATTGTACATTTAAAATAAAATGTTATATTTCAGTGTTTGCTAACCCAGCGCTTTTCACAGCAAATTATCACTTTATTAGGAAAGCGCATGTTTTTCGGTCATTGCTCCCATAAAGGAAAAAATACAAGGGTCATGGTTTATACAGAATATTAAATTGGTTACAAATATTTTGGATGTCAAGGGTTACCTAGATAATCCCCCGTTCCTCCCACTGACTGCATTAGGAAGAAAGTCCTCCCTGTGGAAGAGGTGGTGAGCTTCCTTCTGCACAAGGTGGAGAAAATTTGAGGTCTTAGGAGCAGGATGCCAGAGAGCCTGGATGAGGGCGTGGAGGAACATCAGCTCCCCCATTGGTGGAATGTCAGTCCCTGGGTAAGCGTCATTCTTTTCTATCCTTGTCACTCCAGCCGATTTTGGATGATGACTTATTTTTGACAAAGGGCTTCATGCATCATGTGTTGTAGGGGGGCTTCTTGACCTTGGGTTTGATGTGTTAATATTATTGCTATTTCACGGTGTACTCTGTTTAATGGTTTATATATTATCTGTATATATTTATTTTTATGCTTTGTATATATGTTTTATGGTTTGCATGTCTTTCAGTAAAAAAGTGACACTGGAACAGGGGTGGGCAAACTGACTGGTGGCCCACAATGGGTTCTGTAAGGGTCGCACAGCATAGGTGTCCTAAGTCCTCGATGTTAGGATGGGAAATTTAAAAAAAGAAAATCATACGATGATCAAAAAGCTTAAACATTATTATTGCAGGCAAACTACAGCCTCTTGGAGGAGAGCCAAACCGTCACCCTCTAGGTATTATCTCCACTTATTGTATGGAATGAGTGGAGGATAGCCAGAGCATCGACATCAAGGTGATAAAGGACCAGATCTAAAGACTAAATGAGCCTCTTTTGGCCCCCGGGTCTTAGTTGCACACATCTGCTCTGGAAAGGCATTTAAATGTTAATCCAAAATGTATACAAAATGGTTTAAAAAAAAAAGTTTACTGTATTACAGATTTTGCTTAAAAAATACATAAAAAATATATTGTTGGAAATAAAGTCAGTGCAAGGCAAAGTCTATATTTCATTTATACGAATTTTAGGAAGTTCACATTTAGGGGTTGTTTCCATTATACATCAGGACCCCTCCGCTTAGCGGGGATCCCGACGTATCCCACAGACATTGCCAGCTCGGTGGATGATCCGTTTACACATCCGCCGGTGCAGAGGCTGAATGTACTCAACTACGTTCAGCCTTACATCGGCGTAGCGGCTCGGTGCAGTGAAGACCGATCCTCCGCCGAGCAGGTAAGTCTGTGCCACGTCGGGACCTGCCGCTAAGTGTATATACTTAGTGAAAGGGTCCTGACGTAAATGGAAACATAGCCTTAATCTTTCACATACAGTGGAAGTCCTCTGTGTAGGGTGAACCATTTCCATGCAATCCATATAAAGCCCAGGTGCCCAACCTGCTGCCCCTTTGCCGTTCTTTGGCGGCCACCTTAAAAAATGCAAATACAAGTCAGTATAGATTGAAAATGTTATGTGCGGCCCATTAGTGATGCCGAGGGCTGCACTTGTGGCCCTCCATATCAACTTATTTGCCCCCACTGATATAAAGGCAGACACCTGAAAAGCGACCAGGGGATGTCGCATATTCCTGGCTGCAATGTGTCCAGGTGCTAGAAATGTGACATTTCCAGACGTCCATGTGAACGCCACCATCATGGAGGACGACACCTCAGCACAGAAAGGTAAAGATGATTGTGTTCCATGGAGACTGAAAGCTGTCAGACTACAAAACAGATCTTCAGCTGGCAGAAAATGTGATCAAAGCAGACCACACCATAGAAAAAGGTCATCAAGTAGATTTTGAATATATTTACCCATCTTAAAGGTTACTTTATACTTTAAACTGGTTAGTAGGCAGAAAAAAAAACCACAGCGTGTCATCTATATGCATATTGGAAATTAATTGGGGCGGCCGAGGTTGATGTGTGAAGACTCCTACATACAAACTTCTACTCAGCATGTTTTAACCACCAGCGTTCTCCTCCGGTTTATAGCAGTGTGACATTGCCAAGCAGAAAAAGGGTCAGGTTTATAAATTGGTGTGAACGACCTTCCAGTAACAAAATGTTTGTATAACTCTCATATGACTGGGAGATTCCTAGTGAGCAACAAGAGAGGGAAAGAACCCCACTGCATGGGAAAGGAAAGCACGCCATTATAAGGGGATGGAGATTACATTGTTTAAGTGACCGTAGACTACACTATGAATAGCTCTGTAAGTACACAAGCGTCCCTGCATAGAAGTACAACTGATGATCTATGTATACTACACCGCTATATAGCTTTGACAGACAAATTTCTTTTCCTAAGAGAAAGTACAGGACCCAGGCAATCTGTACTTCTCACCTTTTTTTTTTTTTTTTTTACAAATTATGCATACAAAATTTTTGGCCATAATGTACTAGTTTAGGCTTGCTTAAAGCAAATTTGCATGCAAAATCTAAATATTCATTCATTAAATTTGTATATGACTTTAGTTATTCTGACTTGTGCCACAAGGCCAAGGTTGGCAAATACGCAACAGGAGTAAATGAAATAGCGGGCACATTTCCTAAAATGTTCCGATGCTTCCATTACGATTAAGTAACTTTTGGATGTGGAAGGTATACATTACATTCTAAGGCAATGTGGCCACAGCTTTTGAATAAAAAAATAAAATAAAAAACAAAGTGGACAATTTGCAGGTGGATTTCCAGCAAATTGTGGCAGTTTGCCTGCGGCTTAAGGTCTTCATTGAGGCGCTACTTTTCTGCGTCTGTTACGTTAAATAGGGTGTGCTCCTGCCAATGTGTCGGGAACTTGCCCTAAGGCTGGGTCTACACTATGTCCCCCCCCCCCCCTAACAAATGCGAGTGGCCTAATGGACACATCTGCATGTGTGTGTCCATAGCACCCATCTCCGGTTTAGGGCGTATAGGGCGCAGTATTCATTGTGCCTGCAATACCACATCCTTTACTTATTAGCAAACCACGCCTGAAACACATTGGGCCTGGTTTGCGTGTGTCACTTCATGCCCATTATTTACCAATGGGTGCAGTACATGTTTCTGGTGCGTCCAGGACACCTCTGGATCTCCAATGCCTGGTTGGGTGTAGTCAATCTGCTCCCGCATCACCCACAAATGCGGCCATGACTCGCCAGTAAAGACCATAGGGGATTACAGAGAGCGGCAGCACTGCAGTTTTCCCTACGGTCTACAAAAGGAAAACCATGCGGAAGTCCAAAAATTTTAGACACAGCCTAGTCGCAGGCAAACTGGGGGAAATCTGCACACAAATTGCCCCAAAAAGCAGTGGACACGTGTCTCGTGCAGCGCTTGGCACCACAATAAATACGCGTCAGGTTCTAAACAAAGCGACGCAGAATGGGGAATGTGCTCACTGCATCTTTCTTCCAGTGGACACTATGCTTAAAACTTGTTACAAAACAGCCACTACGCTGCAGGTGCCCCCACATAGATCCATTTTGAACGGCTAAACCCACAATCAGCCAGGAGGAGGAATGTAAACTTGTAGGAGAGGACACAGACTTGCCAAAACAAACAAGCAAACTTCAAAGCAGAGGCTGTTAAAAGAAGGAATTCTGACCCTCTGAGGTACTTTAGATAATGTGTGTATTTGTTTATTAAGAAAGTTACTATGTGTTTGCTTTCACTGCTGTAGTAAGATTACATTTAGCTGACGGCACCATTACGGATATCGGGGACAACCAGCAACAAATGGTGGAGCATATCAAATGTGGATAGGGAAATGTGACAGTTTTATACTTTTTTTTAACCAAACTCTGGTGCACATGCATAGAGGCTTTTTATTCAGATATTGAGTGCTATAGTGACTTTTTGGCATTCTTATTACAAAAAAAATGAAAACCGCATCAACAGTAATGGGTGGTAGTGCAATCTACATCGACTGAATATATTAAATTAGCTTTAGGCTGCAAGAGCTCCCTGAGTCTCATGTGAAAGCAGTACTGCAAATTATGTTGGAGTTTTAATAAAAATTTCTATTATTGATTGGAAATTATAAATAGGTTGGTTGAAATTAGTCTCACTCGATAATGGTTGGCCTGCTGAACAGCCATCATTGTCCCTTAAACATATGTAAGGTTCAGCCCTTCCCAGCCACATTCAAAGTACAGATATTAAGATAAATCACCAATATAAGTACTCATAGTAAAAGAATGAATGGACAAGGGAAAAACCCCTTCATTTTATTGTTACAGGGGACAATGTCTTGGTGCCTGTGGTGTGTCTGTCTCCATGAATTTAGTGTGTCAGATTTTTACTGCTATCCCTTGGGTGCCTCCATTTACAAAGTGTCAGACTGTCCAGCCACCCTTTGTTTCAGTGCCACATCTACCAGAATCTCATGTGAATTCACTCAAGAGGGGGAAAAAAAAGATCTGGAGGACCCTCATGTAATTAGGTTTTTGTGTAACTTGCACTGGTAATGGCTAATGGGTTCTACAGGAATTTTTAAAGCTGTAAATAAAGATTTGTGAAACATACCTTCCAAAAACAAACATGAGCAATGCCCTTTGCTGCGTCTATAAAGATAGGCAAAGTTTGGTCACAAACCGAGACCATGTTTGAAATTCCTAGAAAAACAGATACTTGTAGCATCTACTGAAGTTTTCCATGGGGTTTTATCAGATTGTACTATGGAGCATGTAAACAGGTCAGTGGGAAAAAAAAAGTAATTGATCGGATTTGCATCTATATCAGTAATATTAAAACTTGCACAAGCTGATACAAGATGAAGTTAGCAGAAGTGGATGGGTGCATGGCCATCCTTAGCAGCCATAAAAAATGTGTTACTACTATTTCAAGGACCCGCTGGCTCTCAGATTTGTATGCTCTGAATTACGATGGAGTGTTTTCCGCTGCACTAAACTGGTTTGTACAGCTTTACTCAAGTATCCTGGTTTCAAAACCATCTGTATAACGACATGCAGATTTGGCCAGGTCCGCAGCTATGTGCTCCCCATGACGTAGGACGTCGCAACTCCTGAGGCTGCTGCTGGAAAGTGGAAAAAGACACGTCCAAGTCACTCGCTGAATGCCTGCTGTATGGGACAAGGTTTCAGGGAAGTATCACAAAGGGGACTCAGAATGACGGAACAGGAACCACGCCAATAATAAGAGCAGCTATTACTAAAGTGTGCCGAACTGCAAAGGGAAATCACACTTTATGAAAAACTATATACCAGATATGAGTCTACTCTGTGGAACAACCGTGTAATAGAGGACATTACAATTACACCACAGGGGCTCATACAGCATCCCTGGCAAACTTTGTGCCTCAGTTCCCAATTTAAATGTTAGACGCTCAAGCAGGTCATCGATCCAGCAGGGTATACCTGTGTATAGGGACCCTAAAAGTAGCCACTGTTTAATATTTCTCTTCGATCCCCCACCCCCCAAAAAAATGTATTGTTTTAAGTCCGTCAAACAGAAGAAGATTCCAGCACATCTGGTACAATGGAACAAAAACGGAAAATAAAATGGACTAAAGTTTACTAACACTTCTGATCACGGCTTGGTCGATGGCACAAGTATCTGACCGTTTTTCTAGGCATTTAGATGGATTAGACTTAAATATTGATCATTAATCTAAGATTGATCGTGCAAACATCTTCCCTTCTATAAAAAGTAAAAAAACAAGGCACTTAACACCAGCAGAATTTTTGTCCATGTTTAAAGATCACAGAGACATGCATCCATTGCCATTGTATTGAACATGTCAAGAAAGCCATGTGTTTCTGGCGTGGTTTCCTATAGAAATCAATGGAGGCATACAAAATGCACAGAACCAAAATGAGGGGAAAAGTGCCTGTGTTTAATGTTAACACATCCATAGCACAAAATGGACAAAAAGATGTAGTGTGTTAAATCATTTAAACAAAACAGTTGCATTAAATGTAGTATGTGTGGGTTTGTGCTATCTGCAATGCCCCCGATATATGTGACCATACGCACTGAAAGCATTTTTAGATGTGGTTCCAGTAGAAGCATAATAGCAATTTCCAGAATCTATTTTTTTGTAACAAATTAGAGGGTGAAAAAAAAAAAAAAGATACAATTCCATACTGGTTTTGTGGTTTCTGAATAAGATCAGCTACCCTGTACAAAAGTAAATTATGCAAAACCAGGATATGTGGTACCCAACACAACCCTTTGCAGTAGACTGCCATTTACACCACACCCCCCAATACCTGGGAGACCAAAATCCAGATCTTCGTGCTCATTTCTCTTTAGGCTTGGCAGCACACAGGGCCATCTCCACTAACCAGAGTTCCAATCCAATCATTAGATCTGGAGGTAAATTTTTCAGACCAAAGTATCCGATTTTGTGACCCCTCCTTGTCCATGTAATGATCATACAATTTGTAGATATTAAACCAGAAATGTACAAAATGTAGGATCAGGAACATGCAACTTAAGCATACAATCACTGTATATAAATATTGTACACAACTGTGTGTTTTCAATTGAAAAACTAGGACTTTTTTTTTAAATCTGCATATACTCTGGACCCCTTTGTTCATAAGGTTCAAAATGGCCAAAGATAACGGAGATAGAACTCCTGTAGAGAATTCTAGAATAATTCAAGTTGGCATGCTTAAGTACTACTGCATTGTAAAATATTTTAACTAACTAAGAGAAAAAAAGAATAAAGGACTATGTGAACCATAATGTGGTGATCTAGTGTTTCCATTTGCAAGGTAATTGTTTAAGCAGAAAATGAAAGGGTTAACAGGAAAGGCCATTCAGACGGGTATCTGTTTCAGAAGCCCAGTTGGTAGTGTTATCTAATCAGGACAGTGCCCTCCCCAGGGAGAACACATGGAGAACATCCTGCTATGTGGACACACATACTATCTGCTCTGCGGTATTGGAAACCAGGTATACAGGCAGGTCACCATCGCAGGGCTCAAGGCTAGGATTAAGTGGCTATTCTATTCATACAATGCATGTCATTGGCTGCAGGCTGGAGAAATGCTTGTCCACACTAGTACAATTTTTACATGGTCATTAATTTTGAAACTGTATGTGGGTCAGTCAGTCTAGATCATATTAGTTTTATATTTAAAATGATATCTGTATTGAATGCTGTTTAGCTGGTTTAACCTCCCTAGCGCACTGCCCATATCGGTACGGGCAATCGCGGCAGTGTACACAGTACACTGCCTGCAATTCCCCCCCTCCCCCCGCCTCTCTCCACACAGCCGGCATCATTAATGATGTCAGCTGTGTGGGCTGGAAAGCCGGAGCTCCTCCATTAACATGGAGGGCTATGGCACCACCCACCCCCTCCCCCTTCTGCGTCACCGTGACGCGATGCCGCACAACAGCTGGTAAGAGAATCACCGTAGCTTTCCGGGGATATGCGGCATGCACGGGAGCCCAGCTCATCCAGAGTTTGTTCTTCACACAAACTCTGGACGAGCTGGGCTCGTCACAACCGCTAGGGAGGTTAATGACCATCCAAATACAGAAAAGACACCAAGTAACTATATAACACATCTACAGTCTGAGCCTAAATTTAGAAGAATGCTTATTAGCAGATTGAAAAATCAGAGGGTCTTGCAAATTAGAAAAATAGAACTCAAATATGCTTACATTTTAAATAAAGCCTGAAGGGGAAAACTGAAGCCTTTGTACAGGCGCTAGACTTACATTGGCCAAGACTACCAATCGAGTTCAAAGCTTTTCTTTATAGCAAGTTGCTATGACCTGTATGGCAAGATTACCAAAACAAGGTTGCTGCAGATTGCTAAGGAGTCCCTCCTTATCAATGGCAAGTCGCAAATTTTTTCAAAATGCCACATTTACAAAACTAGACTTCCAACTAGTTGCATGGGTGATGGTTTATACAGATTACAAACTTCCAAGTTCACTTCTTAAGGGCTCATTTACATGCGATTTTAAACCACCCGATAAATGAGCAATTACTGGAACCATCAGGCATGAGGCATTCAGGTTTTCCAGCCCTCATCCCATATAGACCTGTCATGGGGGCAATATCTAAACTGACACCACCACCCCCTTCAACCCCCCAAAGCACCTGCACCAGTTCGTGAGAGCTCAGACAGGAGCACCGGTCATTTTCAGGCTGCTGCGTCTGACAGAAGCCCAGGAAACTACCATGTAAATTTACACCACGTGTGTGTTTTGATGGCAAGTTAAAAACTTGCAGACTTGGGTTTGGCTGAAACAAGGATTGGGAAGGTAGCAACCCTATTGGCGCAAACGCCAAGTCCTGTATTCTCTTGATTAAAGGATTATTTTATTTTTTTGGATGATCTGTAGGTTCCCCCCCCCCCCCATAGCCAAGTTATGCTACACATACTTGACAAAATCTACACTGTATAAAAACTAGGCCCCACATTGTTCCACAATGGTTTGAGTTTTGAGTTCTGATGCCATAATCATGTCCCAATTGTAGCCATTCACAACACTAGACTGTTTAACCTTCTGAGCGTTTAGCCTGAATTAACTCTGGCTGAGTTTCATGCAATATGAAACTCAGCCCCAGTTAATTGGAACTACGCCCTAGCTACCACCCGACTGCACCGGTGAAGCGAAGGGGGCGGGGGTAGGTGGCGCCATCGACCTCCGTGTAACTGGAGGGGCGCCGCCTTTTTCAGCATAAGTCCGGCGTCTCCAGTGACACCGGACTTATGTTTACAACCTCCAGCTGGGCAGGCAATCAAGGCGGAGCACAATATGCTTGTAAAAAAACTGTGCCACGTGCAAAACGCTCAGAAGGTTAACCCCCCCCCAGTGGTAATTCTGAGTATAGCACAGGCAGGCTTTCATTATCAATATTGGCAACTCTCTGCAACACTCTGGGGTAGCTAGCCTTCTCCAGCTATGTACCACCGGGGAGGTTAAGCATCAGCTTGTGTCTGTGTCTATGCAAATTGTGCTAAATAAATGGCAGCTTTACAGATAAAAATTGTAGGTTGTGATCAGCATTCGACACTTTCTAAAATGTCAGCTCACAGGTACTACATTGTAAGCAAATAGAAAACTAAGCATTTTAAAAATACCTGTTCTCTGTGCGTTTCAGTTTGAGATGGGGTCTCCAAGATAAACAATGCAAGATATGTGCTTTCCCTTCAATAAGACCACCTCAATCATTTGTGACTAGAACATTGCCAATGGCCATTTTATACATGATAGAAAACCTTCAATGCTGAATAAGCAAACCTGTGAATGTAGATACTACCATGGTACAGAACAATTTTCCAGACCGACTTTAAACACCATCAGATAACTTTGTAAATCCAAAATGGTTAAGGAAGCTGAGCAGACAAAAAGGGTTGAAGCCCACCTGACATTCTGACAAACCATGAATGTGGAGACAGGCAGGGGAGCACCACTCACCATGAACTTGATTGATTTCAGAGTTCTGTGACAGAATTTCATCTGCTAGTTTCTGTGCGGTCGGCAAGACCTCCGTATGGTGAACGGTTATCAAATACTGTACAAATTTCTGCAGCTGGTCTCTGTTCATTTGAAAGAGGGTCTCTGAAATAGGAAGATGCAGCTTGACCTGATCGGGCTTGCGGATGCGGTATAAAGAAAGTGCCACCACATGGGCGCAGTAGAAGATGTCCTTATTTCCACAGCTGCAGGTAACTGAGGTAATCTTGCAACGGTCGAAGCTGATGGCTACATTGCAAACGGATTCCGGCTCGGACTGTGTTGCAGGTTCTGTCACTGTGCCGCTTAGGTGAAAACCTGGGGAGGAGAGAAACAAAGTCATGAATTTCAGATAAAACTTTTTGGGGAATATTAAACAAGTGACGGTGAACACTGTTCTACTTCTTCCTACATCATATTCTAGATGACTTTGGTATGGGACTCCAAGTATTTTTCCTGAATCTTATTTAAAATACTCTGACACTTTTCAAGAATATGTATTTCAATTTTTGACATATCCATAGATTAGTATAAAATGGTTAGAATATACTTTTTTTTTCCCCCACACATGGTCTCGTCAAACGGCAATTCAATGGAGAAGGTTTTATACGTTTTAAATGTATTTTTTTTTAATTTGTACATGTTGAGTAGGAAACTGTTGATCTGTGTCATCAGAAAGATTACCCTTTATTTCCATCATATAAGAACAGGATGTGAGAAGAGCTTTCCAATGCCTTTGATTTCTACTATGCCCCCCCCCCCCCCCCCCCCCCCCCCCCCCCCACAATGTCACCATAACAAGTGTCCTCATTTTAAAAATATCCACCTGAATTCTTTTAAATGTTGGATTTACTCTCTTTAATGCGGGCAAAAATTGTGCTCATTACAGCCCATCTACATCACAGAATTGTCAGAAGTCTTATTACTGACCATTTCCAACTTCTCACCTTTCTATAAAAACCCCCAAAAATGTATACAGTTATCGGATTTTATACACTTCAGTCATTTTTATTTTATCTAAGAAATAATTAGAAGGTTGTAAGAACCGGCTACAGGCGTTTTGAAAAGCTGTTCTCCCCAAGTCTTTACAGTATGGGCATTCACATAAGGAGTTTCCAGCACCCGGGACATGAAAAGTGATGAGGTCCCTTTCACACTATATGTGTTTCTTTTAAAAGGCATGTGTTTCTGCATATATTTAAAAAAAATGCATGCGTTTTACACTTTTGAACAAATCAATGAAAAATGCATGCAGAAACACTACGCTTTTAAAAACACAAGTGTAATTGGGAACATCGGTTTTCTATGACAAAACACATGTTTATAAAAACGTGACGCAGCACATATTGTGTGAAATGGCCTGAAAAGCGGTAGGACACAACATGTGTCATGTCCGCTTCTTGAGTCTGATACTGAGAGAACGGGGGCATGTGCAGGCGCCTGAATGTGTGGGCGGGGGCAGTTGGGATGGCGTGCTGAGGCGGGCACTTTTAGGACTTCTGCAGAGTGTCACCAGCCCAGAAAGCACAGGTCAGAATATTGCCTTAAAGAATACTTCAGCCGGTGATGTAAATGTTGTCAAAGAACATATTTCCAGCCTTGCCTGCAGTGCAGACAAAGCACATTTCACACACTCACTTGGCCACATAGGACAAGTGATGCATGGTAGGCAGGTAGGATACACTGCATGACAAGCTTACAGACAGGACGGTTCTAAAAAAAAAAAAAAAAAAATGGGTACCACATTGGATTTTTAATTCTCATACAAAACCCTGACTCTTAAGCAGAGATTGTTAAGAAAATGCATCTATGGGAACCTCCATGCATAATGTGGTGCTGGGTGAGGGACCACAATTTTGTACACAAACTATTTCTTCTATCGCCGTCTGGCTAACTCCCGCCGAAAGAATGGCCAATAGAATACACAATAAAAAAAGCCTATTTACAGTGAATTCCCTACAATACATTTCTCTTGGGTAAACATTCTAAAACTGGGTATAAACGGGTAGCCTATACGTTCTCTATACTTCTGCAATCAGTAATTGGCACTGCTGGGATCACACAAAGCTAGTTTGAAGCTTTATTATCACAATACTGTGCGCTTCCCATTATGTTTAGTGCAGTAAGGGAAAGGGGTCCGCCCTGTTTCTTTATTACCATTACCGACCTGCTCCATATCCCAAGGTGTAAATCATAGGCATGCTTGAAATAACAGAAATAAGGATGAATTACTGGAAGTGGAACGTACAAAGGTGATCCTTAGGAGGGAAGCACAGACTGGGGACTACGACTACAGATTACGGAACCGCCAGAGCTTGAATTCTCCAACATACACAGCAACAGTGATAAACGTAAAGAAAACAATCCACAAACACAGGATACAGGGAGAGAGTTCACTATATGACGCTCATTCCCGGTCCTTGAATCCATTAGAATGGAGTCAACTGTCTCTGGAAGCCATACTGTAGCCCCATGGGGAGGAGAGAAAGAAAGCAAATCCCAATAACCCAAATATGCATGTACCCATTGTATGATTGGGATCAGAAAAAATGCCTAATGTTCAGGACACACACACACGGCACAAACTAGCTCAAACACATAGTTGTCACATTGCTGCAAAAAAAAATAATTCATGATAAACATAAATTTAGGCAGCAGAAGACTTAAGGCCCCCACACACGTGCCGAGTGGGGGCCAACAGAGCATCATCACGCTGCGCTCCAGAGCTGACAGCATCACACAAAGGGTGCCAGCCGTTACCTTCAATAAAGACCGGTATCTTCATGTAAGGTAACGGCATCGGCCAGAGAATATCGGACATGTCTGTTCTCTGGCCGGCCGAGCTGTGGGGCGACAGACAGACTCATGTGGGCACCCCCGAGCGGTAGTGCCCACATGGGGCAACAGAAGCCGATTTTGCCGCCGACCAATGGACGTGCGCGCTCGCGGCAAAATCGGCCACCGCTGGGTGAGTGAATGGCAGGCTTTATGACTCTTCCTTTGGCATCTATAAAATGTATAGGGATAGCATTAGATGTTCAAAAAGGTGCCCACACGTTTAGATCAACACCTCCCAGCCATGCCGAGAATCGGCCAGACACCCTTTGTGTGCTGGCCATTACTTTGAATCCATGTGGGCACCCCTGATATATAACGCAAGCCCTTCGATCAGGCGCAAAATCTTCCGCTGATCACAGCGTGTATGGGGACCTTAAGAAGATCTGCATTCACAAGGAGGCTGTTCTCTAAAGGAAAGGTCTTTAAGAACGTTCTAAGTATTGTGCTGTACTCCTGCCTTTAATTACCAGTATTGAAAAAGGAAACGTGGGAAGGCTCAATCCACCCCAAAGGAAAAGTGCCTTCAAAGAGACAGAAGAAAAAAAAAAAAGGTGGGAGTTACTCCTTTAGGAACGCCATGTGGCAGGAATACTCAGATGAAGGCAGCGAGGGGGATTGGAAGGACATGAGAGATTACTAGTGAAACCATAGAGATCTTCAGAGTTCCCCCTCAAAGGGTCTCGGTTGCCGGTCTAAGGTTTCATCTTGAAACACTAACATAAAATCAGGATTACACGCCATGGCTGGGGCGCTTGTGAAACACTATCCATTTTTGCCGTTTTAGCTGAAGAGAAAAGGACAGCAGTTTTCCATCCTTGGATCAACCAATTTTTCTATAATGGGTCTTAAAATTAGGTAGGTTTTAATAAAACATAGTTCTTAACTCCATAAACATCTAGACATGAGGTCTTCAAACTTTGCATTACACCAGTGGTTTCCTTGCAGTGCCCCCCATTATTCAGGAACATTATTGAGCCCACCCTCCCAACTCAAACACATTTTAAGAATGAGGTCCGGTACCCCCCTGGAATACCTTCGTGATCTCCCAGTGGGGCCCAGCCCCCAGTTTGGGAACCACTACATTACACAAGGGCTCAATGCCTCTTCAGGCCTTAGGAAGACAAGACTGGCCAGCTGGAGTAAAATTACTCTGACATTAGGGAAAGCTCTGCCCAAGGGTTAGTTAGCAGTGGGGGAGGGGGTAATACCCTAGTGCATGTGGTTGGATAGGAGAAGGCACAAAGCATCATCAGCCGGAGTAATGAGGGCCTCCCCGCAGGTTGTCTATTTATGTGCAAGAAGGAAGGCCGTCATTAAGAGGAATAGTGCCTACTCACTGGCCTCAATGGAGACATAATCTCCCATCATTTCTGTGGTAGATCATGCCTCTTCTATTTCTTACGTTCTCATATCCCTTCAGGTATATTGCTTTTTTTTCTACCGTGGCCCTACATGCATCGATTCATGTGCCATCAGCAAATGAATGTTTGCAACTTGGTGATGCAAAAGTTTGATGTTGGTTGGTGAATCAATGTGCACCACTTTGGATAGGGACCCTCGATCCCCATCTAAAGTATCTGCCATGAATCGAGCACCCAAAGTAATCACTCCAGGAGGGCATCAAACGAAAAGTCTATCCATGTATGGCCAGCTTTTGACATTCTCACATTTCTCCCTTCCATGGCTTCTACTGTCATTGGCCATAAAATGGTGAAGTACAATGAAAAAAGGGCAAGCATCACCAAATATTCTCAAAGGATTTTAGGGGGAATTATCCCCCTCTAAGCCATATGCAAAGGTTGGTCATGGCACACGAGCAATTTGTAATTGTAAAAAAAAAAATCAAGTAACGAACCCATTATTTAAACATCACAATCTAGAAACATGCCACGTCAAGTCTTGTACATCCGTTTCCATTAGCATAGCCTCTAACAAGATGATTATTTCCCCATAAAGCACCCATTGTCATTAAAGCTCTCCCATTACCAGACCGGCCTCTCTGCATAGTGCATCACCATACAGACCACACTAACACATTCCTCTGTAATACTTTAATGGCCTAACTGCCTTTGCCAATTAAACTATGCTAAACTGCAGGCTTTGTTGCTCTCATTAGTTTGCAAATTAGCTACAAGTTGACTGTTACGCTTGTAAATTGGGAAGCACCTACCTATTTTCCCCTGGATACCAGCGGGGGAGATGAGAAGGCCAGAAAAGAACTTCCCAAGCATTAGAGGCGGCATCTATAACACAACCTGCTAGGTTCATGTCAGGAATATCCCAAGCCTCGGCTTCGGACACATTCTAAGCATGAAACTCAATACACGAGGTTCATGCAGCAGGAAATCCAAATTACACATAAAACCTCACTGGGTACTTGACTTTCTCAGCACAACATTTAAAAAGGGAAAAATCCAAATGGATAGATTTACTCAGTGACCAGACTTGGAGAAGTAAAACTTTCTTCTGTTTAAATCTATCTGGCGTACTAGTTACTGTTGGCATTTTAGCTACATACTGACTTTGCACTGTTGTATGTTTAGTTTCCATAGCATATTGTTTATATGTTACAGGCCAGTGGCCTTGAATCTTTGCGGCCAGTTCTATAGTTTTCTATCTATTGAAAACCTTAATAGAAATAAAAAAAACTGGTTAGGAGTGGAGTTTACATTTATTTAGACAAACTTTAAAACAAAATGGATGGAAAAATTAAGAAAGTTGTGTCCAAAGTTTGACAGATATTTTAATCAAACTATTAAGCTTTTGCCTTGACCATTGTTGTATTCCCTTCCTACCAATTGATGGCGCTCTTCCTATCTGGGGGCAATTACCACAAGTGTTACCCCTTGTGAAGTGGTAGATTTTCTTCTAAACTCAACCCAGGTTTTAGTTGAAAACTGTTCAAACATTGAACTTTGAACAGGTTAAATAAAATATACCCATGTCCCTCTTGTAGATTAAGCAGGGCATATATGGCTCGATTTTTAAGCCTGCCCAGGTAGGGTCCTCCACTCCTCCTGGGTCATAACCTGTTCCTGTGTGTACTGTTGTATCTCCACTCTAATGTATTGTACAGCGCTGCGTAATATGTTGGAGCTATGAAAAAATGTATCATTTTTAAGAGATTCAAGCACTAAAAAGGTGAACATAGATGAATCGGCATTTTTTTTTTCTTGTGATTTAATA
>CM070032.1:27598177-27611402 GCA_036250615.1 Ptychadena robeensis
CAACTATGTAGTATAGTGGCCTCCCTGCTATAATACATAGTCATTGGAAGGTTTAGAAAGGTCCTTACATGGTTTTGGTAAAAGAAAAAGTTGATTGTACAGAAATTGTATGGAAAGATTGTAAGATGTATGGGGGGTTAATGCCTTCTTTAAACAGAAGGTATTTACATGCCCCAATCCATCACAAATCCCAAAAAGTTTAGGGAAAAAAAATACTCCCTTCAGGACCGTGGGTGGGGCCATGCAAATCATTTCTGAATCCAGAACTGCTGGCTTAATTGCAAATCTAGCCTTATGGTACGCTGCCATTTATTCCAAACCAAGTTCAGGGCTTTAATCCCGTCTCACCATAACCTTATTGGTTGTTCCTCTACGTTCACCTCAAGTTTAAAAACACAAAAAATTAAAACAAATTGTGAACCAGCTACATCTGCCAAGTCTGGTGATCCATTCAATATGAACGGCAATTTTGTAGATCAACAAAACCCTAAAGACCTTCATACACCTTACAATCTTCCTATACCATTTCTGTACAATCAACTTTTCTTCTACCAAAACTATGTAATATGAGGATCTCTCTAATACTTCCAATCATTTTGTACTCTATCAGGGAGGACCCAGCACTACATAGTTGTTGGTAGATCTAATGGAAATTGTATATAGAGTGATCTTAAGGTGTATGGGGGGCTTTAAAGCAGCTACACTCATTGCCTACTCAAAGGAGTCAGTAAAAATCACACACCAAATCCAGCCTTTACTTCCTTTTTTTTGGCAGCCCCATGTTCCTCTTGCAATCCACCAAACACCTGCTTGTTTATGTAAATCTCTCATTTGAATACGAACTAACAGATGAGCAGTTCCTTATAATTTTCGCCCTCTGCGAGTGTGGAAAGGCTCCCCCATTAAAAAGCACATCTCGGTACATCCTGCTGTTTTTACTTGCAGCGGCGCTCCCCGCCTCGCTCGCGCTGCCTCCCTCTCGGTCTCTCATGGACCATTCCGCTGAAATTAGCTATTCATTACATGTGAAGGAGTAGCAGCTTGAGCAGGGCCCTGCTGAGAGAGCCGCTTCTTTACATGTCAATTCCTGAACAAAAGCATCTGCTACCTAGCCGATATGTATATTTAATGCCACTGCATAATGGGCAAAATGATGCGCCGCTCTTTACTTGTTTGTTCAGCTGTAATGTACTCTTGTCTAGAATTGCTTTCAAATGAATCCCACTGAAATTTGGAACATTTATTAGGTCACGTGAGCAGGCACAATCGTTTGATTTTAGTCAACAAACTTATGCAATATACTGTAAATGCAGCTCGAGAAAAATAAAAATTTGCAGCAATACAAAGATCCCATTCAATACAAGACCCAACATTAACACAATGGCCAAAGCACCAATATGTCTTCTATTGAATCAGGTCTTAACATTGTTAACCAGCAGTTTTCTTCAAAAATGAGTCATCACGCTGCTGCAGGGAACCTCAAACGACTCCAATATCGAGCCGTTTGTTCCCTGCTTTAGGGCCCGCATACACCTTTAAGCAGGGTACACACGAAGATATGGGCCAGATCGATGGCTGCGTCGAGCGCGATCACGGCCATCTGGCCCATATCATATGCCATCCCAGTTTTCGAGCGGATATGACCGTTAATCACGGCTGATGTCCGTTGCTTTGCATGGAGACTGAGGGTCATCACACTGCGGCAGGGAACATCGGACGGCTCAAATATCGAGACGTGTGTTCCCGGCTTTACATTTTTCTGTCAGATTTCCTTTAGATCTCCTTTTGTTTTACCAAAAAAATTAATATGAGGGACTTTCTAAACCATCAAATATACCTGTGTTCAATCACAGAGGACAATACAACCACATAGTTGTTGGTAGATCTAAGGGATATCTGAAAGATCTAAAAAGGTGTATGGCCAGCTTTAGAGGCCCAGTATTAAGCAGGGTACAGACGTGAAGACATGGGACAGATAGATGGCCGTGCGCACTCACAGCCATCTATCTGGCCCTTATAATATGCCCCCATCGCTGTTTGAGCGGGACAAAATCAATCCCGCTCGAAAACAGCCATATCAGACATGACCGTTAATTACGGCCGATGTTCGCTGCTCTGCCAGGCAAAGCATCGGCTGAGCTGGGGAAAGCAGAGCTATCTCTCCCCAGCTTGGCCGATATCGGACAGAAGCGCCATGACATCATCGCGCTGCTCGAATATCAAGCCGTCTGTACCCTGCTTTAATCTGTACGCTGGGGTTGACCTAAAAAGAACCTTCCATTTTTAGTATTTTGACAAACCGATTAACAAACAGAATCTCTGTAGGAGGTGAACACCGTTCAACAATACTTCTCAATATCACACATCTCTTCATATACTGCGGGAATCAGATCTACACATGGGTCATAGAAATTTTTGTACAAAATGCTTTCAAAATTCCATATCTGATTACATGTGACAATAACCAAAAAGACAGACTACAAAAACTCAGATTACCATCCATGTGTGTACTATACACACGAAGGAATGTGCCTGGAGCCATCGGAGGCTGGTAGTATAGGGTTCCATATATACTACATGCAGAGAAGAAACTCTGGAGAACATTCAGACGCACAACCAACATGGTGCAGAGCTGGCAAATGTTCTAGAACGGGGGGGGGGGGGGGGAAAGGTTTTGACTTGTGGGCCTCAACAGGTTCTGAGAGACCGGAGCAAGAGCCTGTAATGGCCGCCTGCCATAAGTGTCCCAGTTCCTCACTTACTGGCTTCATAGATTATGTTAGGGGCGTTCAGCAGGGACATTGTATGATTTCTTTGTATTTAAATTCCTCTACGCTTACAGCCAGGAAGATAAAAAAGAAATATTAAAAAAAAAAAAACAACATGCTCCGGCTCCCTTCCACTCTTTTAGAGGAGGTGACCCCTCTTGGCATTATACATGCTCATTGCAGGGAACAAGCAGAGGGGAGCCAGACCATCTTTTCATCAAGATGACAACGGGTGGGATATAAAAGCAAAGTGGGCCTTCGTTTGCGCATGTCTGTTCTAGTATACCCAACATGACAAATTTCTAGTTCGATTTAGGTGCCCGATTCCTGGTCAATCCTGTGACTTACGAGCAGGATTTACGGACATGTCTGTTACCTGCTAAATAGACCTGTCTTTCAGTGGGATCAGTTGATCCTGCTAGAAGACCAGCATCCACAGCTAAATTTGTTTATAGATTAGAGCATCCTTGCTCGATTGTGCCCTAATCCATAAAAAATTGAGCTGTGGATGGACACCTACACCGGGATAAAATAAAAACAAGGCATTAAAACCACAGAACAAAATTTCCTGCAGAAGGGTTTTATATGAAACAAATTCAAAATAATTCTATAGAGCAAAAGCATGTTTCTCCAGGGACAAATGACAGCAACCAATGATAGACCTCAAACACCAGTTATTTTTCACAATGTCCAACCAACCATGGTCCAGCTAGTTGTCCTGCATCAACAAGCCACTCATGTCCCCTGCACAGCAAAAGCTGAAAACGCTCGCTTCAATTTGCATACATCCTCCACGAAGACCGTAGACTAGGAATTTCTAAAAGATAGCCAGTCTGGTTTTCCAAGACAATTTGCACAGGACATAATACAAGCCCTTGGAAAACCACGAAGCAAACAGCCAAGTAAGAGATGTATAAAAAAAGAAATGGAATATGCTGACCCATTCCAGCTTATGAAACTAGAAAGCAAAACCCATAATCAGGCTACATTTACATGGTCGTTTCCTGGGCTCCCGTCGGCGTCGTTTAGGCAACAACCGTTTGCCAGTTTAAATGGGCAAAAGCCCCAAAACCGACCGGCAGACCATACTGGTCAACCCTCCCGTTTTGGACTGGAAAGCCATGTTTTTAATGTGACTTTCCAAAACCCCTGGAATCTGTGGCTGTAGGAGGGAGGGTGTGTCACTCTCCCTTCTAAGTTTCCACCCCACTTGTGCAGATGATGTGCGGGGTGGGACATTAGAGAGTAACACCCTCTCCCTCATAAGTTAGGCAGGAACTGAATATGTGGGAGGGGACTAATCTCCAGATACTGGAAGTGGCGTCAATGATGTCACTTCCTGCATCTGGAACGCAGAAGAGTCTGGCCCAAACCGGAAGAGACGCCATGTCCCGTATTCCCATCCAATGATATTGACCACTATGCGGCGGTTGCAGTTATGCCAATTGGTCGCTTACCTGGCGGCTAACAAACCACCCATGTCAACGAGCCTTTACTCTTGTTACCATTCACTACAGATTACTGTAATTTGTTTGTCATCACATTTGGATCTCTAATGTAATCTGTGGGATTCCGCAATCTGCTCTGAAAGAGATATAGCACATTCTAGATTCCAGAGGGCTGTCTGTGGAGCTTTGCAGAGATAAACATGACTGGTATTCACATGCTTCTAAAATGCACACAGAGGGTTCTGTTTGTCCGTTACTTCCAGGCCAGAAGACATATTTATCATAATCAGTTTAGATGGTAAGCATGCCAACTATGCCAAGACTTCAGACACACTGGTACCAACTAGGGTTACAATCAGGACATGTCTTACTATAGCAAGAGGGAGATATTTAATGGCAAACTTGGGCTAATTAAAGCCAAATACTGCAAGAAGGAAGTGACCTGCCATTCTATCCCCCTTTCATCGGTGTAATCATCCAGAACACAAACATGCAGGGCAGTAGGAGTGCAAAATATTGAAAATGAGCAGCAATGCCCAAGACCACTTTAAAATGGACCAAAGCAGCTTGAAGACACGGTGGTGGGATATGCAGGAGTGAGGTAACCACTAGCAAGCAGCGCAGAGAGGTCCATTTACTCGTAAGGAAATCTGTTGGAGTTGGAAAGCTTATGCAAGTGGATGAGGGAGGCCGGAACTCCCATTAGAAAACGGTTATACAATCTGACCAATATGGGCATTGTCAGCCGCTTTATTCAAGACAGCTTGGCTAGATACAAGAACAAACAGGACCATTAACTACACAGGGCACAGTACATTGAATCTTTCACACCACAAGACAGACCACATCGTTTGAGAGAAAAAGTTTCAAGTCATTGGCACAGCCTTTAACATATAAAGTGAATATACAGAATGGTCATGCAAAATAGGCTGAGATAGACCGTGCAGTATTCACTATATTCCTCCAGGAGGCAGAGCTTCGTTCCAGCAGAATGCTCAGGGCTGAACCAGCAGCACCCATTCTCTGAGCCCACTGACCAAGTGATTGAGAGACACATTTTACAATCTGGCACCAACAACCTACCCATAAACAGCTATTTACATGATGGGAGGAATGATGGGGCACAACTCATGCTATCCAAGTAGACTCAATCTACCCAGCTTGTTGGTCAGTGTGTTCAGAGAATGGGTACTGCTAATGTAGCTAAAATATCCATCTAGGCCAGTGGTTCCCAAACTTTCCTTGCAGGGACCCCCTTTTATAACATCAAGCCCCCCCCCCTCCCTATTCAAACACAGGTTATGAATGAGGGCCCGCGCCCCCTGGAATACCTTCGTGACCCCCAGTTTGGGAACCAGTGCTCTAGGCAGTGGCCTTTTTGCTTGGCTAGAGATAATCAACCTCCTGGGATGCAGAGCTAGTGCTCCCAGGATGTTTAGCACAAAATATATATGTGTTCCAGTCCAGAAAACATGTACCAGCAAACCACTTCCCAAATAAAATATGAGCCTTCAGCATGGCCAAGCCAACCTTCATTGTACATATACCAATAGAACAGTTCAGCGGCAGGCCCTAGAAGGTGTACCAGCTACCTATATAGAGAAGCGCATACATCCGGCCAGACTCAACGCTCATTAGAAAAGGCCAGAAACACCATAAGATGTGACTCAGCCTTTTATGTCAGGAAGTGAAGCAAAGAAAATAAATGCAGGAATTAGAAGCCAGACAAAAGATTTATTCACACATGATCTATTCAGACAGAGCAAAATACGGGAAATCCGTCAAAACGCTTTTACGGTCGTAAGCTCCTCCAAGGAATCGTTTTAGTTTCTTTCCTAAAATAAATTCAAGTGGTATTAGAATTACTCAGCGCTTAGACACATCGCTAGACATTACTGCTGGTCAGACAAAATCGGATCATCAAGAACCACAACAAAATATTCTGGAGTTCAATTTCTGAACTCCTAACATACCAAGAAGGATCAGGAATAAATATCACTTCAGCTTTGTAGACCAATCTGATGGCTAGTTACATCCATGATCATCCAGGGGTCCATGTCACATAAAAGCCCAACCTGGCTGAAAGTGGTAGAATCCAATACAAAAAAGAATCTTCTCCTCTAAGAACAGCTCAACCCAAGAACACAAATGTGTCTATTAGCTTTATTTTTTTTAACTTTTTGTAGCAAATACAGAAAACATGTGTGGATGACACAATGGGTGTATTGATGCAGTCGCTAAGTACAGATTAAGGCAATGTCGCCACTATGTGTTGTGATCCGCCAGGACCCCTAAGTTAAGCACAGTGCAGAGCACATACACTTTACCTGCTCTGTTCCCACAGCTTCCACTGATACAGGGATTAACGTAGTGCAGTACGTTAACCCTTGCATCAGCGAATGTCTGAACAGAGCATCTGCCGAGCAGGTAATGTGTATATGATCAGTCAGGACTCCCACCAAGTACTGTGTTTAATGTAGGTGTCCCAGCGGATCACAAAACGTAGTGGAGATATAGCTTTACCTGGAAAACAACTGTTCCGTTTTTATCATGAAGGTTTTGGTCCCAGAGTAATGCAAGGAATACACAGGTCGATTCCCGTGCAATCATGGAGCCATCAAGGGGTGCGATAACGCCATCGCACTCCGCTCAAAGCTTCCTCGATATGGAGCTGCAGCACTTTTGCATCACGATCCCATTGGATACTTCGGATGGGGTCCCTCTGTCCCCACCCAAAGTAATGTAAATCGAACAGGGTTTACCAACATGTTGGTTCCCTGTTCGATCAAGCTTTCCTCGAGCGGAATGGTTTGTGAATGTGCACGGCACTCGAATCAAATAGAAAAACTAGAGCCTAGCTTAAGATTATACTATATCAAAGGATCAGACACTTTTTTCCAGACAAAAGAAGTTGGATATATTTAGTATAGAAATGGAGGCAGATGTGATCATGGCTATTAAAAGTTATCCACAGGCACTTCATTTACCCTGCGCAATACAATAAACTGTCTCCGAATGATCAACAGATGAGAAAACATGACCTTGTCGACATGAAGTGTGTGGTCTACAAGAAGCAACCCAGCCCGCTCCCCTCAAGCAAAACAACCCGCATGAGGAACGCTGCTCCGTAATGTGGGCCCAAGACGGGACCCTGCTCAGCAAGGCCTGCATAGACAGCTGTACATCATTGCTGTATACACAAGGGACACACACATTAACCCCTGCCTACACCCAAAATTAACTTTGCAGACAAATATGTGGATCAAAAGCTGCCTAAGGCACAGCGTATTGATGCAAGATGTTTCCAGAGCTTCCGGTCCTGGCACCTGTTCTACACTGGACACACCGTTCAGACTTGTGCATGACCATCATGGAGCACATACCTTGCGCTTGGCAATGATTCCCAAGACCAATAACTTGTCACTGAAACTATGGGGAGGAAGAAGAAAAAAAAGCTCAGCCTAAAGTTATGAATGAACTGCATGGGAAAGGGCGAGATCATGAATAAAAAATTCCAACTTTTGTTTAAAATTTATAGCAAAACCGCTTTAGACCATGTTTCCACAGCACCGAAATCCATGCGTTTCTTCGAAGCATCCATTGCTAGTCAATGGAATAGTTTCCTCCGATCAGGGACCACCTGCGCGGATATCAACACAGAGCACCGCAATGACACGCAAAAAAGCTCAACGCAAGTATGGGTGCTTCAACATACCCAGAGGGAATACCTTTTTTGACATCCACTTCCTACATTCACAAAGAGGGAAAAAATCCCCCTGATGCTGCAACAAACTCATCCTTGTTGCAGCCAATGTAAAAGCTGCGGAAACATAGCCTAAAGCCAGGAACACATGGCTCGATATTTGAGCTGTCTGATGTTTCCTGCAGCAGTGTGATGACGTCATCATGCTGATGTCCGATATCAGAGGAGCTGGAGAGAGAGCTCAGCCGATGCTTTGCATGGAGACCCGGCTGTGATTAGCAGTCATGTCCATTTGAAAACAGGGATGGCTGCATTAGATATGGGCCAGATGGCAGAGTGCAGCAATCAATCTGGCCCATATCTATGCGTGTGTTCCCAGGTTAACTCTCAAATGGAGAAGAGAAGTGTCGTGTAGTTGATGTAAGAGAAAGCTTAATTCCAGGTATCCTAAAGAAAACACAGGAAACTTCTCCAACAGAACGTTTATGGTTAGGGCCCTTTCACACTATCCGTGCTGCAATTGCACACAGCCGTTAACTGCAGTGTATGAGCCTCTTGCACTGCACCTGCATCAGTTTTCAGTAATACACCTTACCAAAAAATTAATCGCAGCTCTAGTATAGAAGGTACACAAGTTTGCATAGTGTAGATCCTAGCTGCCCTGCATGCTGGTGTGAACGAGCTTCTACGTAGGGTCTGGGTAGAGTGTACATAGAAGAATAGCGCAATCTCAGTTGGGATAGTAAAAGTATGGTACTAAAGGCCCCCCCCCCCCATACATGTTTAGATATCAATTTATTTTGTTGATTGAAAATCTATGGCAGCCCACATGGTTAGATCAACCTAAAATCATTAAAATTTGAAAAAAATCAAAATGATTGGACATGCTGGAAAACTTTAATTGGTTGTATTGAAATTGAACCTTAATTCAATTACCCTTTCAGCTCATTCAAAAAAATTTGATCAAAAATCTGTTACTACAGTTGGCATGGATTACAATCAATCAACAATTTCCCTGACTCCAAAAATGTATCTTTCCTAATCGATTAAAGCAGTGGTGGGCAACTGAGTTGATATGGAGGGCCACAAGTGCGGCCCTCGGCATCACTAAAGGGCCGCACATAACATTGATCTAGACCCTTCCCTCATCAACATATGGACCAGATCCCGACAGGCAGTCAAATCCTGACAGCACCCATACACCCCCATTTCTGCCCCTGGGTGCAGCGCTCATATGTAGACCTGGTTTCCGCAATCAACATTGACAATTTTACTGATGCAGGAACCAAAGTTGATAAGGCTTTGGGTCAGTGTGGGTGAGTTCCTAGTCCTTATGTATTAACAGTTAGGTTTTGGGGGCCACATGTGGAGGACCAAGGGGGGCCGCCGAACAACGCCCAAAGGGCCGCATGTGGCCCCCGGGCCTCAGGTTGGGCACCTAGGGATTAAAGGGAAATCAAGGACATGTATGGAGGCCCCTAACACTTCCCTATTTTATTTTGAACCACTTAAATCAGAAATTTTCATTCTGTGTCTGTCCAGGTTCAGAGTGAAGTCACACTTGCCTCTGCTTTGTACCGCATAGTGTGCTTAGAGGGAGGACTCATAGCTGAATACACGGGGAGGTGTACACACCACTAAGCATCTTTGTGGGTCTGTGCAATGGAACGCCTTAATTATACAGAGCCTGATCGGCTTTACCATGCTCTTTCAAGTGTCTATTCTTGTAATGCTGGGGTTGTTAAAGCGCTCCGAATCTGCACGAACATCTGGGGTGCAGACTTCCTTCCTCTGCTCTCTGGCAACCAGCCGGCATGAGAAAGATCCAGGATCCTCTTGATTATGAAGCAGAAAACCACTCCCAGAAACCTCAATGTTGAATACAAGGCCAAGAGGAAGGGAAGAGAACCTCCACAGAACACCCTCTTCATGGCTTCTTTCAATTAGGACGGCAGATTGAAGAGCAGCTCCATGGCTCGGCTCGAAGGAACGTGAAATCTGAGGCCAAGAAAGAGGAAACGCCACAGATTCACTCTGAAATAACAAATCTGTGCAACAGCGGAAGCCGCGTCCAACCAATATATGGCGGATATTTAATACTGGAATACCAGCAGCCTGATGGTCCTGCAGCTTACATTCAAAAATGTGTCATTTGATCATCCAACTAACCTTCTATACACAACTGGCATTCATACATCTTCACATAACCATAACCCACAATGGCAACCTTATAGCAGCCTGGTGGGTTTCTCTTTGTCTTTCATACTACAACATGGAACAGGCATGTTTGCAAGAGAAATTAAAGGAGGATCGGAACTCTTGCTCCAGCACAATAAGGCTGGCCATACACGGGTCCATACCTGTGCAGTACACTGAGCCTCAAGCTTCCACGATTGAACCAAGAATGAAGATGCAGCACCTCTGCGCAACCTACCCTGTTCGATACTTTGGATAGGGACCCTTTGTCCACATCCAAAGTAATGACAATAGAACAGGGATTTATCAACATCTTTATTTCCTGTTCAATCAAGGTTTCAACTGATCCCACTCAAAGAATGTGCTTGAATAGATTGCGGCCAATCACTGCAAGTGACGATTGTGCTTGAATTGATTAAAAAAAAAAAAAAAAAAAAAAAAAAAATCAACCTTTGTATGGCCACCATAAAAACAGAATACTTTTATAAGTTAAGGTCAAACCATTAAAGCCAAGTTTACACTGTCGTTTCCCAGTTGTTGGCAACTGACAGCAGCTTGGAAAACAACCAGCCACTCCTACCTGTGAGCACCTGCAAACCTGTGCAGGTCCTTGGGGGGTGCTTAGAGAATGCCACCCAAAAAATGTTTATATATATATAAAGCCCCTAGAAACCTAACCCAGACAGGATAGGTCATGCAATAACCAGATTTTCGGGAGCTAAAAACCCCAAAAACTTGAATAAAAATAAAATAATAAATAAAAAGAAGAACTCATTACAGGGGGAACAAAAACTACAATTTTTTACGGGCCTCGGCAGACACTGCTGATGAATTGTTTAGGAAATGTTCCTCTCCTCCTGAAGGGGAAGCCATAAAACAATAACCATCTCAAAATGGCTGCTTCGGCTGTGTACTCCAGACAGGCCTGCTTCATAAAAAGGTATGCGGCCGCCGCGTCACGAGCTGGAGCCTAAGCTACAACTTATTAAACAATCCTATAAATGTAAAAAATGCAAATGTGCGATACAAGGGAGGAAGGATACACACCTCGCACTGGCTTACAAAGCTCCTCCATACAACACCAGCTTATAAATACAGCCACCCACAGCAGGCGCCTCCCCGCCGTACTGTCAGCCGGGCCTGGCCCTCAGCTGAACCGCTCGCGCTGACGTCAGCTGGCGACTGAGGCAGCATTCCTAAACAGTTCAGACAAACCCACTTGTGGGAAGCTTAGAAAGCCCTCAGCTGTAGTGAAGAAAGCAAAGGCTTGGCTGGGAGCCAGACTACTGAGCTCAGCATTTTGTAATGCACTTCCTTTTTACTTAACAGCTTGCATAATGCCTCAGCCAATCCACCTTTAACCCCTTCTCCGCACACTGTTCCGGGAGAGCCAGGAGGAGAGAATATACACAGAACCGCCCGAGCTGTCCTGACCACGGGAAGAGCATTTATATATCGGGCATTCTCTGGCTATACAAAGCCTTTCAGACACCGAACGCTCCTCTAAAGGAAAACATTGACCTACCTAGATGTGTTGTGAAAGCGTTAAACATTTGGCGTTGCTATATTAATATTCGCAATAGTAGAGTGTTGTACCGTGTTAGCTATCGATAAATACAGCAAGTTTGGAGTTCAAGTGATACCGTTTATTGGCTAACTGAAGGCATTAGAGAAGCAAGCTTTCGGGATATCGCAGATCCCTTCTTCAGGCTAATACAATTCTGGTTCTTGAAACTCACATTTATACACAAAATAACATGGTCATAAATATTTGAACAAAAGAAACAGTTTTGTCTTGACACACACAACTGATGGAGGTGAGAGTGAAGGGTTAGTTAATGGAGTGATCAGAGTTAGGAAGTTATTGGGGGTGATAGAGATAAGAGGTTCAGCCGTGATATTCACCTCCTTCAGCAATTAAAATGTCCATAGACCTGGGAAGCAGAGAAATATGGCAACATAGGTATTTCTTGGAGAAATCTAAATAGCAATAGTCTATAAATTATCAGAGATTAGGCACGAATAGCTAATTGACAAAGTTAGGGAGTCCAGACACATTATTGTTCAGTGACTAACAGTTCCATCAGTTTTGAAGAGGGGGGGGGGGGGTTTATTGTGAGTTCAGTTAAAGTTTGAATTCAGTTAAAGTTGTAGTGGCACATGAAGTTGTTGTCCCTATTTAAACCGTATTCCAGAGTTTTGAATTTTTTTTATGAATTTACATTCCCATTCCAACCTCTCTTTCTGTGTTTTCAGATTCCCCATCACTACCATAACCCTGAGATCTCTTATGCTGTGGCCAGCGTTGCAGAAATGGGCTCCTACAGGGACATCGGTTTTCTTGTTCTTGATAGTGTACCTATGCAGGTTCATACTCTGTCTGTGAGACAGGTCAAACCCTTCGCCAGAGTCCTGTAGGGCATTTTTTGCACGATATTCGGTACACCACATTGGAGGATCTGCAGGAGAACGTTCCCTGTACTCTATACTCCAACTGTGGTCCTGGTACTGGTACTCTGTCTGCACTGTCGATACGAGTACAGGTCTCACATCTGCTCTGCATGCAGGGAGATGTTCCGTTCTGTGTTGTGGTGTGATTATATGAATATTCAAAAAAGATACAAAAAATGCATCAATAGTAAAAGGGCAAATTTTTTCAAACGAATAGCTTACTGGCATCTTATACCGAACACACTATGGAGATCTACTGGCCGGCTACAGCCAGAACACTTGCCGATAGGCCAATCATTTAAAGTAGACTTGCGACACAGAAAACCTGTAAGGCCAAGGCTCCACTGCATCTTTTTGTCAGTGCTTAGCACGCATCTTTTAGATGCACCAGAAACCCTGCCTGTTATTTTAGATGGGCCAGTACACACAGGCAGCTTTGTGTATTGGCCCACTGAATATAATAGGCAACGTTTTGGCCTTTCATTGTTTTTTAAACCTCCCTAGCAGTTTGGAAACCAGCTCTGCCTGAACTACGTTCGAGCAAATTAAACAACCCAAGTTGGGATCAGGCCCATAGGGATTTTGAACTGCGGTGGACCCACCGATCGCTTCTTGCACCACCTCTTCGCCACCAATGGGTGACGCTTAAGAGGTGGGGG
>CM070032.1:27611412-27626264 GCA_036250615.1 Ptychadena robeensis
GGGGGGGGGGGTAATAGCAATAGACCTCCGTTGGAGTACTCTGTATTCTGCTTTGATTGCCCATATGGCACGATACAGTTATATCACAGGGAGGTTACAATGGTAGTTTCCAGACTAAAAGGTGGCAATACGTACATCAGCTTTAGTTAAAGTTTATTTTGGATTACGGCATCTGGCATGAAAAATAAAGCAGAGAACACTTGGTGGTGACGTCATCATGCTGCTGTCAGATTTCAGCGGAGCCAGAGACACAGCTCTGCACTCTCCAGCTCAGCCGATGCTTTGCATGGAGACCCGTGGTTTCCATGTAAAGCAATGGACATCGGCCATATTTAACCTCCCTAGCGCACTGCCTGTACCGCACCGTTTTTAACAGTGTGGTACAGGCAATGGCAGCAGTGTACAAGGTACACTGCCTGCCATTTCCTCCCTCCCCTCTCCACACAGCCAGTGTCATTCATGACACAGTCAGTGAGGTCTGGAGAGCAGAAGCCCCTCCATTAACATGGAGGTCTATGGCACTGCTTACCCTCGCCCCCTTCCGCGACACGATCAGTGAAGCCGCAGAGCCCTGGAAATGCTGCGGCTGGATGCAGCATCGACGTAGCTTTCCCAGGGATATGCAGCTTTCATGGGAGCACAGCTCATCCAGAGTTTGTTCTTCACACAAACTCTGGACAAGATGGGCTCGTCATGAACACTAAAAAGGTTAATGGTCATGACTGATATGGCTGTTTGAGCAGGATTGGTACAGCACGAAAAAAGCGATAGCCGCTTATTATAGGCTCAAAGTAGCCATCGATCTGGCCCATATCCACATGTCTGAACCCTTCTTAATTATAAGAAGTGATGGCACTTTTAAACATGAAGTAAATATATTAAGGAATGTGATAAACAGGTAACCATAGATGAGCTTCTAACGAGTGGAAATGCTAGCTGGTGGGTCAGCAGAAACCGGACAAGCTGTAGAAGACCCCGTTCCAACAAAACGTCAATGTACTGAGTCAGTAAAAGACAATCACTGCGGACATACAGCTAAAGATAGCAAGGGTGTGGAGCTACACATCTTTTATAGTTACACCACTGGGCGTGCCGCCAGAAAAATCAGAGAACTATTACACTTCCACAAAGTGAAAGGTGGCCTGGGACAAAAAAAATTCTCAGTTTGTGTGTACAACAATGGGAGCCATTCATTCTAACGCAAATTATGTCTATGTACTACAGACTAGTGACAAGTAACCAGTGAGTGCAGGAAGGCAGAAAATTAAGTGTCTCAAAGAACATACATGGGCACCAGAGCCACACCCCAGAGAAAACCTGCGTTCCCCTACTGACTGATTATTACCTGTTTGTATCTGTTGTATCTGTATGTATGCAAACCTCGCAAAAAAATAAATAAATAAATAAATAAAAAGCGAACAGAGTTTTCCCCAAGTTTGACAACCAAAGCCTGTACAGGGTCTTCTAGAAATGTCAAGAACTTATTCACTGCCTGGTATTTTCAATGGTCCAGTACACACAGGCACCTTTGTGTCCCGGCCCATTGAAAATAATAGGCAAAGTTTTAGGCAAAAATAACAATTAGGACATATTAAAGAACCCAGTTTGGAAGTAGGTTGGTGTTCTGTAGTGGTCATTTCACATGGAAGACATGGCTAGTCTGAGGACTAGCTACAGAAAGGGTCAGCAACCTCGCTGCAGAGCCCTGAGCTACAGGAAAAATGACAGCACGTTTGTTTTTTTATTAGGCATTTTATTTCAAATTTACTTTGGAAAATTGGTGTTTATGGGATATTTTATTACAGTTTGTTGGCGTTTTCATAGAACAAATCATAAAATGTGGAGAACACCTGCAATAGCGGTTACAGAGTTATTGCCAGAAAGTTCTATTTTCAATGCTATAATAGGACAACAGAATACCAAGCCATTTAAAAATGTAAACAAGTCAGGTAAAGCATTAAAATAGGCACAAAATCACAACCAATTGGCACATTGTAAAAATTAATATATGAATATCCAAAATTAACGGGAACATTTTTAGTTTTATACAAAAACTTCCCATTTCAGACAAACACTGCAATTTATACTTGCTTTATACCCCATAGTAATTACCGCATGGCTGTTCCTGTTGAAATATATGACTCTGCTTTTGAGCTACTTTACAAAAAAATTTACTTCAACTTCCACTTAGAATATGACCAAAGAGAGTAAAACAAACACTGGAAATTCAAAAAAAGTCCAACACAACCTGTCAAAACACATCAATGACTATAAATGAATAACCGTACTTCAAAGATCAATTTTATATTGAGTTTACCTTGTGGGGCTTTGGAGGAAAGCGCCAACAGCTGCAAGCCACATAATTCCCATAAATCTGATCCAAGCCGAATCTCCCCCCTAACAGGCATTTTATTAACCCTTCAAGTCAGGGATTGCGGTACAAATTCAGTAACTGATGGATCGTAGTGCTGAAAGCTTACTGGACAAATGTGCACCCGAGTACAAAGCATTCCATGGCCATATAAAGCCACTAAATCGGTCATCGGTTCACCCCTCTGATGTTATAACCCATGGCCCAATACTTGTTTTTATTGGTGTTCTTGCTAGGATTTTTTTTCATTTATATTTAAAGTAATAAAAAGGCAATACAACTCCCTTCTAAGAAATTAAAGTGATAGTTTAAAAGGAAACACTTTTTAATACCAACTTATCTGGCTTCACCTAGAACCAAAGGAGAAGTTTAAATAAATATAATATATATGTGTGTGAGAAAATATATAATATCTATCTATCACCAATAGCATATCACCAATATGTTTCTATACACTGCAATATAAGTGGTGATAATGTACTTACCTCTGTGCATTTAAGGGCCATACAAAAGCCCAATTCTCATTATCTCCTTCTCTAAGACAGGCAGCACTTCAAGCAGGGGTGACCCTTCAATTTGGCCAGCCAGTGTTTTTAAATGGCAAAGTGAACACTTCCACTTGAATAAATCACATTTACTACTCTTGCAGTGGATGGCAGGTTTAGGCTAATGCATAGTTTGGCAAGTTGTACCCTAAACACAGCAAGCCTGCTTTTTTGTTCTGACAACCTTCCACATGGAGAATTTAAATATAGTCCTGAGCAATGAAAGTAGTTCAATGAGCGGGGACAATTTCATCAAGACAAGTTGGCTTTCATGTAGAGAAAGTACGTGCCACATATCGGCAGAAAACAAACCCATTCTTCAGCTTTCTGCGTGAACAGCAGGTGTGCGAGGACTTCTGGGAACATTTGTTTGTCACTCTATACTACATCTGTTAAAGTAATATGCAGCAAGGATCTGTGCATTCCACTCATAATACTTCCCTGGCTGGGTTAGAATGAATAGCCTTCAAACACCGAGCAGGCCACCTTCATGCCAATGGGGAGAATGTGTTACAGTCAACTCTCACAATCACGGGAAACTAGCAACAGCAGCTGACACTTCATTAGGCATGGAGCACACACACACAAACACACAACCCAACCCAATAACATGGGATGCTAGACCTTAATGGCTATACACATGGCTTGTCTTAAGCCCCCCCATAGACCTTAAAGATAGCCACACTGTTCAATTTTGGTTCAATCGATGCTCAATTAGATCGAGGAATTAAATCGTCTAATCGAAAACCGTTCTTAATCGCATCAACATACACCCCACATTGAGTTTGCGATTGTGGTGAGATTTCGATTCCAAAATATTACTAAAATCGATTTTGGTATGGAAACGATTGAAGTTCAGATTGAAGTGGTCTGTGTTATTATATCGAATCTAATCGATCCAGGAGAAACACCACAAACATCGACGATTATAAAACGAATTTGGCACAATCGACAATGATTTTCCAACATGTGCGATCAAAGTTGGATCAATTTTTCTGCCTTCATCAAACAATTATCATCGATCGTACCATGTGGCCATTTCTTGATTTTCCTTCAATCGATGAAAAAATTCATCTAATCGATCATCGATTGAACCAAAATCGAACCGTGTGATCCTTTAGAAAATTCTGTAGCGCCAGGTCCTTCCTGATAGAATACATAGTGATTGGAAGGGTTAGAAAAGGTCCTCATATTACATGGCTGGGGTAGAACAAAAGTTATATGGCAATATAGTAAGGTGTATGGTGTAAAGCTTGACTGATTTATTAAGTCTGGTGATAGACAACACATTGCAGACCCCATACATTGTGCTCAGTTAGACAGAGATCCCTCTAGGCTAACTAAACTCAGTCATCTTATTTTTATTATACAGAATGACTCAACTACTTACACCACACAAAAGTTCAACTAAAAATATAATGCTCGCCTACATTTCCCTTTACAGGCAACACATTTGTCACCATGATTGACATCAGCACCAGATTTAATAAAAAATAAAATAAAAAAACCTTAAAATATTTATCCCTTGGAGCAAACATGCACCAAAAAGGAGCGTATGGCAAGGGGAGGTTCACTCTGCCAACACAATATACAGTCTACGTAGCACATTAGCATTCATTGAGAAGTGGTCTAGAAGTCAGATTTTTGCTTGTGATGATAAACAAACAAGTCTGATGAAAGTTTATAGAATACATTTCTATTTCAGTTTACACTACAAACCCCTGTAGACCCAGACAGCACAGCGCCCCTCCCTAATGAACTTTGTCCTGTGTCTGTCATACACCACACTGAAAACCAATACCTCTATTCATTCTACAAGTGGAAACAAGCTTATTGCTGCATTTTCCACCTCTGCTGCCATGCCTCAATGCAAGGCGTTGCTTGTATAAATCTGGCCACATTCCCACCAATCTTAACATTTGCATGCAAACTTTTTTTTTTTTAGTATTACCAGTTTCCATTTATTTCTATGGTTGTGCTGCTGAAACACTGATTACGAGAGCAGACAAGCTTTGCCAATGCCCCATGTTCTCAGGGAGTAGCACAATGGAGAGTCATACGAGGTCATGTGAACACTTGTAGAATCCAATGAAACACGAGGCAACGTTTCCAACGCCTGTTAATGTAGTGTATTTGCAGGGTTAGTACAGATAGATATCCAAGGAGCTCAAAGGTCCCTGCTAGTTACACACAGGTCACACAAGGAGAGATTATAGTAAAAAAAAATAAAAAACAGATTGTGAATGGACTTGGTGCTTCTATACAAGGGTGTGAAAACTGACTCATGGGCCACAATGGGTTTTTAAATGCGACAGAGGGGCCAGGCCAAGAGCCTGTAATGGCTGCCTGGCATAGGTGTCACAATTAAGTGGGGATCTAATTCCTAGAGGCAGCCCACCGCTACCAATGCGCGATCACAATATTATGCCACTGTCATTCCCATTGTAATATTGGACTCCCGAGGATTAAGTAAGCTCATTGCAGAGAGCAAGCAGGGGTATGCTAGAGTGGCTTTTCACCAAGGTGACAAAGGGCCGGATCTGGCCCCTGGGCCTCAAGCTAGGCTTGACTTAAAAACCGATCTTTTTAAAAATGAACACGTGATCGTTTCACAACCGATTCCTCTTCTTAGCCTTGTACGCATTATCCACAATATGATCAGTTACAAAATCAATGCAAATACTAAGGGCTTGTTTCCATTTACATCAGGACCCCCTTCTGACGTAGCAGATAGTTACCTGCTCGGCAGATGATCTGTTTTCACGGTGCCGAGCCGCTCCGCCAATGTTAAGCTCAACGTAGTCCAGTACGTTGAGCCTCTGCACAGGATGTGTAAACAGAGCTTCTGCCGAGCAGGCAATATCAATGTGCTACGTCGGGAGCCCGCTAAGCAAGGGATCTCAACGTATAATAAAGCCTTGGTCAGATACTTGAAAAATCAACTAAAATTTGCCAACATAACTGATCTCTTTTCTTTATTTCGATCACTATTGTTTGTCCGATTCAGCTAAAAAGGAATCGATTTTAAAATGATCACTTTTTAAATGTATGGCTACCTTTAGTTTGCGCATATCTGTCCTAGAATCAATCTGCATCCTTTTATCTTCACTGGGTTGGCTGCTTACATATCCCAACAAACAAAAGCCCCCAATACACACATAGATCCGCAGAACAGGCGAAATTTGGCCGCGTATTGCAGCTGCCCACTGATTGGCTAAAGAATGAACATGTCGGTTTTTCTTTGGATCAGGGTACCGAAGTTTTGTACGGGGATCAATGTGCACCAGCAGGGCACAGCAATTCCCTGTCAGATCGACGGACGCTCGACTATAGTGTGGCGATGTCATTATGCGCAGCAGAGTGCACGACCAATTGGCCTCAGATCTGTGCGTCTATGTATATAGTCATGAAAATACTGTCTGCTGCCATCCTCTATAATCATTTTTAATTCTCTGGCGAGATTTCAGTTTGTTTTCTACATAAAAGGAAAACATTGAACATCCCCTCATTCTCAAGGTCTCTGCTTTTCTACCATTGAGGGTCACACAGACAAGTCTAATCATTCCCAACTCCATACAAAAGAGGGAGGGGGTGACTACTACACTTAAAACCGACACCGAATAGAAACTGAAAATCCTTTTATCCAGCACCATGGAATAATTTAAGATAATGCGATACAGACGCAGCATAGAAAATGATACAACAAGCTTCCAAAGTCACAAGCATTGTGGATAACCGCTTCAATAGCGGCTGTTCCCCGACTCGAGTCATGCGATTTCAGACCCAGACGGTAAACCCATTTGATTAAAAAGCCCACACAACAAAAACACGCCGAGCACCTTCCACGACTTTATATGAAGAAAGCGTTTCTTGGAAGCGCCGAGTGTATCCGTGGGTTTTCCGGGACGCAGAACTAATCAGATTCTCCTGTGGAAATAAGGCGCGGGACACAAAGAGGGCCTTGATTAGGATTTTGTTTACTCTCCGTGCTCTTCTTGAATTATTAACAAATACATTATGCAGGACTGTTGGGCAAAGCGCTCACAAACAGCCCACTGTTATACACGAGTTGGCAGGGATCCTTCCATGCAATAGGCTCTGCTGCTTTAAGGATTAAAAAGCCATGCACTCTAAAAGCCACCATTCATCAAATAAAGCTTGCACATGCCAGCGCCCATGAATGTTTCCTGGATCATGGAGACGCCACATGTGCCAAGACGCCGAGCGCTTGAGGTGACCTCCTGAAGAATACATCTTAAGGGAGAGAACGGAAAACATGCACAAGTTGTGCGGCTAGGGTTTAGGGACATTTAGAATTGGTGACTCTACATTTAAAGTGAACCCAAACACCTTATCATGCGGAGGAGGCCATTATGCAAAAAGAATAGATGTTCATGAAAAAAAACGTCATGTCAGGGTGCAGGATCTTTTCTTGGAGAAACAATGTGCAGAATCCAAGTCCGAACAACCAAAGGTCCCATTAGTTAAAGTGTAAATGTCACTCTACTCCTTACAATCTAAATAGCGGCCATAGACCGTATTTATTTTTCTTTTTATCAATTTGCACACAATCGATTGTCATGCATATTCGCAGCGAGACTGTTCTCAAATCTATTGCATCCAGCCTTTCTTTGAGTGGGATCAATAGATCCTGCTCGAACAGGGAACAAGTCAGTAAACCCTGTTCAATTGGCATTACTTACCAAGGATCCTCAGAGTATCGAACAGGATCGAGAAAGTGGTGCACATCGATTCTCCATTCAATAAACAAAGGTTGAGCGCATCGTGGCGTCGCCATCACGCTGCGTTCAAGGGTTCATCGTTTGCAGGAAATAGTCCTGTGTATGGCCATCTTTACAATCAAGTTTTGTTTTACCAAATGTAATATGGGGAGCTTTCTAAACCTTCCAATCACATCATACACTGTATTTTATCAGGGAGGACCCGGCACTACATAGTGATATATACCTTCCAGTCACTATGTATTCTATCAGGAAGGACCTGGCACTACATAGCAGTGCTATATATTCCTTCCAATCACTATTTTATCAGGGAGGACCCGGCACTACATAGTTGTTCCATCTAAAGAAATTGTATGGAGTATTGAAAGTTGGCTGTTGGGCTTAAAGCAGGGAACACACGCATGATACGGGCCAGATCAATGGCTGCTTCAAGCACTGTGCGTTCTCACGGCCAGTCTGTTTGTTGCATATCATATGCGGCCATCCCTGTTTTCGAGCCGGACCAATCAATCCCGCTGGTAAACAGGGATATCGAACATGACTGCAAATCACCGTTGATGTCCTTTGCTTTGGATGGCGACCATGGGGTCTCCATGCGCCTCCAGCTCCTTCGATGTCAGGCAGCAGCATGATGATGTCCTCACACTGCTGTCCGCTCCTTTTTATACACAATAAACTGAGGACTTTTATAAAGCAGCAGTGGTCAGTCACATCATCCATTTGCTCCAACCACACACCTTCCTCTGCTATATAAAGCCAAGCCAGCTATTCTGAATGGGGATAATAAACAGTTTGAATGACTAATTCTGGCTTCACAACTTAAATTTGGACCATGGAATGCAGTGACCATATGGTTAAAGCCAACTTCTCTATTATACATCTACTAGTACCCAATCTATAAAAGGGAACATTTTTTTACAAATTATTTTAAAAGTGGGCTGCCTTATAACTTGCCATAAAAGCCCTTGAAAATGCACCTTGCACCCCCCATAAGTGTTCTGCAATCATTACTACACTAATCTCCAACCATAGCTGCTGGTGTTTGTCATCCGCAGACATCAATGACAGCTATGTGGGAGGCAAGATGGCATCGCCCAATGGAAGGATAACCGTGAAGACAGACTGAGGGGGTTGTTTACAACCTCAATGACAAAATGAAACAATGTTGCTTTAAACATTTGAACTATAAATTTTGTCTTAGTTCATGAACCTGGGAGGGTTGACATATCCAAACAAGACGATCTCCTGAACCAGAAACAAAAGAATGACAAATGCTCGAGTCAGCAGGAGCCAAGCTTTGCCTGTGCCCTCCCCCACCATAACCTCCACATGGCCGACTCGATGAGCAGGATTGAATTTCTGAAATAACATTGGAGTTATGCGATAAGTTACATATACATGCAATAAGGTCAAAGCAATCCACTGAAATTAGATAGTTGAAAGGAAAATAGAAACCAACAGTCAAGCTAGTTCAGTAATACAAGAACTTTCACCAACAAACTTTGCCCAAATTCACCAATTGGCCTTTCATGGCAAACACACTAAAGGTGTCCATACATGGGCCGATATTTGTATCGATGCGCATGCACTGATCTATTGTACTCAAATTAATGGGGGCCACTGGTTTCTTCGATATGGGATTGATCCCGCTGAAACTGTGGGTCCCCATCAGGGTTTTCAGAAGGCAGTCCGCAGTGCCAGCTTTCACTTCTCTATATGTATATAAATCTCACTTTCAAAATCTACAATCCACAAAAACCCAAGAAAGGCAATCCCAAACAACATTTCAATAAATATCCATTGGTTTAAAATATAAAGAGTGAGGGCTGTAGGGACATGTCACCCAAGTCTTTTTTTCCCCCATTTTAAATTGTAAATTTATTGAGCAAGCCAAAAAAGCTACAACAAAGCCCATATGTTACAACATAGGATTCTGCAATCTGGCAGGATGTGGCACTAGGAGGAAGTGGAGGGTCACATGGGATCCTGCTTCCCTACGATAATAGGATGTGAGCCACATGAGCATGACAGGAAGCTGGCCGATGAACCAAAATGGAGTTTCTTTACATCCCGAGAGATTCATTTACAACAGTAAATTGAGCAACTGAGGGTTCAAATGCTAAAAATGATACAGGAAGCCCGAATCCCATCAACGCTGCAGAGAAAATGTCATTTAAACCCTTATCGGTCAGCATGTGTCTACAGGTTTAAATGACATTTTCTCTGCAGTGTTGATGGGCTTTGGGCTTCCTGTATCATTTTCAGCATTTGCTAAGGGACCACGGGCGTATGTCAAGAGCCCTTATATTTTCAAATCCTTCACATTTACATTGCATGTACAGATTTCCTTAAAAAGGAATCTGCTTAATAAGATTGAATTGTTATTTTTAATTCCTATATTATTGTACCAAGAACACACCATAGGAACCCAAGTATTATTATCTTGTATTTATATAGTTCTATATATATTTTTATTTACTTTAGATTATATGCTTGTATCTGGCCTGTCACCTCTATATATTTCCCATTCCGCTTAAGTAGGGGATATAACGTTGCCTCTCGCTATAGTGTAGGTCAGTCTTTCCCAAACTGAGGGTTGGGCCTCTGTGGGGGCAGCTAGGGTGGAACCAAGGTAGCACTTGGAGCCCTCAGAATCATCAGCCAGAGAGGAGAGAGATCTGCACAACTCCGCTGCCTTGCAGTCCCCCCCCCCCCACCACTACCAGACACGCCTGAAAGTTGAACAGGAAAACCACCATGGGGAACTAGCTATAGACTGTAAGTAGAATGCATGTAATGTGTGTGTCTCTGTGTCTGCCTCTGGATGATAAAGGTTTATTTATTATTACTGTAACCAGACATGCTAGCTGTAATGCTACTGCATCTATTACCTTGAATAAAACCCTGTGTTTCCACATTGCGCCGGCCCTCATTCTGAACCTGTGTAGTTTGAATGAAGGGGGGGCATAATGTTCCTATATAGAAAAGGGGTGCCCTGCAGGGAGATTTGTGAACCACTAGTGTATGTCATGGTTACCCTGGCAGTTTTGGACTCTGTACTGTCCAGAAGATTTCCTTTCTGCTCTGTACATCAGGAAGTGAAAGCATCTCTGAAGTTGGGCAACTCCTGAGACAGATGTCACCAGATGTCCACACTAAGATTTCACTGCTATTCCTGCTCTGGAGACAAGTCAGCATTTCACATTTCCTCATAACATTGGTCAACAGGCGAGAGTGAATCTGCAAAACAAGGTCACAGACAGCAATAGAAACACTAGTGCAAACTGGTAGCAATGGTTCATAGCACCCTGCCACAGGCCCAAAGGCATCCCCCGTCGGGCGCAATGGATGTGGCACCCCAATGCATCCATTACGCTTATGAGAACGTACTGGAGACAAGGCATTAAGTATCAACTAGCATTACAGGCCATCATTGGCAGCCTGGGTCTCCTTTAACAACCACACATGTAAAGTTAACTATCTTTCAAGTTCCTAAAGCCCATGTATTTCAAGACACTTTGTTAACAGATACTACTTTACTCCTTACTCCAAAATTACATTTGGTAGCAGGCTTCACTTAGGACACGTCACAGTCTGTAGTTAACATTTCTTAGCTTTGTGTAGATCCTTTGCAAACCTCAATCTGACCAGCTCCAAAAATAATAATGGGAATGAAACTTGTCCATTAAAAAAAAGTCTATTGTCGCAGTCCTTACAAATGTAAGATGCAATGTAAAAAACAGAATGAATATATATGTGCATTGGATACACATAACACCAATTCTACACCCCCAGCAGCACACTATTTCTCTCTTTTAAAAAGGTGACAAAAAAAAAAAACAACCTTCCCACTCCCTGGTTTTATCTAATGAAACAAAAAATTTGCAGCGTACTATGATGTGATCCGAAGAACCGGTATAAGACGACATTGCTCTATGAAACTAGCTACCAATGAGGGAGGTGGCAAGGAACCAGAAAGCTTAGTCATAACGGTCATCCATTTCTGCAACCTGTAGGCCCGTTACTGCCTCAAAGGGGGTGGGGTTGGACGGGAAGGGAGTCTATTTCTGATAAAAAGAATATCCTTAGTGCAGTTAAAAAAAAAAAAAAAAAGGGCCCAAGTCACAAGTATGTAAAACGTACAGCCATAATGGAGCCAGGAACCTCCATAAAGCGGCCCATTAATCACCAGGCCGTGAAGTCATGCAGGGCCAAGGGAAAGCATTGATCTCCAGTACATACCCAGGACCTCTCAAGGTTGCAGATAACACTACATTCTGCCCAGTAGAGTAAAGCTTATATTTACAAAAAGGTCATTAGGAGTGCACTGGAAAAGGTTCCATTCTCAAAGCCTGGGAAACTGAACCGAATGGAAACATCCAAATAGGCAATGACTGCGACGTTGGTCAACATTTCAACACTTGCTACAGATGGGTTCTTCGGCCAAAGTACAGATGATACGCTTGGTCTCACAACACACACACACACACACACACACACACAAGTATGGCAGCAATTAACCTACCCCATAAGCTGGACTCCTAAACAAATAGTTGACGCAAAATTTAAACCTACCTGGCATTTGTCATAGATAATCAGAAACAATCCACCCACCTAAGGGCCCATTGATATGGCAAATGCCCAATTATCACAACTGTCCAGCGGACACAACACAAGGTTTTGACGAGCGCCTTTCACTCAACAGGCCAGTCATGGGGCATTACCTACACAGGAGTTCCCAGTCGGCAGCAGCCTGGAAAGCTCGTGTAAATGTAGCCTAGAAGATGTAGACTAGAGAAAGCAGAAACCCCACTATTAATGCATGCCATGTACCCGTTTCATTTTTAGTATGGTACTGAAAAGCATTACACACCCATTCTGCTCTCTACAGAAGAATTGGAGTATTCAGGGCCATGTGACATTCAAGGCTGCAGAAGCCCTAGGCCAGCGATAGCGAACCTATGGCACACATGCCAGAGATGGCACTCTGAACCCTCTATGTGGGCACGTGAGTGGTCAACCCGCACAGAGAACTGCAGGTTATTGGCTCCCAATGCTGTCTGTTCTCTTCCCCTCTCTTCTGATTGCACACAGTGCCTCATACTCTCTCCTTTTTTCTTATAAGTAGAGTGTGTGTTTACATGTTTTGTGTGTGTGTATATAAGTTGTGTGTGTAATTCAGGTTGAATTGCCGTCCTGGCACTTCAAGATAAATAAGTGGGGTTTGGGTTTTAGTTTGGCAATCAGTCTCTTAAAGGTTCGCCATCACTGCCCTAGGCTATGGCTACAACATTGACAGCAATGGGCTAGGACAGGGCTGTCTACGCAGTCAGTAGACCCTCATCTGTCGTGCCAATTCATGTCAATGCGACAAACACAATGGAGGCTTGACCTATGACGTGTCCATTGACCGTCAATAGACACATCATACTGACTTAAAACCAACATCATCCCATTGATTTAAGGGGCCACATTATGTAGAGCGGCCGATCACATGGCTCTAACGGAACGAACAGAGGGGGCTTCCACTCGTCTGCACATCCAAGCGCATGGTGTAGCTCTATCATAATGTACAACTGCTGCAAAGGGAAGCTCATTCTGCAAAATGTTGGTACCTGGAAGTCCAAGCTGAAGAAAAGTTTTTTCGGAAAATGTTAGGAGGACACAGGTATAGCTTTGGAAAACTAATACAAAACATTTAGGATTTACTGACACCATGAAACCATTTTGATGCTCTGGGTAACCTTGCTAGGTAGACCACCACACTCCCTGCCCTTGTGCGAGCAGCTCCTAAAAGAAGGAAAGGGGTTTTACCTGAAACAGTAACAGGCAGGGGACATGGAAAAAAAATTCTGACACATTGTAACAAGTGGATAGGATAGATGAAGCCAATGGGTGCGCCTCAAGTGTGCGATACAAGGTATCCAAGGTTAGTGCAGATAAGCAGTATGCACACCGCATCTTATTTGTTTAATCTTTGTTCCACCTGTAAAGCTTAATTGCAGTTGTTACTGTTGTTTAACCATGGACTCCCTATCAGGAATAACTACCCCCTTTCCCCAACATTGACCTAATGCTTATCTAAAGTCTAAACTACAAACATGAAGGTTCTGACCCCTTTCTACAGTTTGACTAAAGCTGAACTTCAGGCACACCACAAACAGACAAAGGTAAAATCATAAGAAAGCTGTTTAACCTACTCTTTGTACTAAAGCATGACCTATTGGTTATTTGTGCTGCTTATGCCTCACCTGCTTCAAACTCTGCTGTACAAAGAACGTTTAAGGCCAACACACAAAGTTATGTACCTACACTGCTTTCATTTATATACAATTTTACACACAAACAAACCTAGACTAGTAGTAGCCAAAGTCTTATAGTTTTGGGATGGAATAGTGAACAGTTACTGAGGTTTATTTTGTATTTTGGATGACAATGTCGCACTGGGGAGATCTCCCTTTCTACTCAAATACATGAGGGGAAAAAAAAAAATCTAAAAATGGATGAAAAGTCCAGAGACCTATGTTGTTGGAAAATATGTCCCAACTGAAGAAATTCCCTTCTCTTGTTTCTAATGTCAGCTGCAAAAAAAAAAAAAAAAAAAAGCACATCACAAATTGTTTTCCCCTTTTTAAGGTAGCCATTGATGTTTGTTCAATTGACCAGTAGTGATGGCCAAACATCAGCTGTGTCAGTCTGTGAACAGGTGGATAGGTCTTTAAAAAAATAAATAAAAAGTCTGCAGAGAACTTCAAATTCACTGCCTGTTGGCAGGGAATTTGAATGGGAACTATACTAGAAATGACGCCACATTACTTCCGGTATATGGAAAGCACAGTTCCTTGTTCTACACCGCACGGCAGACAGTTCAGCTATTACTATTGACCATGAACCATTTCCTACCCACCTGGTGTGATCACCCCCAAAAAAATAATTCATCCAAAGAGTTCAATCGAAAGGCAAATCGGGCAGGTTTGTTTTTATTCCGGTCAATCATGTGGCAGTTTTCCAGATGATGGAACAATGGAGCATACACACAGCGACCAGTTCAGAATCAATAGTGATCGCTTTGAAAAAAAACAAAACAAGTCTATGACTAACTTAATCATCAACCCAAGCATAGATCTAAAGGTCCCCCCATACACGGGTCCGATTCCCAAGGGATTCCGGGACGATCGATTCCGGGCGCGTGCA
>CM070032.1:27650940-27667155 GCA_036250615.1 Ptychadena robeensis
CCTGATATCAGCGCTGGAAGCAGACACAGATCCAGCAGTCCTGTTAGGATCTGTGACACTTGGCCCCCTTCCTGCACTAAGCGCATTCCTTTTGCGGGGACCCGACAGATCCAATTCACATTACCTGTCTGCAGCAGCGGCTGTTCTTATGGCGTTCTGCCGATCTGCCGGCCGGAGGATGACGAACTGCACTATGTTGACCTTTTGGCCAACGGAATGGCAGAACGCTGTGAGAACAATGTGGTAATGTGGATCAGCCGAAAACGCAGTGGAGACATACCTTAAGGTTTGCACATTGAGTTCTGGGCTTGGGAGGGGTGGCCAGTGTTTACAAGTTTCCACACATGATGCTAACAAACAATATTATCAACTCATGTTTAAGGGTTTCATTTTAGGAAGGCCTTCTTCTCTAAAATTACTACTTTGAACCTTAAGATATTGTGAGAAGAAACCTAAAAAACGAAAAGCAGAAAAATGCCCTCAGGCATATACTCAACAATTGATATGAAATAACATTCCTAGTGAAGATAATATCCCCATTATAAACATCTGGGCTTTTACAATACCAATAAATCAACCAAAGAAATTAATTGAAAGGTCCTTGTTTTTATCCACATCCACCATGAAAATGTCAAGCATCCTGGCTTGCACACATACAGCAAAGGTTCTTCTCTTTGGGCTTTCAGAAAGCCTATCAGGCCTGATTTTCAATAGTTACAGGCCTGGGCCACACACTCCTTGTGTGCCCTTGGTATCTGCTGCTCTTGCAGCATCGGGTCTCCGACTTAATCAGGTCGTTTTTACTGAGTGGCTGCAGTCCCTTTTGTGGAGACACACCCATTACAGGTGTAATTGCTGGATGGAATGGGAAGGCCCACCCAGTTCCTTCCCTCCTATTCCGAAACAAAAAATGCACAGTAACCTAGTGTAGCAGTCCAATACTATCCTGGACTCCTTTCACGATACACCCCCTGATACATTCATATATGTTTCTAAAGTTTCATTTTTTTAAATCCAAAAGATTCCTAAAATCCATTAAATCCATTTAGTGGTAGATAAGGCATATACAGTGGCTTGTAAAAGTATTTGCCCCCTTGAACTTTTCCACATTTTTGTCACATTACAGCCACCAACATGAATAAATTTTATTGGAATTCTACGTGAAAGACCAATTCCGATTGGTGTATACATGAGAAGTGTGGGGTGTGCGTAATTATTCAGCCCCCTGAGTCAATACTTTGTAGAACCATCTTTTGCTGCAATTTCAGCTGCCAGTCTTTTAGGGTATGTCTCTACCAGCTTTGCACATCTAGAGACTGAAATCCTTGCCCATTCTTCTTTGCCAAACAGCTCCAGCTCAGTCAGATTAGATGAACAGCGTTTGTGAACAGCAGTTTTCAGATCTTGCCACAGATTCTCGATTGGATTTAGATCTGGACTTTGACTGGCGAGTGTGACAAAATATGGGAAAGTTCAAGGGGGCTGAATACTTTTGCAAGCCACTGTGTGTGTATATATATATATATATATATATATATATATATATAAATACAACATGCATGCAATGGTTAAGAGGTTAATTCCATTCCGTACTCCCTGGTTTTTGAAGGGGCTCATTCTATTGCATAAGGTAAATAAATATCCACTAGTGTTGAGCAAGAATATTTAAATATATTCGACGAATACCCGAAATTTGAGAATTCGCAATATTTCGCGAATGTGTGCTTGGATATTACCAATAGCGGATATGTGTCATATTATGCTTCAACATTGTTTACCAGCATTTTTCATTGTATATTCGCGAAATTACGCAAATTCGAATATACCATATGCTGCTCAACATTAATATCCACATATGATGAAATGTTTAAACCATGTTTGCAGTCTAACATTATACTCATCGCAATTGATGTTGTTCACAATTCAGAGCAATATTATATTGGGTGTAGAATGTAAATCAAACACATATAATGTTCAGTGTTACCAGCCCCCAGATGGTAAGAAAGCCTTTCACCCAGTGGACAGAGACTCCCCAGTCCCTAGATAACCAGTCTCTATAGGGATCTATATGTGAATCCATATGTGTTCATATCTGTAATCAATCTAGATGCACTCAACCAATCCAGCTCACATCCTCACAAGGGTTTCTAATCAGCACTTACTAACACTTGATCCAGTGGGAGTTCAAGTAGAGAACATCTCTCCAATCTAAATTTCTCTTGCATCATGGATAGATATAAACTCTCAACTTCAGTCAATCAAATGCCATTAAAACATACATGTAGCATAAGTATATGTGAATTAAGATCAGTTATGTTAGATTTAGGTTTATATGGCTTCACTTACCCCAGTCTGATATAGTTTTCGTTTTGCCTGTTCAGAGATCTACTTTCTAGAACATCTGGATGGTTGTTGGCTAAGACAAACTCATAACTCTCGATGTTTGTACTACTTACTGGCCTGTTAACACTCACATCACAGTGATTAAGGAACACTGCCTTTAACAGCCTTATGCTAGCCCTACACTCTGAGATAAAAATTAGGATTAAAACAGACCAATGTATCCCGACGGCGGTATCGGTTTGGATCGTAATTTTCAGCAAAAAAGCTACCACATTGAAAATCCAATTTAGGATCGTATTTTTTTTTTTTACGAGGATGTCATCAAAATTCATCGCCGTTTATATGGCCCATTGTGATGTATTTTTTTTTTTAAAGGGGAAGCCTCGGCAGTAATTGGTCGGTAAACACTATGACAACAGTATGAAGTTTCCCGATGTTGCCAGACCAATTAAAATTTTTGAACATGTCTAATAAATTACGATCGTAAAAAAACGGCAATTACGATCGTAATATATCGGTTGTATCATGTGGACATGCGCGGATTTCAGGACGATAAAATGCATTCATTGGTCGGTTTTAATGGATCGTAATTTTTATCTCAGAGTGTATGGCCTGCTTTAGAGCATTTCATGTTGCTGGACAGAGGAGATCAGCAGTATAAAAACTCCTGTGTATGTAATAAATTATTTTCTTACATTGACAGATGTGGTGGATCAGCGTCCTGTTGGTTTGGACTCTGAACTTCATTGCAGCACAAGCAGCACTAGCATGGATTGAAAGTTGAAGTCCAATTCTATCCAGAACTTTTGTGAGACATGACAATTAGATTTTTTATTTGACAAGAGACACAGACAAATGGCTGATATGGTGTCTCTGCTCCTGGATTAACTTGGCAGATGCTCCCTGCTTAATGAAAGGCCACCTGTGTCTAGGTTATTGACATTGAATTATTTACATATTGTTTACAGGCAGTACAAGCATTAAACCAGAGTATTTCTAGCATCTTTAAAAGTGGAAATAATTTATTCTCAAAGATTAACTAAGTTCATTACAAACCCTCCATAGCAGTCTAGCTAAGAACTATCTGCTGCTTGTCTACATTAGAGGGCTAGCTGACTGCCAAGATTCAGTTCTTACAAAAAAGCCTACTGTTTTTTTAATTTCGTGAAATTAAAGTGGAACTATTGCTTACCATGTCAGTGTATGAGATGGTCTCTTTGCTGCACTAATCCTGAACCAAAGCATAGTTGCCACACTTACCATATGTAGACCACTTCCAATACCGGTGAATAAAAAGATTGTGGCATTGTCGCTGCTGATCCAAAATTCAGTAGCTTGCCTCACAGCTTCTTGGCACACTTTACCACTATCCTTCCTTTCTGGATTCACAGCGCTGCATCCATTGCTGAGATTTCACTACAGTCAGTGTCTACCAAGGGAATCATATGAGACACAAGTCAAAGGGGATTTGGTTTACTAAAGGATAAGGAAGTATGTTGTGTATGAAGCTTATCACATAGGGACTGTATATGATTCATTGTTAAGGCCCTCATACACCTTACAATCTTACCAAAACCATGTAATATGAGGACCTCTCTAAACCCTCCAATCACTATGTATTCTAAAGCTAGCCACACACGGCTCTATAGAGTAACAGATTAGAGCTCCCGATTCTCCTCTCATCTGTCACTTCATCTGAGCCATCCACTGTCCCTTTCGAGCAGGAACAATGTATTCTACTCGAAAAACATCGACCAACAGGTTTCCAACATGTTGGAAAACCTTGGTCGAAATCCATTGCATTGAATAGGGATAGCGCTATCCCCATTCAATGCAATGGATGACAGCTGGAGCCGGTGTAAACAACGGAGAAGCTAACACAGGCTGTGACAGGCTGTGTATTCACGGCTACGGTTCTGCCTGTGTTAAGGGGGCGTGGCCAACACGGATCCAGATAGCTGCCAGAGGAGGAGGAGAGGAGAAGAGAGGGGGGGCTCGCTGGGTTAGTGCCTGTGCGTGTCTGCAGCTCAAGTACAGCGCTGCCAGCCATGGACGGGTCTCCATCGTCCAGTAATTGATGTGCCCATGTGGTGCACATTGATAACTGTACGATTGACCCGCGATCAATTACAGCGTGGTGACGTCACCACGCTGTAATTGATCGCCGGTCGATTGCACGGGAATCTACCCGTGTGTGGCCAGCTTAACAGAGAGGACCCGGAACTACATAGTTGTTGGTAGATTTAATGGAGTGTTCTAAAGGGGGGCTTTAGACAATACTGAATAAATTCCTTTTCACAAAGCTTCTGGATACATATAAGGATAGCATTTAGCTATAGTTACATGTTCACTGTTAATATTGTAAGAAACAAAAACTAATAAGGCTTCAGTCAATTATTTAAGTTGAAAATCGATTACATTTTTTCACCTGAATTGAACATTGAATATTTACCTGAATTGATTGAATAAAAGTGGTGAAAATGGAAAATAATCTCTATGACTTAGCCCCTAAGGGGGTGAAACATGTAAGAGGAAAAAGGACTTCTAGGGAGTATTTCAAGCTGTTTTGATGTTTGATTTTCGTTGGATTTTTCATTAAAAAAATGATTGTACACATATCTGATGGGTTTTCTTGGTATTTGGATAGATTTGTATCTGATAGAACTATGGAGCATGTACACAGGGTTTAGGAACGGTATCAATCACTTTTAAAACGATCATGGTATGTGGTGGCATGATCAATCGATGTTAGATAGTCGATATTTCAATTGCACAAGCCAATATAATCAGTCGGGCAAAAGTTGTTGCAGGTATGGCTAGCTTTAAACTTTGCTATATTTTCTCAAGAACTTGGAAAGACGGAGCGGTCTTCCATTTTAACAGCTAATTCAGAACTGTCAGGCTGTGAAATGGCGTGGACTGAAAATTCTATTTTGTCTTTGCAGGAGAAGAAAACTGGTCCAGTACTTTGGTTCCATGGTCTATTTTTAGCTATGGATACGGTAAGCCATTTGGGGTCTTGTTTAGCTATTCATTACTCATTTTGGAGTTTTCTGCTCAACTGCTTTCCTGAAGAAGTAAGAGAAGCTCTCTGAACACTTAAATAAAATCATCTTGTTGTTGACCCTAGAAAAGGGGTCTTGGAGGATTTCTCTTCATCTAGAATTCTAGAAACAAGCTTTGGATTTGGTTTTCCATTGCAATGAGTCCTACTGACACAGTGAGAAACAGAATACAATAAATCAATATCTACTGGCAATAGCTACTCATGGTTGTAGTAAAATAAAGTAAATGTTCCATGTTTGTCTGGCTCCCATGTTGCATAAAAGCCTATATTGGGAAAACACTTAACATATGGCAGATGCATGCATTACATTTTTACTGTTGGATTCAGATCATCACAATGCAGCTTTCATCCATGTTTAACAGTATGCTTCTTGTTGTTGGTGTGTGTTATGGAATGAAATTTTAATTTTATTTGTGTGCTGTTGTACACTAAAGTATAGGTCAAGAGGCACCTATTGAACTGTCCATTGCCATTCAAATTCCTGGTACACGCTCTCATTATTTCTCGTCTGGACTACAGCAACATCATCCTCTCTGGTCTTCCTCTATCTAGACTGTCAGCTCCCTATTACATCATGAATGGTTCTGCTAGACTCATTTACTCCTCTAACTGCTCCTCATCTGCCGCTTCCCTCTGCAAATCTCTTCACTGGCTTCCAATTGTCCTGGAAATCAACTTAGTTCTGTGCCTTGCTTTGAAATCCCTCCACAGCTTCTGCCTCACTTGCATTTCCAACCTGGTACATAAAAATACCCCAAAACCCCCCTCACCCCTCCGCTCCTCCACTGACCTATTAAAAACATTCCTACTCATAACATCATCACACACACAGCTTCAAGTCTCTCTAGGGCTGCTCCTACTCTCTGGAACCCTCTCCCCATTAGGCTCCTACTTCAAACTTTCAAAAAAGCCCTGAAAACCAGCCTCTTCAGTGTGGCCTACCCATCTTCTCATGTCTTAGATCACCAGCATGCCAGTCCCATCCCCCTACCTATTGTATACTCTGCTCCCCAACCTATTAGATTGTAAGCCCGATCGGGCAGGGTCCTCTACTCCTCCTGTTTCATAACCTGTACCTGTGTGTTATCTTATGTTCCATCTCAACTCTAATTTATAGTACAGCGCTGCGTAATATGTTGGTGCTATACAACTAAAAGATAATAATAATATAGGACAGAGGTGGTTCTGTGGTACCTAAAGCAGGATACAGATACGTCATCACGCTGCTGTCAGATATCGGCGGAGCTGGAGAGACAGCTCTGCTCTTTCTCCAGCTCAGCCGATGCTTTGCATGGAGACCCGTGGTTTCCATGCAAAGCAATGGACATCGGCCGTGATTAATGGTCATATCCGATATCCCTGTTTTCGGGCGGGATTGATTGGTCCCGCTAAAATACATGGATGGCCGCATATGATCGCTCAAAGCAGCCATCGATCTGGCCCATATCTTCATGTGTGTATCCTGCTTTAGTTGCAGTAACAGATGGTGAGATATGCAATGTATCTGACATTAGAACAATGCATGACTGTAAAGCCAGCCTGTAATAGTTTCTCAAAGGGAAAACTTCCTTTCTTTTCACAGCATATTGTTTTAATCCGAAAGCATGGTGTGTTTTAACCAATATGTAGATCCCTTCAAGTATGAATGAGCCTTCATTATATGTTCCATGACTCTCACCACATTTATAAAACCATTCTTCATTATAATTTAAACTGCCATTAATTCTCTCTTTGCCTTAGGCAAGCACATTAAGGTTGTAAGCTCTTGGGTCAGGACACAAATATGTTTATAGTCTACTTATAATGCAACATAGGACAACATTTTGATTTTATTGTTATAGCGGTGAATGAATCTTTTGTATATTCTGCTTTACTGCAGACATCACCAACCAACCAACCAAGCATTAATACACAACAGAAAACGGCTTTCCGTCTTTGATTTTCTTTAATGGTAATTTTATATTTGGGTCCAAAATCAGGTATCAATAATCTGGATGGCATTTTAGATTAGCTTTTTATGGGCTGTAAAAAATAAACCATTTCGGTTTTATGATTCCATTGGAATTCATAATTAGATACTCTTGGTAGCAAATGATAAAATAAATACATATCTGGAGCAGATGGCTAATGTCAGTGAAGCTTTTTTCCACTCTTTCGACAGCAAACACATTTTAAGGAGATATGTTTTAATAAAGTTTAATTTACCCAGACTTGCTATAAGCCATTTGCATACAAAGCCTATTTTACCATTTCTGCGGCTGTATTACTAAATCACACAAACAAAAAATTCTAAAAAAAAAACCTTTGTGCTTAATAAGACATATAAACCAGACCCATCCGTATGTAGGTAACTAGGTATGTACAGCTGCAAAGGCAGAACTTGATGGACAGAGGGGGATAGTAAGAGGGATATCAGAAGTGGCATCCACTACAGGTCTGAGCCTCTGGCTGGCCATTTCACTCAAGAATCGTTGTTTCTTTCCCTTATTGCTGTAACAGAAGTATCAGTGTGATGTGCTAGAAGAGACTTTCATGCCTGGAAGTGTGCAGAATTTGTACATATGGTAATGTAGGTATTATTAATTAGAGGAAGAAAATGTGGGGCCCTGGAGCACATTTTGCATCAGGGCACAGAGAAATTTGGCTAGTGATAAATGTCAAGCAGTCAAGCATCTGCAATGTGGAATTATATCACGCAGAAATATTGTAGATGGAATCTTGCAAGGACAATTCTTCTTTGTAAGCCAGGGATATATTCTAATATCTAAGATCCGCTACACAACTAGACCTAGAGAGGATACGACCCTGGAGCACATGCCATAATATGTATATTACATCAAATGTACCTCTAGGTTGGCCCTTCACCAGTAAGGAGAGTTTTGCCTCATCCTTAGGCCAAAATTTCACTAGATATTTTCCCCACATTCCCCAAGTGATGGGGCCTATACTCGCGGACTGCATTCTACGCTTACTGCTTACATCTCTGATTCTTTTTATGTACCTGGTTCTTTTTTAGCCACTTCTTAGCCACAGCTAGTATGAATGTAGCCAGGGCCGTTTCTCCACCTATGCCGAATATCCGGTCCCCGACACCCACCCTTGCATGCATATCCATTGGCCTTTCCAACATGGATGCCCTACCTACCCATGCAGATCTGAACAGCGCGAGTGAGGAGCAGCATGTTCCTTTTCCTCTTCTCCTTCACCCTCCAGCAACGCCACATCCCCCTCGGCAGCTCGTAGTGTTCAGATCTGCATGTGGAGGAAGCGTGCATCGGCAGCTCCACCAATAGCACCCCCTTGGTCGGGCAGGGGGCCCTAAGCAAGAACCTGCATAGGTTCCCTGAAAGTCTAGAAACAGCACTGTATGTAGCCTCCATCTTGACAGACCATGCATCTGCCATGGTGTAAACATGAAAACACTTAATAGGTCCTAAAAGTAATCTGGTATATTGGATAAAATCTGCAGGTTGCTGACAGGGTGCAGGACTCTAGAATAGGAGAGGAAGAACTGGGCGGCTCTTTCCATTTCACCCTGCTACACAATGGGTATTAAAGCTTCTAATGGTCAGTGAGGTAGCCATGCATGTCTGCACAAAATGAGCTGTCACTAGTCAGGGCTCCTTACCAACTAGGAGGAGGTGTATGGGCACCATAAGACCCATTTGATGTTGAACCTCCACGGCACATATAAGCAATTTTATCATCTCGAAACTGGGCTCTATCTAATAAAATATTACCTACCATACCTATAGTACCTCTCTCTGCTTTGAGGGTCCCAATGAGCACAGTGGCCTCCATCAACTGTAAGTTGAAGAAGTTCAAACCATTAGGGCACCTCCTAGATCTTGCCGGCCATCTAAATTGAGCGATAGGGGGAGAAGGGCCTTAGGTGACCATGAACCCAATGATCACTTTGTGGAGAGAAGAGAACTTTCCAGAAGAACAACCATCTCTGCAGCAATCCACCAATCAGGCCTGTATGGTAGAGTGGACAGATTGAAGCCACTCCTTAGTAAAAGGCACATGGCAGCCCTCCTGGTGTTTGTCAAAAGGCACATGGAGGACTCTCAGACCACGATAAACAAAATTCTCTGGTCTGATGAGACTAAAGGCTGCCATACACAGCCCGAGTAGGTCAGACAGACCTACTCCCATATGCACCGGAGTGCAAGCGTGATGACGTCATCACGTTTGCACCCCGGTGCATTATGGGGCCCCTTCAGTCGGCTGGCACCCTTTGTGTGCCGGCCATAAGCTTCAATGAAGATGCCGGTCTTCATTGAAGCATATGGCATCGGCTTGCATCGGCCAGAGAATACGGACATGTCTGTTCTTTGGCCGGCCGAGCAGTGGGGCGACAAGGATCTGTCGCCCCATGTGGGCATATTAGCGGCCGATTTTTAACCTGACCGACGGCGCGAGCGTGCACGCCCGTCGGTCAGGTTAAAAATCGGCCGCTTATCGGCATGTGTATGGCTAGCAAAAGATTAAACTCTCTGGTGTGAATGCCAATCAACTTTAAAGAAACCAGGCACTGCTCATCACTAGGCCAATGCTATGTTTTTCAGTGGCAGAAATTGGAGACTAGTCAGGATAAGGGGAAAGATAACTGCAGCAATGTACAAATGAATGTTCCTGGATGAAAACCTGCTCCAGAGCGCTCTTGAACTTGGGGCAGCAGTTCATCTTTCAACAGAACAACCACCCTAAGCACAAAGACATCAAAGGAGTGGCTTCAGGACAACTCTGTAAGGGCCCCCATACACCTTTAGATTTCTCGGTCAGATTTCCTTTAGATGTTTGACCAAAACCATGTAATATGAGGGACTTTCTAAACCATCAAGTCTACCTGCGTTCAATCACAGAGGACCCTATACGTCATAGTTGTTGGTAGATCTAAAGGATATCTGAAAGAGAGATTTAAAGGTGTATGGCCAGCTTAAATATCCTTGAGCAGCACAGCCAGTGCCCAGACTTGAATTTGATTGAACATCTCTGGAAAGATCTTAAAGATCTTGCACTGCTACTTCCCATCAAACCTGATGGAGCTTGAGAGGTGCTGCAAAGAGTAATGGGCGACAGTGACCAAGGTTAGGTGTGCCAAGCTTGTGGCATCATATTCACAAATACTTGAGGCTGTAATTACTGTCAAAGGTGCATCAATAAAGTAGTGAGCAAAGGCTGTGAATACTTATATATTTCTTTTTTATAAATTTGCCAAAACCTCAAGTAAATGTCTTCACATTTACATTATGGGATATTGTGTGTGCAATTCTGAGGAAAGAAATACATTTAATTGATTTTGGAATAAGGCTGTAACATAACAAAATGTTCAAAAAGTGATGTGCTGTGAATACTTTCCTGATGCACTGTATACTACACATGCCCATACAACTGCTTTACACAATATTATTTTATTTCTTTAACCCCCCCCCCAATCAGTTTCTTCTATTTCTCATATCTGGTTGCTCACAAATACTGCTTCTTTCCCTTCCTGCTAAACTGAGTTTCTTAAGAATGATACTTACTCTCTTTTTCTAAAACTGCAAAACTAATTAAAACCTCCATTATAAAATATTTTATATTAAACCAATACAGGCATGTCTCTTATTTCCCAATAGGAAGCGTGTGACTAAGGGAAGCACAAAGTGACTATAGGGGAAAATATTATCTAGTTCACTTCTACTATCTCTTATTTTTTCATTAAACAGCGGAGCCATACATTCATAATGCACATTGATGTGCCTCATGAAACTTTACTTCTCAGAACCAGCTTTGCAAATCTGCAGTTAGTGCAAAATAAAAAATATAGAAAATAAGGGTGGATAGTGACTTAACGTATAAAGTGGAACATGACTGGAGGGCCCAGGCGCTGTCCTAGGGAGATCAGCACCAATCCCCCCCCCATGGAAATGATCTTTTACTAGGAATTATCTTTATACCCCCTTGGGACCTCTTAACTCAATCAATAGGCTAACCTTAACAAGGGGTCTCCCCCTCTTTGAAGTATGGCATGGAGCTTGGTTGGACGGGGGCGCACCCCCTTTCCTGTCCTGGTATGCTGTGGAGGGGGGACCCCATGTCATTTGTGGCCCCCCTCCAGGCATAACACCCTAAAAAAGCAGAGTGTCCAGTATGCTCTGAAGGGGGCACCCAATACTGTTCGTGGCCCCTATGCTTAATGTGGTTTGGTATGCTCTGGGGGGACCCCATGCTTGTTTTTAAAAAATTTCTGCCATTAGACATAACAAAAAACAACAAATAAAAAATACATATACATACGTTTAGCTATTGTCCCCCCTCTGTCCAGGGGTTTGCATCATTTTGATGCTTTTTTTTTTTTTACTGCCGAAGTGTTCATCCATCACTTATTACGTGTACTATGTGCCATTAAAATTGTATACAAATGTACAGTCAGGACTTCCATTTGGCTTTAAGCACCATAAGGGAGAGTTCAAATTCCTAGCAGTTTATTTTGTGCTATCTGTGTCCTATAAAGAAAGAAATGTATGGTTCCAACCGTTCTCTACTCAATGCAAAACCTAAATAAAGCTTTTTCTAGAGATTAAATTCTAGACTACATCATAGTTTAAACCCCTGTTTTATAACCCCAAGCCTTCATTAGATGCTTAAATCTTTTTAGTCCCTGCTACTTTACTGAAAGTGCCACCTAACTTGGTCTTCCTCTTTCACTCTTCTGTTTCTATTTGCATTAGAACTCCTAGCACACCTCATTAGACTAAACCCAAATAGTGACGGAAAAGAACAGAATGTACAAATTCAGTTTATATGTAGATGGCCGGCTACTGACTTTGACACAACTATCCATCTCCTCTCATAGTCTATATTCCAACTGCAATATATTATCATGCATCCTAAACCCTAAATGTGGAGAAATATATTGCCTTTAACATCTCTATGCTTGACGCTTCATTGGCAACATATGCATCCATCTTCCTGGTCTGACCTGGAATTCTTGGCAATACAACTATCACCAATTTACAAATGTCCTCGACTCAGCCATCTATATCTCTGCCTTCACACTACTAATGTTTAACCCTCTGAGCATTTCGCCCATGGCACGTTTTTTTTATAACCGTGCCACAAGCAATCGCGGTGGCGCACAATAAGCTTCGCCGTGATTGCCTGCCCAGCTGGAGGTTGTAAACATAAGTCCGGCGTCACTGGAGACACCGGACTTATGCTGAAAAGGCGACGCCCCTCCAGTTACATGGAGGTCTATGGCGCCGCCTACCCCCGCCCCCTTTGCGTCACCGGTGACGCGATCGGGGGCAGACCCGGAAGCACCGGCATACATGCCGATGCTTCCAATCGCCGTAGCAATCTGCCAGTACCTAGAGCGTTGCTCTAGTTAACTGGGGCTGAGTTTCATGATGCATGAAACTCAGCCCGAGTTAATTCGGGCCAAACGCTCAGAAGATTAAACAAACTATTGCCCATGCATAAAAAAATATTTATAAATGAAGCAAAACAATGTACTGCATACCTTCTTTAATGTACCTGTATCTTAATGAAAAATTAAGTATCCTTACACACATAAACAACAATTTCCTGAACATCCTTTATAGAATATTTTAATGGGACAACTGAAAATATGACACTTTGATACAATGTATATTAGTCAGTGTACAGTCAGTGCTTGTATAATAGTGTAAAGTTGCTTTTAAATACCTCAACACACATTAATTTAAAAATCTCTGGCAACAAAAGTGAGTATGTTGTGTCAGGTGAGTGTAGTATGCAAAGCTACTCACGCGACCAGGTTCTAGAGATGGATGTCCTCTTTCCAAGCTGAGCTCACACCCCAATAAAGTGAAGGTCCACGCAAGCTGTTAGTGGGCTAGGTACAGTTTGGATTATATACATACAGCTCCGACTCCCGTGGGCAGAGAAAGGGTTCAGTCGTAGGGATAAAGGTTTTAGTAGTCGCTGCTGGAACCTGTCGGCTAAGTGTTGGTTGGACTTTCTCCAGTGCTGAAGCTGTAGTCATCAGAGGACAATTGACAGAAGAAGCCCAGAACATTCTAAGGACTGACTATTTATGTCCTTAGACTGGGGCTGGCTAAGGCCTGTAACTGGGCAGATTAGCTTAGCTACTTTTTGGAGGGTAAGTAGAGAGGAAAACACCCAGCCATGACTCATGCTTCCAGCAACTTGTCAACAACAGGTGCAACCCTTAGGGGACACACACCAACTAATAAGCACTATACAGACAAATAATACAGTGCAATATATACAGTTATGTGGCCCTTTCTCAGGTCACTTCAAGTACACCTCTCAGTAAAAAATATCCAAATTGTGCCCAATATTTTGTGCATGTGTGCAATATTTTCTAGCATGGCATTAATTTTGGGGGGCATGGATTTCACAAGAACTTCAAATCCTCTTCCATCCTTTATGACATTATCACAGAACTGGTGGATGTTTGAGACCTTGTGCTCCCCCAAGCTCCCACAGATGCTCAATATAGTTTAGGCTGAAGACATGCTTGACCAGTCCAGCATCTTTACCGCAGATTCTATCTGTGAGAAGCAGATTTACTTTTGTGAGATACTGCATACCCCTTGCTAGCCCTAATTACATTGCCTTTTCTTCTAGCTTCCATAGCCTTGAAAAGAAAAACAAACTGGAGTAAGTTGTAAATAGTTTATATACTATATTGTTTATTGCTATTATCAAGTATTTCTATAGCCAGTATCTAGTGCTCACAATCTAATGTACCTACCATAGCCATATGTCACTAAAATAAATCTTAGGTCCTTATCATTTTTTATGCTTTGTTCAAAAATGCAGAGGCAGATGTGTTAGTTGCAAATCGCATTTGTATATATAAATAATAAATCGTTTTTGTATATATGCATTACTTAATACCTGCTTTTAAGTGTGAAAGGGCCCTAACAAATTCTTTGGAAAGCCAAAGTATTTAAAGTCAGTGTCTTTGGAGTGTTGGAGGAAACACGGGAAAGTTGATAGTACAAGTATCTGATGGATTTTCTTGGTATTTGGATGGATTTGTATCCGTTGGTACTATGGAGCATGTCCACAGAATCTATCTGTGTCTATCTGTGGAAGTAAAAAAGGATTAAAATGCAATAGGATCGAATTGTGTGACAAATGTGATTGTATTTTAAGTTGACCACATGAAAAAAATGAACAATGTATGCCAACTTTAAAAGCAAAGTCCCTGAAGATTGTGTCCTGGCCAAGATTCAAACCCGAGCCTGGGTCAGGCTGCAATATATATATATATATATATATATATATATATATATATATATATATATATTGTGACAGACTGGTCATCTGCCACCGTGTGAATAGACCGTTGGGTGGTTCCTGGAAGGAGTCCGGGAATGATTATTGCCCAGCAACTATAGGTTGCTGAACTATAGGTTGCTTTTTGTTTCTTTTGATGTTAACCCCTGTGAGGGTGAAACTTTGTGTTTGGACTGAGTTTTGGACAATAAACATGGGCAGGAGCCCTTAAAAGGTAAAAAAACAGCGTGGATTGATGCTTTTGGAGACGCCGTTTGGGTGTGATCCCCCACAATATATATATATATATATATATATATTGAGTCATTTCAGTAACATGCTGGTGTGCTTATTAGTTTAGGGTATAGAATATGCTGTTGAATGGTAAATTCAATGCACTGCAGAAATAATGGCTAACTACTGGGAGAAGAAATGTGCTAGTAACCAGTGACTAATTGACTTGTGAATGCTGGACAGATTCCTTAAATGCCACAGCTCACAACTCTGTTATTGATTACAAGACATGGGAGCTTTATTAAACAGAGGGGAAAGGTTTTCACAGTTATAATTTTGTGCGCCGTGAACCGGCTCCCCAACAGATTAAGCTGAATGTTTGACAATGTCAGGTCCCTGTTCCCTTTCTATAAAAATACAAATGATACTTTCTAAATCAAAGCTTATATGGTTTTTCCAGCAAATACTATAACTAGCATAAGCATTCAAATCTTACTGAAAAAAAGTATACAGAGATTCAAAATAAACTTCAAAGCAAATTTCTTCATCCGCCATTCCATTAATTAATCACAAACATATCACATTTCATAATGAAATTGCCATGTTAAAATTCTTCAATAAGTGAGACACTACAGAAGGACAAAGCACAGGGGGTTATCCAAGGTTTGCATTATCTTCCTGGACTGAGATGTCCACTCAGCAGTGGCAATTTTATATACATAATGGTAGGGTGGATTTAATTTAAATCGAACTGATTTAAAACACAATTTAAATCACTAGTCAGTAAGGCTTGATTAAATCATCGTTTTCTACATAAAGACTAAGGCTATGTTTCCATTATACATCGGGAAACCCTCCATTAAGCATATTGCAAGTCAGGGATCCGGACATAGCACATAGACTAACCGCAGATGCAAGGCTCAAGATAGTCGAGTACGTTGAGCCTCTGCATCGCCGGATGTGTAAACAGAGCATCCGCCGAGCAGGTACGGTCTATATGCTACGTTAGGATCCCTGCCAAGCAATGCGCTTAGCGGAGGGGGTCCCAAATGTGGAAACAAATCATGATTCTCGCTGGTAAAACTTTAATATGCAAGTAGATAAAGATTTTTAGAATAACAACATTTAATATTAGTTTTTTTATCCCCAGTTTAGATAAATCATTCATATTTGGACAACTTTTCTGTTCTGTACTTAAGAAGGAGAAAAATAATCATTACCTGAATATTAACAATTTTACAGGGAGTGCAGAATTATTAGGCAAATGAGTATTTTGACCACATCATCCTCTT
>CM070032.1:27674162-27708326 GCA_036250615.1 Ptychadena robeensis
GGTGCATATCGGAGTAGGTCTGTCTGACCTACTCGGGCTGTGTATGGCAGCCTTTAGCCAATAAACGGTATCATATTATCTCTACAGAAAGGGACTCAATTGTGGATTTTCAAGTATGTGAAAAATTATTTGTATTACATTGTGTTGTATCATTTGTTACATATGTTACTAAAAGCCCAAATTATTTACAGTTAATATATTGCTTTATATATATTTTTGTACTTTTCCTTATGTTTTGTATGTGCTAGGTGTTTAAAAAAAAATCTCTGTACTTGACCTTAGGCTATAATCCCACTCAGGCTATGTTCCCACTTAGGCGATTTATCGTCTGCGCTTGCAATTTCAGATCGCCGGAAGAATCGCCTGCCAATCGCCTACACTATTTTCAATGGGCTTGTCCCCATTGAAAGGATTGCGCGCTATTGCGATTGGTGTCGCGATCAAAAAGCTGCTCCCCGCGTTCTGATGGCCGGCGGTCAGCGGCCACGATTATTGCGCCCATAGACATGAATGGAGGCAATTTGTAATCGTGCGTGCAGGCGATCACAAGCTGCCTCCATTCATTCTCTATGGAGGCAATTTGTTTTTACAATCGTGACGCTTTTTTTTTTTTTCTGTGATAATTGCCTGGTCAATGCTATTGCCTGCGATGTGATTGCCTGCAGGCGATTCTGCAGGCGGTTTTCAAGCGCCACTTTAGGCGATTAACTACCAGTGCAGGCGATTAATCGCCTAAGTGGGAACATAGCCTCAGGCGATTAATCGCCTGTGCTTGTGTTTTTAGATCGCCGGCAGAATTGCCTGCCAATCGCCCACACTACTTTCAATGGGCTTGTCCCCATTGATAGGATCGCCTGCGATTGTGATCGGGGCCGTGATCAAAACGCTGCTACCTGCATTCTGACGGCCAATTATAGCCCATTGATCGCGTCCATAGACATGAATGGAGGAGATTTGCAATTGTGAAATCGCCTCCATTCATTCTCTATAGAGTGATTATTTTTTATGATGTTGGCGTTTATTTAAAAAAATCGCCTGTGAAAATTGCCTGGGAAAATCGCCTGTGAAAATTGCCTGGGAAAATCGCCTGTGGAAATCGCCTGTGGAAATCCACTGTGAAAATCACCAGCGTGGTGAACATAGTGGGAACATAGCCTAAGGCTCTACCAAACGAAGCTTTTCTGATTAGGTTGGGAGAGCCATGATGATTAAACAAGTAGTCAGTAGAACGTCACTAGCTTCAGGAGAGCCGAGTGTTTCACAGCTGAGGTCTGACTTTCAGTGCACTAAGTGACTTCGACATCGATCGTAAAGTGATCAGACATGTTAAGAATTTTTCTGATTGTACAATGATCAAACTAAAATCATAGCATTTTGTTTGTTGGTTGAGAAGATTGTATTCAATTTATTTATGTATATATTACCCTTTCCTGTGTTTTTTGATCGAAACTAAAATCGTATTCCGATCAAACCTTCCATGTGTTACTACTTTGGATTCGATTAAGATCAATGTTTGAAGAAAAGACCAAGGACTAAAATGTAATTGAAGATCGATTGTGCTAATATCGAACCGTGTATGTCTAGCTTTAACCCACAGCCAAAATCTTGACTTACAACCAGAATTATGGATGAGACCAAAACATATTTCCATTTGTGCAATTGTAAACAAAAACTCAGGATGTTAGAGAAGCACTTGGAAACTGCATTCTGAGCCCAGATACACGTTTGAGGACTTTACAATGGCCCCAAAATAACTAGAGAAGACAGAAGGAAGGAAGAATGAGGTAAATAAAGCAATCAAAAATCATAAAAAGAAGGAAATTGTGAGGAAAAAAGAGAGATCATGTGACCGATGACCTTACTAATAAGTCCAGCATATCATAATCGTTCATCTTACCAATCTACAAAAGTCTACAGACTCTTCTAAGCAGAGAGCTGTTCTCATAGAGGGGGACTCTCCTTCCAAACAACAGCCACCTTCCATTTCATCCACTCTTCCTGAATGACCAACATGTCACCTTGATTACTTATGCCAGGCATACACGCGGCAACCATCGCCGACATCTGCCCCGATTTCTTCCGGGATTGTAAACGTGATGATGTCATCACGTTTACAATCCCATTGCATTCTGGGGCCCCTTCAGTCGGCTGGGCACCCTTTGTGTGCCGGCCATAAGCTACAATGAAGCAGCCGCTTCATTGTAGCTTATGGCATCGGCTCCCATCGGCTCAGATTTTCCGACATGTCGGATCTCTGGCCGGCCGAGAAGTGGGGCGACAGGGATCTGTCGCCCCATGTGGGGACATGCCGATAAACGGCCGGATTTTAACCTGACCAACGGCGAGAGCGCGCACGCCTGTCGGTCAGATTAAAATCCGGCCGTTTGTCGGCATGTGTATGGCCAGCATAAGTTTTGTTTCTGGTACACTAGGATCATTTACATTTTTTGGTGAGAATACTAGGAGAATTATTGGTGTTTATGGTAAATGACACATATTATACAATGCTTTTTTTTTATGATGAAAAGGTTAGGTAAGGGGTGCATTGTTAGGTTCAGAACACATTGTGGTTATCTTCATTGTTTATTATGGGAACATAGCCTTGACTTACAATCAACCCTTGGGAATGAATTTAGTTTGTAAGTAAAGGGTCCATTGTACAGTATATCTATCCTGACTGCACCATCATCAGTAATAAAGAAAAGAGTTTAATTCAAATGGACCTTCTGCGCACAAATATGCAGAAAAAAACATATATACATAAAATAATGTAGTGTGCTACAATTTGAAGGTCAGGTCTATTGGTGCCTATTGTTTCATTACTACAAGTATGATTATTAGAGTGGATCATTGAAAATGAGCCATTAAAGGACCTAATTAACTCTATAGTTCCGAATTCTGTGTATTATCGAATGAAAACAGAAACATATTGTAAGACTGTTATCTGAAGCTTTCCACATATAGATAAGACATAGATGGGGATCCTTATCTGCTGATCTTCAGAAACCATGCTGTGAAAATTGTGAGATGGTATCAGACATACAATGATATACATCAGAGGCAAAAAAAAATGCCATAGCTGTGGGTTGTGCATTCTACGACAGTCCCCCACAAAGCCACAGACATGAGATGACTGCCATTATACACCAATGAATGAGGAACAAGAATCTGGGTTGGGGGGTTGTGTGAACAGGAACATATAGAAAACACTATATATACATATATATATATATATATATATATAGTGTTACTATGGTAATGTAACTGCCAGTTTTTGTGCGATATAGTAGAAGCCATCATTCAGTAATGGTGACTAGCACAGATAATGCTGAAATTATAGTGCTTGGCGTATCTGTTCTGCTGACGGGATGGTGATAATATCTGTAATAATACTGTTCCACATATAATGTATTCTTTTTTGACATGCCTTTGTTAATAGCTTTATCCACCTTTACTTCTTCACCAAGATGACAAGGCTGGAACAAACCACAACAGGGGTGACAGATAAATAGAACAATTTAAAGCAAAATATATTGGGAACCTAAACCCTAGACTTTTCATGGAGCCAGACAGAAATAATAATTAAACCATTAATGGTTAAAAATCATAAAATTTTATTCAGACATGATTCTGTCTACTTCTATGTATAAAATGTACCGAATAAGGAATGCTTTTTGGTCATAGTACTTTTTAAATATTTGATCTATTTTTTAATGATTAATTTATTTTTCTGATGATTGTGTGGATTTCTTTTAACCTCCTTGGCAGTATGGCCAAAACCCAGTTCGAGCAGAGCTTGTTTACAAAACTGCCAAAGCCGGCTCGTATATGCTCGGCAAGCCCGCAGCGATTCTGCATCCCTGCAGGCTCAGTGATCGCTTCTGGTGTGCGTCTTCAGCATCATCACTGATGTGGAAGAGACAGGGAAGGGGCGCCTCCATGTTAATGGATGGGTGTCACTTTCCTGGCTCACATCGCTGGCATCATCGATGACACCAGCAACATGTAGTGGGGAGGAGGAGGTTGGGGAATCATGGCAGAGTACAGTGTACTTAGCTTTGATTGCCCATATTGCTAGGTAGGTTAATATCATGTCTGAATATAATTTGATGATTTATAACCATTAATGGTTTTCTGACACTCTTTATTGCTGTGCATGGTTGATGGTCCCAATATATTCTGTTTTAAATGGTTCTATACATGTGGATGGTAGCCACCACTCATGTGTAATCTGGGAAGGGTAATAGATCCGTCCAATACATTTTCTTCTGGGAAGTTATATATCCAAAAAAAAAAAATGAAAAACTTGAAATGATATAAATAAACAGTGAATGTTGTAAAGATTGTGGTGGTGTTCTATTAATAGTTTTTTTTAATGATAGATATCCTAAGTCAAATGGAAAGCAATTTATATAATGAATATGTATTAACTACATACACTTCTTGCAATGCTGCATCTAGCAATGGGCCATGCAATTATTTGTAGATAATTCAGATTAACTTACTAAAAGTATTCTCTGTAAACAAAAAGGTAAATGTGAAATAACGTTTTTAACATTGTGCTTGTAATTTTGGGTCTAGTGAGCTCGGTCTATTCATATTTAACCTGCAGCATGTTCAAAAACGGTGTAAGTATTCAGGTAATACAGCTACTGCCTTAGGGACAGTATTTTTGGCCCCGTTCACCTGCTCAACAGACCTGAGGCCTGAATCTACAAATAGATCAATGTGCGAAACTGCAGATTTTCCTTTTTCAACTTTTCCTTATCTGTTTCATGTAGTTTTTGTGAAGGAGAAGTCAAGGACATTGTACCACATAGGAAACACACATTTGTTTTATGCTACGTTTACAAAACTGTGTGATTTTAAAGTATGAGGGTCTATAGCAGGAGTGGCGAACCTTTTGGCATGTGGGTCATAATAGGTGTTTTATCAAAAACAGAGGGGCAGTAAGATCCGCGTGCCATAGATGTGTCCTGCTCAGGAAATTTTAACACAAAATCATACAACTAGGGAGGTTAAAAAAATAAAAATATAAAAAAGAAGCGTTGGATGGTAAACTTAAACATTGTATTGCAGGCAATATACAGCCCTTTAGGAGGAGACCATCATCCTCTAGGCATGGTCTCCACGTATTGCAGGGAACAAGCAGAGAGTGTCTTGACATCAAGGTGAAAATGGGCCGGATTAAATTACTAGATATGGCCCACAGGTCGTAGTTTGTCCCTGTCTGGGTTATAGGGTATTTAAGGGACATCTATTAACTATTTACCAATTCACCTTTTCCCCCATTATTCTTTTTTCTTTACACTTTAATACCACACAGGTCCCAACTGGTGTCTCTTCCAGTAATACGGGCAAGTGATCCAAGTCTGAATTCCATATATGCCAAATGGTTCCCTCATGGTGGTGATGCCATAGTGCTATTGCAGTCAGTAAGAGAAAAACTGCCAATAGTAAAAGCCCCCACACACGTACCTAGTGGGGGCCGACAGATGAGCGTTGAAGTACAGCGTGATGACGTCATGACGTTGCACCCCATCGCTCAGAGTATCAGCGGGCATCCTTTGTGTGCCGGCCGTTAGTTTGAACGGGGATGCCAGTCCCCATTCAAAGTAATGGCATCGGCCAGAGATTAACTGACATAACCGTTCTCTGGCCGACCAAGCATTGGGATGACAGGGATCTGCAGCCGACAGTCTAGCCCTTTGTCACCTTCCCCTCCACTCACTCCCTGCAAGTGAAGATAATGCCTAAAAAATGATTGCTCGGGCCTCTTCCCAGAGGCCGTAGTTTATGTTTATTATACATTTAATAATATTTCTGGTGGTATGAATTTGTATTTATTTTAAAAAGATAAGGTTGGCTGGAACGACTTGAGACAGTTAGCCCTTACAGCCCTCATGCTAGTGAGCCCTGATCGTGCACTTTTCCGAGGAGAACTTGCTGTCTCAATTCATTTTCAAAGTCCTGAGCAAAGTTGTTATTCTGATCTAAACACATTTATGACCCAGTTTGTCAGTCAGTTAAGCTACCCATACAGGGGAAGATTCCCATGCCTTCCGCCAGCGATCACAGCATGGTTATGTCAGCTGAACGTACCGGAAGTGCAATGTGTGCCACTTACACATCCAAAAAATACTTTGGATGGGGACCCTGGTCTCTATCCAAAGTATAGGGAATGACCAGAAAAGAACTGTCAAGGCAGATTGCTGTGCGACTGACTTGCGGTGATATTCTGGTCCATCCCTCCAGATGGGCACCTCCGTTTTGTGGATGATTGACCCCGTGCATGGCAGCTGATCGTCTGCAAATTTGCGGATAGACATGTGTATGGGGTCCCTTAGTTTGGTTCCATCTCTAATATTACCTGAATGTTTTTGATTATTGGTAGATATGACAAGACGTATATACGTCACAGACTTATGTACTCCAGGGGAATCACTTGATTATGGTCAGTTGTTACATTCAGTTGAAATTAATTTCAGATCCAATAGTTTTATCACAATGGGATCCGAAGTAAAAGATCTACCCATGTCTAAGTTTAGAATTTCTGCCGATCTCCCAGCAGATCGACCGCACGTGATGACGTCATCACACGCGGCCGCTCCTGCTGAGAATTGTCCGGGCACCCTTTGTGTGCTGGCTATTACTTTGGATATACATGTCGGTAATGTCTTAGATCAATTTCCTGGCTAATATATGTCAGAATTTAGCTTTTAAGCATTCGATTTGTGGCAGATCACCCGCCGTGAGCGCTCACATCGTTCGATCAGCGGCGAAATCAGGCCAAATCTAAAAGGTGTATGGTCACCTAAAGTCGTAATCTGTGATTACTATTATTTTTACAACCACATTGCAAAGATAGACGCGTTTCCAACACATTGCTGTCAAATTCTGAATCTGAAAAGTGTGTTCTTCTCAAATATGCCTTAAACCGCCGACCAAATCCCTATCCAATTCTTTCTTATAGGAACGCGATATATGTCGATCCTTAAAGCACCTACCGAATTATATTTCCCTTAAAAGGATAGCGGCGTCTCACCACAACGCGCACTACCTCTACATTTTATGGCATTTTGACAACTGAATGAGCGTCTCACGGGAGAACGTTCTGACGGGTAGTCTCACACAGGGGGAAGTAAAAAAAAAAGTGGTATACTGAGCTGCTTAATTCAGCGTGAGACATTTGCATACAATTACCCAGAATCCTCCGCATATGCCAATGACATGTGCCAGTTGTATAAAGTATCATTGAAACAGTTCTCCACGTAACAATATTTTAGAATTGTATATAAAAATGATGCTATGTTTGCTGGTATTTAAATGTTTTCAAGTTTTATTTCCAATTGTTTGGAATCTCAGGTGAACGTTATTGTTTCCTGTGTCTGTGGGTTATAGGATTGTGGTTGTTTGTGGGCTGATAAGATGCAAACCTCCTCTGATTAAACTGTCACATGTTACTGGAGGGATGGCTGACACTATCAGCATTATGCTGCGAGGGAGCTTGTAGCAATTTCAGAAATACAAATTTACTCGGCGATTTGCCTTGTACATTCCGGACCCGCTTGTATATTGCTTCCATTTGCAACGGATTGAAAAATAGAACAAGTAAAAAAATATATATAAAATCACAAATCACAAAGAGTACGGCCCCGAAATATTCATTGCAGGACAAATGGGCGATTGGGAAGATGATCAGAGCTTTCCAAAGATTTACTTTTCCTGCTGTAGTTAGAAATAAAAGGAATTGTTAGAGAACGGCGCCAAGCGATGCCTTTTTTGTGTTTTTTTGTTTCATTTGCATCTGCCTTGTACGCTTTCTTGTATTCATTTATTCCGGCTTCTACATCTATGGAAGCTAAATCATTTTTATCTGAGAATGCTGAAAAAGTGGAAATATTATGAGTATATAGTGGAGTTTATGTTGCGGGGGGGGGGGGGGGGGGTTGATATAGGATTGCTCCGTAATCAGAGTTATTGTTAGAGTAGAACTAAGCTCTCACAAAAAAAAAAAACGATTCTCACCTACAAGCAATACTTACTAGATAAAAGTATTTCTTTTAACAAAGAACCATTTATTATTTTACCCTTTGCCATTAACATCCATTCTATTTAGGAAGGGTGCCCTTGTGTTTATGAAAGGACCCCTTTGCTGTGACTTCAAGTCCCAAGATCACTTGTGTGTGTTATTTTCTGAGCATATATGCAGAAACCGTGCTATCTGATATGACATGCTGGAGTAATGTTGTATATTAGGTGTATTTAGATTTAAGATATTGTTACTTTTTGTAGAAGCAGCTGCCAGGAGATTAGGTAATGGCAATTTTCCCGCTGTTTTGATTTAGTTTTCTGACCAGAGACTGTAAATTCCCTCCCACTGTGGAGAGGATATACATTCCCTGCTTTGAATTCTTCCCAGAACTTTTTACCAGTAGTCTGATGCTTACCTTGGAGCAAGGTGCTCTCATCTCCTTCTGGGTCCCCCTGCTGGCCATCCACTTAGCACTTCCTGGGCTGTAATTCTTTAGACTTCACTTGAAGCAATATATTTTTTTTGTAATGCCCCCACAACCCTTCTTTACTCTCTAGTCTTTCGGTGATGATATCATGTTCAGGGGCTTGTGAGTTAACTCAACAAATTCAGCTAGTTGAAGTTTCGAAAGCAAATTGGACCATCTCTAATGGCTAAAGGTCCCCGTACACTTAACGAGCCACTGCCGATTTTGCCGCTGACCAATGTGCGGGCCGTTGGCTGGTGACAAAATTGGCGGCGGGCGCCCACATGGGGCAACAGATCTCTGTCGACCATAGAATGGACATGTCCGTAAATCTCTGGCTGATGCCATTAGTTTGAATGGAGACTGGCGCCCTTGTGCAAACTAACAGCCGGCACAAAAAGGGTGCCTGCCAATACTGTGAGCGATAGAGAGCAGCGTGATGAGTCATCACGTTGCTCTCCACAGCTCATTTGTCGGCCCCCACTCCCTACATGTGCGGGCCCTAAGTCACAGCAGAGGCTTCCTCTGCTGTTTTTGATTCCACACAATGGTCTATACTCTGATCTACGACCCCACCAACGTGCACTCAGCTCTACATGTCCATTGATGTAATTATAACTCTAGACTATTCGAAGCTGTAACAAGATATGAAAGATGACACATCATAGTAATTTATTTTTGTTATATGCAGCTTTGGGCTAAATCACAAGGCAGTGCGTACCTCTTTCAAAGATGTGTTTATAAATATCCCCCCCATTGGTTAATAACTTGTATGTGATACTTCATCAAATTGGGCAAATTATCCTATCTCTTGCATTCTCCTGCTCATAGCATTCACAATTTTTCTCCTTGATATCAATTCCTTACCTGGATCCTGCTGTGCACCCATTAATCATCAACATCAGTGAAACAGCAGGGAGCACTCACCAACAACCACCAGCCAAAGGGAGCACTCTCCACCTTTACCTCTACGATTGGCTGGTTTCTAGAAATTATGATTATCAATGTTTAAAATTACAGGAATTCTTGATCAATTTTTAAATGATATATAGGTGAAATTAAAATAAAAAAGCCAATATTCTCTGGCATTATTGAAACCTATTGTGTAAGATATGGCCACTCTAAATAATGAGATGCAGAGCTTAAGCTACCAGCACCCCAGAAAAACTTTTAGAATCTGTAGATGGGAAGTTCCTAAAGTCTCAAATAATCGATAATATGTTAATCTCCCTAGTGTTTGAGACGAACCCAGTTCGTTCAGAATTTGTTTACAAACTTACTTGTGCTCCAGAAAGCTGTGTCGATTCTCTATTCAGCTACCAATTGATTCAACGACCTGTGCCATTAGTGTCACCAAAGGGGTGGGAGGGGGCCCAAGCCATAAACCTCCATGTTGATGGAGGGGCATTGCTATCCCAGTGCAGAGGGGAGGGCTGGAAATTCAAAGCAGAGTATTGTTAACTCCACTGTGCCACATCCTACCACGCCGAGCGCTGAGCTTTAGGTAGGTTAAAGTACTTTTCAATCCTTTTACAATTGTTGTTTTATTTAAAATAAAACTGAAAAGTATATCCTTACATTGAGATTGCTGCTCTCTATTTGCAACTGTCAGTGAGACAGCAAAATAAATATTATATTACCAGTCTACAGTTCATAGTCATGGACAGGAGCAGTCCTAGGGAGAATGGCGCCCTGGGCACCTCCTCTGACTGCCGCAATCCCCCCCCCCCCAAGTCTCATCTCACAAGCAAGGAGTGAGGTGAGACTCTGGTTCTCTGAGTCTCACCTCACTCCCTTTGGGAGTGTTATTTATGGACTCTATTCACCCCCCATCCACACATCTCCCCCTCAAAGCATCTCTACTCCCGGGGAGAGAGAGCACTGGGGGTGAGTCTCTTCTACTCCTTCTCTCTCTTTCTGTGCTGTATACTGTGCCCTGGTAGATTTCCTTTAAGCAAATATATGGGACATTCTCTCATTTCTCATTCTTGGTCCCCCTAAATTATTAGCTAAAAAAACGGAACTGAAAAACACTTCATATGTGGTAAAGTCACTGAGTGTGGGAGAGAGGGGGAGATATCTGAGCATCAGAAAAACTTTCTGAAACCCAGATGCAGTCCCCCAGCATGATGTTGCCCTGGGCAAAGGCCTAGGTTGACCATGCCTAAAACCACCACTGGTCATGGAGCTATATAGCCGACACAGAGCCTTTCTGTGTTTAATTTGCTGGACTGAGCCAGCTGTCCTGCCCTGAATTCAAATGTGATTTTAGTAACATATTAGCCATATATTGGTGGAATTTGTAAGTAAAAAAAAAAACCTTATTCACGCTCAAGTAAATTCTGCATACATTATAGACAGAGTCAATGAAAGAAGAAAAACTCAGGTAAAATATCAAACAGAACAGCTAGACAGAAAGTGGCTACCAGTTGACTGAAAGAGAGCAACATGACTTAATACCCCTGACCTCCAAAGTTAGCCAGCTTCTTAATTTGAGGGAAGTAAACCTCCTGATACTGGAAGTGGTGTCCATGCTGTTACTTCCTGTATTTGGACGAGAAGTGGTGTCCATGCTGTTACTTCCTGTATTTGGACCTGAAGTGGCGTCCATGCTGTTACTTCCTGTATTTGGACCGCAGAAGTCCTGCATTCCAATTACCATAAGTGATGTCCGTGGCGTCACTTTCTGTATTTTCCCCTTAATTAACAACATAAAACTTGACAAGTATGTTTATTGGCAGAAAGGCAATAGCCAATAGTTATGGATGGCAGGTTGTTGTATGACAGGTTCTCCTGGCAGAAAACTCATAGCTGAATAATGAATCCTGTTCTGATGTTGTTGAAAGCAGAAATGAGATATGATTAAATGATTCTGAGTAGCCAACAGTAAAAATAAACTGGAGCTCAATGTAGACTATAATTAAAAATATTGGTAACCCCTGAGCTATACTGGGGGTAGCTTGCCTGCTTCAGACGAGCCCGCTTCATCTTCCAGTGATGGCCTCTTAGTTCTTCTTCCTGCATCAGTGATGATGCCAGAGAGGTGGTGGGTGCCCTAGCCATATGCCTGTAATGTATTATAGGCACAGGGGTTATGGGTCTTCACATCCCCCACATCATTGATGACACCAGGAATATGGGAACCACCAGGGTGGGAAATATGAACAGATTGACAATGTGTTTATATTTCTCTTGCTGCTTTCTGAGCGTACAATCCTCAATACCCATGCCACCAGAGAAGTAAAATAGATAATGTACTCCTCCAAAATTTTCCTGCAGCAGAACTGTGCCTAGGATACTTGTAATTTCTACCTATGACATTCTGTGCTTTAGCAGACTGAAGCTAATGAACTCTAAATATAAAACAATCACACTACTACACATATCTGATTTCTTATATTCAATTCCTTTTAAATTTTTGCAGATAAAGATGTACTCCAAAAAAAGCCCAGATAAACAGGAAATAGTTTGATCAACTCATGAATGGACATCTTAATCTAAGGTTGTGTTTGTAACCAGATGGATGTGTTCTGCTGGAAGTCTACCTTTCTTTATAAACATGTAAAATGATATTTTTCTTTTTCTCTATTTTTCCACATCCATTATGAATTAAATGCACACTATTTCTGTTGAGATTCATCATTATATATTGGAATATTTATAAATATATTATGTATTATAAATGAAAGATTCATGAGTCAGCGCCTACAATGAAGACGTTCAATTCCCGATCCCCAAGGTTTGAAGGACCCGAGAGGAGAATTGAACGATTTATCTACATTGCATCACATTGTATATGAAGCGCAGAATTTTCTTAAGCAAGGTCGAGTGCTGTGAATGTATATTGCCATTTTTTATTCAGATACACGTTTTTTTTTATAACCTTTTTTTGTGTTGCACTGACATGACATCTTTAATGCTACACATGCTTTATAATTTTCGCCTACTTATATTTTAATTGACCCTTAGAAAGGTCTGCTTAGCCTTGGGCTCCTAGTTCTAAGCCAAGTCTGTGTATTAATATACACTCTAAAGAACATTTCCCCTTTAATTTGCAATTTTATTTGTTCAGGCAGCAATATATTGTATTTATAATAATCTGTCCATATCTGTGCCGTGTATTTCTTCCGCCTTTCTTACTTAGTTCTGGTGATTTGGTTTACAGCCTGGGATAAAGCTCTATATGTGATTAGCTGCTGATCTCCGTAGTAAAGGGAAGCCTGAGTCCCTTATAATTATTTTCCTTCTAATGAAGTAGTTTTGAAGCTGGGATACATGCAGGAGTAGTTAGTTAGCCTAAGAGCATAATCCTGGTTTCAGGCTGAGGTTTGGGGTGTGTATGGTGCTGATGCTGCGTTCATGTTTGTGCCCTGCGGGCAAGTGACATATTGCCTGGCTCCCCCTGCTGTGATTAACTTCTTATGCGCCCGCCCTCCATGTTCACGGGGGACATGAGCATGTGACATCCACTCACAAGAGCATAAGTAATCCCCCAGTGGTAAATTCCAATCCAATTATCTCTAACCTCTAAACCCTAAACATACTCTCTGGGAATTAGTTATAGATCTCCACACCTATTGCTAAGCCAAGTCACATGGCTAAGAAACTCTTCTTACCGTATTTCTCTATCTAATCAGATCTAATACGTTTTATCTATAAAGAAAACCAGGGCCGAAAATAATACAGCTCAATGAAAAAAAACATAGACGCACAATGCAAATACCATGGAGGTTATCTAATAGGATTTTCTTTGTTACAACAATAGAAATGTAAAAGAAGCATCAGCCACCTATAAGATTTAGTTAAGGATAAAATATGTTTGTGCTGTACACTTGATATAACAAAAGGTCTTTACTTAACATTAATTTGGCTACATGAATAAGAATAGTTTTGATCAGAAATATTCGAATCTCAAATTTGTATTGGGAATTTTAGAGATTTTTTACATCAATACCGTAAACTACCATGCATTGTGTTCCCAATATGTGCATGTACAAGTGCCGATTTGTGCAAGGAAGGTAATAAATTATTAGTTCTTATTTGATAGTGTTGATCGCGAAAATATGTAAATATCTGCACTTTCTTATGAATAATACCAATACGAATAATAAAGAAAAATAAACTGGCTATGAGGAACACGGCAAGGTGGAAAAATGCTGGGAAAAAAACCCTGAACACATATGAACCAAATATTTTAAACACAAAGCATATGATTGACCCACTCAATAGGTTCCATTCACAAACCAAAGGTACACTATTATCAGTCAGGTGACTGAATTTTAAAATCTCAACCAAATGAAAATAGCTGTCACTCTGTGAAAAATAATGATTCTTATCCTGGTGTGTTACTTATGTGAATTGAGCCCACTGTGACAATCAACTGCCCTTCAGAATGAAAGAAACAAACTCTTTCATTAACCAACTGCCTTGGAGCAACTTATAGAGAGGTTGTGAAGGCACGAAGGCAGTAATTGCCAAGGCTCAGTTAATATTCAAAATAGTCCTAACTAGTATGAAGCAAGCCTTAAGGTGGGTTTACACGTGTAGATTTTTTCATCCAGTCAATGAAAAACTAACGATTTTTTGGTTGATTGAACAAAAATCTAGAATGGCCAATTTGTTCAATGGATACATTTTGTTTCGATCTCGAACAAAAAATCTTTCAAAAAGTAATCAAACATGTTGGTAAATTTTTATCTGTCGTTGTAATTTCGAATGTATTTTCATTCGATATCGGGATGGACGAACAAAAAAATCTAATGTTACATTTGATAAATGGACGAACGATGTTCGACAAAATCTATCAAAAATCTATCGGCAGTTAAATGAACAAAATCACATTGTTTACACATGTAAACCCACCTTTAGCATCACCAGTCAAAAAAGGCAGTTGGCTGTGATACCCAGTGATAGGTAGATAACACAGAGGCAGTAAATTTCTTATATAATCTTTCTATATTATATATAAATAATATATATATCATATATTTTTTTTTTATCAATCACTGGTAAGTCCTAACAGGTAAAGCTAAACTCCAAGGTCTGCTCCCCTTTCCTCATCAGTCAGAAGTGACAGTAGTAGCAATACATTTCTTGCCAAACTACATTACACCCTCTCACTTACTTATCTCTCTTTGCTTAATGAAGATCTTTGATACCCTTAGACCATCAAGAAAATCTTTGCCACACATCACTGGGGTCTTTAAGAAACAGAAAATCGGTTTAAACATTTAACCAGGGAACATACGTATAAATATGGGCTAGATCAATGCGCGCTCACGGCCATCCCTGTTTCGAGCTGGATCAATCAATATCGGACATGACTGTGAATCACGGCCGATGTCCATTGCATTGCATGGCATGGCAAAGCATCATTGAAGCTGGAGATACAGCAGTGCTGCTGCCGGGAATCTCGAATGGCTCATATAGTGTGTTCCTGGCTTTACAGTACATCCAGAAAGTATTCACTTTTTCCACATTATGTTATGTTACAGCCTTATTCCAAAATGGATCCAATTTATTTTATTCCTCAGAATTCTACACACAAAACACCACAATGACAACATGAAAAAAGTTTACTTGAGGTTTTGGAAAATGTATAAAAAATATATAAATCACATGTTATTCACAGCCTTTGCTCACCACTTTGTTGATGCCCCTTTGGCAGCAATTACAGCCTCAAGTCTTCATGAATATGATGCCAAAAGCTTGGCACACCTATCCCTGGCCAGTTTCACCCCTTTCTCTTTGCAGCACCATCAGGTTGGATGGGAAGCGTCGGTCCACAACTAAGATCTCTCCAGAGCTGCCAAGTCTGATTCAAGTCTGGACTCTGGCTGGGCCATTCCTGGACATTCACAGAGTCGTCCTGTAGCCATTGCACTGTGTGCTTAGGGTTGTTGTCCTCCTGAAAAACAAGAACTGTTGCCCCAGTCTGAGTTCTAGAGCAGGTTTTCATCCAGGATGTCTCTGTACTAGTGATGGATGAACTTCGGCCATGTCCGTCCGCGAAAGGGCGGATCGGACTTTAAAAAAAGTCTGCCGTCCGCTCGCGGGAATTTGAATCTGAAAAACCAGATGTGACGTCACACCTGATACCTGGATTGCATAGTTCCTTGTTGTGCTAGCCGGATGTGACGTCACTGGCGTCACTTCCGAGTTTACGAGCCAGCTTTTCACTGCAAGACCGGGTTCTCTACCTGGTCTTTAGTGAAAAGATTCTTCCTCCGGTGGGATCTCGCTGCTACTGATCCAGACGGAGGAAGAATCGAGAGCTCCTTCTCGCCGGCGAACAGGGCGGGTCGAACACACGTACTGCATGTTCGTGGCCGAACTGTACGCCTTGCAGACAGTTCAGCCATCACTACTCTGTACTACTCTTCAGTCATATTTCTTTTTATCCTGACCAGTCTCCCAGTTCCTGCCACTGAAAAACATCTCCACAGCATAATGCTGCCACCACCATACTTCACTGTAGGGATGGTATTGGCCTAGTAATGAGCGGTGCCTGGTTTCCTCCACATGTGACACTTGGCATTCACACTAAAGAGTTCAGGGGGGCGTGGCTTGACACCGAGGAAGACAGCCGCACTTTCTGTGGGCTCCGCCGGCCGGGACTAAAACGGAGTCTTCCCAAGTGCCATCCTGACACATCCACCCTTAATTTGTGCCCCTAAGCTCGCAGGACACTAGCCCAGGGGCCCGCTCTGATTCCGAAAGGGCGGATCGGACTTAAAAAAAAGTCGTGCCGATCGCATCCGCGGGCACAGCTAAAAATTTAGTCCCCGGCTTCGGCCTAGTCGGACGACCAGAAGGCCCAAATCCAACTGAGGCTTTCACTGACTGGCTACATTGGAATAGCAGACCCTCAGATCGGCCACAGAAGCTGAATTGACCAGGATTACCACCACTCCTGGCAGACTAGCCATCAAAAGGGCAATCTGGACAGGGCAGGAGCCTGGATCTGCACAGAGGCCTGTTTAATCAGCAGCAGCAATTGAAACTACCAACAGTGAGTACCACCCCCCACACCCCTGGGGACACAGACACAGTGTCACTGCAACAGTTTTTCATAAGGGTGGCAGAGACTTAAGTATGGAATAATACCCAACCTTGAAGGGTCCCCGGGCAGTTTACCGCCCCCCACACGACAAATTTCCTCCATCCGCTACCTTAGACTGTCCGTATGGGAAGAAGAGGGAGAGGAGGGAAGCAGCAATCGACCCCCAGATCGGGATATCGTCGCTTATTCTCGGCCAAAACCTCCCCTGTTACACCTCAGCCTAACTCTAGTATGGAGGCCGATGCTACAATTTCTCCACAAGACCATCCGACTCAGGAGGTACCAACTGGCTCCAATGGACAGCTCCAATCCCCGCAGCACGAAAGTGATCCAGAGGGTGCTATCACGCCCTCGGCCGCAAGCGCCACTGGAGGGGACAGCCAATCTCCACAGCACCCACCTCCGGCTGAACACTTACCCTCGGAAAAATGGACGATACCTCCATTGGGTCCATTGGAGGACAACTCCCTCTCCTCCTGGAAGTCAAATACTAGTTCAGGGTGTGTATTGAATCCACGCTCGCCGGAATATCGTCCACATTCTCAACTACCTGAAGATGACATCAGGGAATTATTACGTGCTTTGCCACCTAGAGCAGATTTAAGTGCTTTACCTACTAGAGCAGACTTTGACGCATTAGTGTCCAGAATAGAATCTATATATAAGAAAGACATCACCGCTGTCCAACAACAACTTACTACTGTAGACACCACCGTGCAGCAGATACAAACCGCTACGGAGAACCTCCAGGAACGAGTTGCATCTCTGGAACAATTCCGCATGCAATCAACCAAACATTCGATCTCTTTAATGCTCCAGCATGACGATCAGCAAAATCGGGGCAGACGTAACAATGTCCGTATACAGGGCCTACCTGAATCCACAGGCACCTCTGACCTCAGGGTCTCAGTAGCCTCGATCATCAACAGCTACCTGGATAACCCACCGAACCAAGATGTCGTCATTGACAGAGTTCACCGTGCATCGGGTCAGAGAACGACTAACTCTTCCTCTCCAAGAGACGTTATATGTTGCTTACACTACTATACAGTCAAAGACAAACTCCTCTGTCAAGCCTGGCGTAAAGGAACCCTGCAGTTTGATGGTGCTGAAATCCAAGTATCTCCAGATATCTCCAGGCGCACTCTGATGATGAGAAAAATCTTGAAACCCTTACTACAAGCAATTCAACAATCCGGAGCAACATACAAGTGGGGATACCACCTCATCATCAAGAAACAGCGGGCCACCTTCTTCCTGCGGTCAACAGTGGACTTGCCTGATTTATTTGAATTTCTAGGGATTGACCCAATTCCGATTCCAGATTGGTTAACCATGGATATGGAACGTCCGCCACCCCTGGATCGCAACGCTCGTCCACTTCCCCAACGTAGACGTCCTCCCCGGTACCCTCCTGACAGATCCCATCCGATGAGGCCTGAAATGTGATACTTGGACTCTTGATGGACACCATAGAATTCCTTACTCGCCACTGCTCACTACTGATTGTTAAGTATGAACTCTATAGATAAGGTTATAATTTGCACTTATTACCATTATTGGGGTAGTGGGAAGCATCGTAAGCCTAGGTAACGCCATATCTTGGGAGGATCACATCGCATTGCATTATGGTTGGACTGTTGATTCTAAGGTATGAAACTTGTAACTAAAGTGACTTTAATTAATGCTTAGCCATCGTACCTGATTTAACATCTTTGTGTCTCTCCCTCTTGGGGGTGCTTAATGTTTTCAACAAGTGTGCTAGGTTGGCCAGCATTAACAAGCAGGGAATGTAGATTTTACCTTGCCCTCTACAGTGTAATTGTTACCAGTCACCGGTTAGCAGTTAGATAGTCTCTCTCATCTTTAATCTTCGCTCTAGTCGGATGATCTGCTGTCAGGCGTTGTAGGGGCATAGATGAACTCTCCAGACCGGGTGTAGGATGGTTCTGAAGTATGTTGAAGTCGTTTGCCTATGTTCACTTTTTACTTTGCTTCCAAACTAGGTTCCCCCGCAATTGTCTCAATACCTTGTTCTATACATACAGTATATCCTTACATATGGTAGAGTAATAGGCATATTTACTTGCATTTTAGGCATTCTATACACAATCTAAGACTTGAGTTATTTTTTCTTGTCTCATATTCTATACAGTCTACTTGTAGCGGAAACTACTTCTGTGTTAAATTTGGGGGGCGGACCTGTCCGGGGGCCCTCGCCCGCTGTAACTTCCGTCGGCTTCTTGACCCCACCCCCACATAGGTTACATCTCTGGGACTAGGAAATATTACTCCTTTTCCCTAGGGATTTTTCGGAGAGGTTCTCTCTACCTTGTTTTTTCCCCCTTCTTTACTTTTTGCTTCTATTCGCGCTCCCTTGTACTTACCCTTTTCCCGTTATACCCTTGACACCCCCCATCCAACCCCCCATCATTCCTGACAAGGGCCTTACAGGGTGAAACCTCACTAGGGGGTCCCTCCAGGATGACTTCCACTCGCCTAGTATCCCTAAATGTGAAAGGGCTCAACACGCCAGAAAAAAGGCGCATGTTACTGAGAGAGCTTAAGAAACTCCACGCTGACATATCCTTCATACAATAAACCCATTTTGGCCTAGATAGAATCCCGACTCTCCAAGACAGGAACTTTCCTACTGTTTACCATAGCTGCTCTGACAGCTCAAAAGCTAAAGGGGTTTCGATCCTTATTGGCAGTTGATCGCATCTCACAGGGATACAGAAGGACGATTCCTTTTTCTCAAGGGCACGATTGGCAATGTCAAAGTGACTCTAGCTAATGTATACGGCCCTAATACACAACAGGACTCCTTTTTGTCCTCTACCCTGGTAGCGTTGGAGGGATTTGCGGAGGGCACACTGATCCTAGGCGGTTTCAACATTGCATTACAACCCACTCTAGACATGTCCTCGGGTTCGCCCGCTCCTCAGAGGAAAACACTGAAAAGGATTCTGGGGAAGCTTCATGAGTTCCAGCTTGTTGATGTCTGGCGTGTGCTGCATCCCACAGCACGCGATTATACGTTCTTTTCTAATCCGCATAATTCGTATTCGCGAATAGACTATTTTCTACTCAGGTTCACCTGCAGGTTGCCACGGAAGCGGATATAGGACCCATTACGTGGTCAGACCATGCCCCTATTTCGATCTCACTATCTTTGCAATCGCACTCTACCCTTAAACCCTCGACTTGGAAATTAAATGAGAGTCTCCTACAAAATGACTCAGTCTTATCGAAAGTGGTTTCTGAATTGCAGGAGTACTTTCGCCTGAACGACAATGCTGACACTGACCCCATGTTGTTATGGGAGGCACATAAACCTTTTATTAGAGGGGTTCTCATAAAGCATGGGGCCAGGTTAAAAAAAGAAAGAGATAGACTATCTAACTAATTATTAGAACGAATTCGAATGTTGGAACGAAGACATAAACAAAACCCCTCTGATCCTTGCTTGCCCGAACTTACCACATGTAGGCTTCAATTACGAGATCTCCTTTGGGGCAAGGCGAAGGCTTCTGCCGCGCGATGTCGTAGACTGTTCTACGAACATGGAGATAAATGCGGCAAACTTTTGGCTTCAGCTCTCAAGGACCGCAGGACACAGTCCTATATTCCTTTAATAGTTTCTAGAACGGGAACGCGCTGCCACAAACGATTCAATAGGTTCCTCGTTGGAATCACCCATTACCGGGGAAGAATTGTCTTGGGCAATCAAAACCTCCAAGCTGGGGAAAACCCTAGGACCGGATGGTTTCTCCTTACATTATTACAAGACACTGTCACCTCACCTATCCCAGTATTTCTTATCAGCTTATAACACGCTTACTGAGTCTTCTACCTTCACAGCGGACTCTCTGAGAGCACATATAACAGTCATTCCTAAAGAAAACAAGGACCCCAGTGCCTGTCCGAGTTATAGGCCAATTTCCCTACTGAACACTGATTTAAAATTATTCACTAAGATCATAGCAAATAGATTGATACCACATCTCCCCTCCATGATACACCTAGACCAAATTGGATTCATCCCACAGAGAGAGGCACGAGACAATGTCATTAAAATGTTGAATCTGATCCATCATACTAACAAATCGCGCACCCCCATAGTATGCTTCGCAACAGATGCCGAAAAGGCTTTCGATCGAGTGAACTGGAACCTATTATTCCAGGTTCTTGCATATATCGGCCTCGGAACCCATATGTGCAGGTGGATTGAGGCTATTTACTCGAAACCCACAGCTGTAGTGAAGGCCAATGGAGTCTTGTCCTCGCCATTCCAGTTAACAAACGGTACACGACAAGGTTACCCCCTATCTCCCCTTCTATTTGTTCTGACCCTTGAACCATTTCTCTGCAAAATCAGAGCCAATCCGGACATTACAGGCATTACTATACAAAATAAACAATATAAAGTCTCGGCCTATGCAGATGATCTCCTCTTCACAATCTCCAACCCGGATATTTCACTTCCCAATCTTCTAAGGGAACTGGATTTGTATAAGGCGATATCCCATTTTAAGATTAATTTCCAAAAATCTGAGGCATTAGCAATAAACATTCGCCCCTCTCGACTCTCTAATTTGCAACAATCCTTTTCCTTCAGATGGGCTACAGACTCGATCACTTATCTTGGGGTCAAGCTTCCAAATGACATAAGAGAGGTCTTCCGGTGTAATTTCCCCCCGCTTTTAGGTAAGATTAAGCTCCTACTTCAAAGTTGGCAATCAGGTTGGTTCTCTTGGTTTGGAAGATGTAACATGCTTAAGATGTTGATCTTACCAAAGTTCCTCTACCTCTTCCAAGCCCTGCCAATTTATGTTCCACACTCCTTCTTAGCGAAGATACACTCGTTATTCCTACACTTTATGTGGAGTAATAAGCGGTCTAGAATTTCCCACAAGATCCTGGCTCTCCCCAAGCGATCGGGAGGAATAGCGTTTCCAAATATCTTCCTTTATCATCAAGCTACACACCTCACGAGATTGGTGGACTGGTCCAGACACTCTCAATTCAAGCTTTGGGTGGGATTGGAGCAAACTTTTACGGAATTCCCCTTACGCTCATTACTGTGGGAACAAGCAGATATCCCGTCCGACCTCCGCCACCACCCCACCATCACTCCTACTCTAGCGGCTTGTCGAAGATCTCTACTCAGCCCCCGCATTTTGCCTAGTAAGTCTCCACTCTTCCCTATAATTGGCAACACGAAATTTCCATTGAGCCGGCTTTCAGGCCCTTTCACAAGACTACTAGCTGACGAGTTACATCTGGCAAAAGCATACTCGCAACTCCAGGACTGGCCCTCCATTGAAGACTGCATGTCCTCATCAGGTCCTTACAAAATGGACTTCTGGAAAGCCCTTCAATTCCGTCATTTTTTACATACCTTGCCCCCCCCCCCCTCCAGCTTTGCTCGAGACCGCACCGAGCTCGAAATGCTATGTTCAGATACCGGGGCCGTGCGCCATACTTTAGCTCTCACGCATTCCCTTCTAATGGATGACCTTCATCTGGAGTGCCTGCCTTTCTTCCGAGCATGGGAGGGGGAGCTGGGGATGCAGTTCACGCCTCAACAGGAAACAAAAATGCTCCAAAACGCCACGAAGTCTTCCATTTGCACCAGAATCCAAGAAGCCAACTACAAACTCCTTTCTAGGTGGTACAGGACTCCATGTGCCCTCCGCAGGTTTTACCCAGAGGTGTCAGACATTTGCTGGAAATGCAACCAATTTGCAGGCTCCTTCCTACACATTTTTTGGGAATGCCCAAAGTTGCAGAACTTTTGGTCGGAGGTTAGAGGGATGATCAACAAGCTTACTGATTACGCCCCACCAGACGATCCTTAATTTTTCCTCTCACATAATAATGACATGGCAGCTGCGAAACACAAAAAATCCTTACTGATACATCTTCTAAATGCAGCCAAACTTTGTATCACTCTGAAATGGAGGGATCCTAACCCCCCCACATTGCAATTATGGGCTAGAAAACTAAACGCCATTAGAGAGATGGAAGACATGCATCTCTCTCTCAACAACAAACATGAACAATACAAAACCACCTGGTCTGGCTGGGACCTTTTTTATTTTTTCAGATGAGGGAAGGGCAATCCTGGGGGTTCAACACCCTAATACAGACCTCTAATTTCCCTTAGCTTACATACCCCTACATTCCCTTATTCTCTCTCCCCTTATCTCTTGTTTATGTCTTCTGTCTCTTTTCTTCCCCTTTAGATATAAGAAAGACAAATGTCTTACTTGTTTTGTTCTGGTTTCGTTCGGGTCTACTCAGGGACAAGATTTAGTACGAAATTGTCAAAGAGCGTACTTTCTAATGACATAATTCTCTGATGATAGACCCGCTCTTATGTTTTAAGTCAACAACAGCAGCAGATCAATATATCGTGAGTTGACATCTGAGGTTGGTCATCGCCACGCTACGATCACACAGTATTCTCTTGAGCCAGTTGTTCAATCCTAGTCATACGGTCGTAGTTCACATTAAATCATTTTTAGGACCTCTGATCAGTAATAATTTTCTACTGCTGCTATACAATTGTATCGCTTTGTTTCTTGCTGTTTGTTCTATTTTTATTATTATGTTTTGAATTTTTATTTGTACTGCAAATTTTTTTATAAAAACCTTGAAATTTGAAAAAAAAAGTAAAAGAGTTCAATCTTTGTCTCATCAGACCAGAGAATTTTGTTTCTCATGGTCTGAGAGTCCTTCAGGTGCCTTTTGTTAAACTCCAGGTGAACTGCCATGTGCCTTTTACTAAGGAGTGGCTTCCGTCTGGCCACTCTACCATACAGGCCTGATTGGTGGATTGCTGCAGAGATGGTTGTCCTTCTGGAAGGTTTCCTCTCTCCACAGAGGATATATGGAGCTTTGACATAGTGGCCATTAGGTTCTTGGTCACCTCCCTGACTAAGGGCCTTTTTCTGGCATGTGTGGCATGTGGGCTGGGAAAAGCGAAGCCCCCTCCTTTAAAATGGAGGTCTATGATGCTGCCCCTGTCTCTTCGGCAAAGATAATGCTGAAAATCCAGCGCCGGAAAGGATCGACAAGCCTGCAGCGATGCAGAATCGTTGTGGGCTCACTCATCCATTCCGTGTTTGCCTGATCCCGGCATGGGCACAATTTTTTAAAGAACAAACTGTGAACGAACTGGGTTCAGGCATAACGCCAGGGAGGTTCAGCTGCAAAAACCTCTTAAGACTGATCAGGGAAACCAGAATGCACCTGAGCATGATTATTAGATTTGATAGGATTGTGCGATTTAAATATTAACAGTAACTCTAACATCATTCAATTGTAACAACGCACAGTGCGATCGATTCAAAATGATTGATTTCTTTCCAGTGGTGTTTGCACATGCTCCATAGTACCATCAGATACAAATCCATCCAAATACCTAGATTACCTGTAGGAAAGTTGCAAAATCTACAGAAATTTGCCAACATGTCCACAAGAAGATGAAAAATAATCACCTAGAAGTGCAGCTTAATTTTACTGTAATCAATTTGACCATTCAATTGCACAAATTCACCTTCATGCTGGAAATCCTCCCTCAGTTTGTAATATGGGTTTAACAGCCCACCCACCTACTTGTCTGGAGGGTCTGGAGGTCGCATCATGGTCATGGCTTCACATCGATGCATCCTCATCCTTCTCTTCGCAGCTCTCCTCCAGGCCCTGTGAGGAAACTCTTTATTGAAGTTTATTTTAGTCACAGTTGTGTCGATGTCCCTCATCGAACTTCATCCGTCTTGGTTTTCCCAGACTCCCTTCTGTTATTCAGGAGGTGACATGAACCTTTAAAGAGAAGCCACATCAAAAGCCAGAGAAGGAGTTTATTCACTGAGACTACACTGCTCTTTAACCTTCCTTTATCATGAAACAATCTAAACATCTCTTGACCTTGGAAGAGTCTATTGTATAGTTTTTCAATAAGAATATAACAACAAAAAAGGAATTTGTCACACTAGCACAAATGTGACATATTAACAAATTGTGTACCGCTCCTGTGCATCTACTCAACTCATATTTCTGGCATTTCTTTGCACTTCCAACTCAGTGGGTGATATGTTAATTATCACATCACAAGCACATTGAGCAATGGCCATTTGAAGAGGTTGTGTGTTATGCTGTTATGCTGGGTACACATGTGTAGATATGGGCCAGACTGATGGCCGCTTCGAGCGCCGTGTGTGCTCACAGCTATCTATCTGGCCCATATCATATGCAGCCATCCCTTTTTTCGAGGAGGACCAATTGATCCCGCTCCAAAACAGGGATAACGGACATGACCGTAAACCATGGTTGATGTCCATTGCTTTGCATGGAGACCGTGGGTCTCCATGCAAAGCATCAGCTGAGCTGATCCAATATCTGACAGCAGCGTCATAGTGCTGCTGCATGGAACCTCAAACGGCTCCAATATTGAGCCGTGTGTTCCCTACTTTAGAGGTTTCTATGAGAAAGGACCAAACACATTAAAGCAAGAAACACACACATAGATATGGGCCAGATCGATGGCCGATTCGAGTGCAATCGCGGCCCATATCTAATGTGGCCATGCCTGTTTAAAAGCGGGACCAATCAATCTCACTCAAAAACAGGGATTTCGGACATGACAGCAAAACATTGCGGTCTCCATGCAAAGCATAATCTGAGCTGGAGACACAGCAGTGCCTGCGTCATCCGATGTTGGACACCTCCCATTCTGAACAGCATTGGACCACACCTTTGTAAGGTTGGGTCTATACTACGTTTTTTTCCTCGAACAAACCTCACCTGAGCAAACCACACCTGATGAGTTTCCTTGGAAGCCAAGGATGACAAAATTAGGTTGAAAGGTTTATTTTTTCTGGCCTTTTTATTTGGATTGATATTAACCCCTACGAGGGTAACCTTTTACTTTGGACAGTGGGTCGCAAATAAACACGGGCAGGAGCCCTAAAGAGGATACCAATTTGTGGATTGCTGTTTTGGGAGCTCAACCTCCACAATATGACAATACATTTCTGCTTTAAGTAAATATGACAGTGAATGTTCCCAATCAAAATAACATTCTCTCTTTTTAAAGGTATCATAGTATTCTTTACTATTTGTTCCCATTCAGTCAATGAATGTCAATGTGAAAAAACAGGCATGCCTCCCCGGACTGTCTGGATCCGCCGGTTGTCTCTGCTTTGCTGCAGAAGTTTGCTATCTGTAAGCTGCTAATTAATGAAAATATTAACTGCTGGCTTTTCCTAAATAGTCTCCTCGTAAACCCATTAGAGGTGGTCAGGGGTCGTACCACTAAAAATGCTAATTCTTTTACTTTGCAGGAACAGCCAGCTAATGATCCAAGCATGTTTTAGAGTCTCATTTTTTATTCTAATTCTCTAAATACTATTGTTTGACTGACTATAATTAGTGCTGACAAGTTAAAGGCAAAAACATGGGTATCATTTAAGATGCATTATGTTTGTTAAATATAATACAAACAACAATATGGAAAATATATCAGTTGGACAGATTAAGAGGATCAGATAAACCATTGGTACTTGTTGGTACCATGTTATTTAGTCATTGACATCCCTTTTTCAAAGGCAAAACATAAATAATACTATTCTTTCAGGGGTGGAGCCACCATTCCAAATATAAATACAAAAAACATATCACCGGGAGAGTAAGCTTTAGCCCACAGACCCAGGTCAGAGATACCCCCTGAAAAATCAGGGGCAAGGGGACTTTAGGGCTTCAATGAATTATGCAGGTCACAAGATACGTATGTAAAAAACTGTTTCAATTTATTACACAAATAAAACAGTTTATTGGCCACAGACATGAAAAAAATTTAAAAACGCAGTGGTGATCCACAGATTGACAGGAAGATGTAACTCCAAACCCGACGTACGTTTCGTTCTTTATAACTTCTTCAGGGGTTTACAAAGGAGGAAAGTTTAGGAAAAAGGAGGAAAGCGGAGCCAATTTAGGCCCAAAGAAAAAATAATAGAGAGCCACCATGTGATGACCACAAAGGTCAGGGGAGTCCCACTGTGGAACGGGGAACAACAGCCACCTTGCATCTAGCAAGAAACCAGGTTCATTCAGTTTAACCTTCTGGGTGTTTAGCCCGAGTTAATTCGGGCTAAATAAAGTTGCTTAAATGGTTTAGCCCGAATTAACTCGGGCTGCTGTTACCTGCATTGAGATGGCTTGCAGGCAGCCCAGGAGACTTGCTGCTTCTCTCCTCGTGTCCCCGATGTCTGAACATCAGATCCCGGTGTCCGTAATCCCGCCGGCGGGAGCGCAATGACGTCATCGGGAGGGGGAGGGGCGGGAAGTTAAAAATGTGAAAATTTATATTTTTTTTGTCCTGTATGGTTCTCCTTTCATTCTGACATTGATTGGAGTGATTCTTATCGCTCCAATTCAATTCAAAATGAAAAAAACACATAAAAAATAAAAAACATGGATTTGCTTATTATGAGTTTCCTTTCATGTTGGATTTGATTGGATTGATTTTTCTGTATCCAATCAAGTTCAAAATAAAGGAAAAGGCATAAGAAGTAAATACTTTGTACGGGCGCGCGTCCACAGCGTTTTTTCCCCTGCGGTGGACGTATGTCTGCAGCGGGGAAAAAGATGCAGAGAGGACACTTCCCATTCAAATGATAGCGCAGATTAGACACTGTGCCAATTTGAGTGGTGCGTCCGCTGTGATAATATGAAGCTGCGGGATGCTGCCAATGTGCGGTCTTCATTGCAGCGCTGCACATTGCCGCCAGAGACACCAAGACGTGGAAAAACAGCGCTCGTGCTGCGTGTATGAATGCAGTACAGGCACAGTTTTTCTGCATTTTGGCTCAACAGGGTGCACTCCTCCCAATGCAGCAGGAGCGAGCCCTAAGCCATGGGCAAGCTGAAGGTAATCCACTGGCAAATGTGCCAGCGTGCGACATTGTTCCTGGCGCGGTATATCAGACCGCCTGTCAGTCTTGGTTTATAAAAAAAATGAATTCGAGTTTGAGCAGATTTTTGTGTTTTCTATTAAATTTGATCATTGAATGTGATTTTTAAAAAATACTTAAGCGTTTGAAACTTTATATATTCATGATGTCTACTAGACCTGTTTTTGGACAGATTTTGGTCAGTTACAGGCCTACAACACGCCTTTTTCAATGATAAACAGCGTAACGCTTTTGGTACAGAAATCTGGACCTCGGCGAAACGCTCAGGAGGTTAACAGATAAACATTTAGTTCCAATGCAGGGTATAAGTTGCAGGTGTCTTTGTGCAGAGAGATGGTAAATGTGTCCCAGGGTTCCTGACAGGACTAGCTGGATGCTCACCTTAATGGTCATCGCATTCATACACGTTCTGTAAACCGCACCATAGACTTTAATGAAATTTGTTTTATGTTGTAGGTTTGTAACTTCCCAAAATATGTCCATACAAGGGTCTAGTAGACATCCTGGATATAATAATGTTTGAAACACACAATTATGTAAAAAAAAATTACATAAAAAAAAAAAAAATATATAATAAATTTGAATGATACAGTCTCTAAAATATTTATTTAGTATGAAATATTTCAAAACAGTATGTATTTTTATTTATATTTTGTTATTTTAATAAAAATGTTATTCAATTGGAAATGTGTTTTTTTTTTACTTCGAATTGTATTGATAGAGTTATTACTGTATTCAGTACAATTCCCTTTGGCACCCTTTCTCCCCTGGTGTGATGGACTTAGTGACATCACACCAGGGGAGAGATGGTTAACTTAAAAGGCGGAGTCCGCTCTCCTGCAGCAGCCTCCTTTTAAGATCGATTTTTTTGTTGAATTTGTTTGAACTACAGTAGGTCGATCGAACCATGTGGACAGGTTTATCGAACGGTAAAATCAAAACGTGTATGGGGTCGTTTACTTTTTGATGAGATTTCATCAATAGATAAAATGGTACTTATTGCAGAAAAACAGTTGGTTTGCAAAAGGTAGAATAACATGATAAAACAACTTTTGTATGGCCCCTATTTATATGCTTGCCCCTATTTGTCTGGTTGTTTAGCACAGATCAGCTCATGCAGAGATACATATTTTGGCCAACAGGAAGCTTGGAAATAGAAGAACCCAGTGTTAAGGAGAGTCATTTGATATGGGCAATCATCTGATTATAAACCACTTTACATGCCAATGTTCTTAGCGTCAAATGTTGACTGCCTGGAGGAGGCCTTGTCCGTTTTCATAAAACAATCCGGGCAGGCTGGCCCTGGCCCAGCTGCGTAAGAAAAAAGGGAAAAGAAAATTAGACAATGAATGTGGGATATATAACCAGAGCTTATTCAGACCTGAGGAAATGCTGGAATCAAGAATAGAACCTCGTGAAATGACATTAACTGGAGCTGCTGAAAAGTCCCTGTTAATCCAAAGAGCTACAATGGCCATTGCTGCAGGCCTCTGAGTTCTATTGTGTACAAGAACTGCTCCTTGCTTCCTGGCGGCCTGAATAGACTTATTATAAGAGAACTCTGTATTGCTGAAATTCTCATTCTACTGCTGGATAATAACAGACTTGTTCCTGCAAGCAATACTCCAGGAAACTGCTTTACCTCAGGGTCAAGATAATGAAACAAAGTGGAAAACAAGGGGGTCCGAGCTAAGTTCAGGGCTGCACACTGACTTTGATTTTCAGTGTCACCGAGGATTTTAATGTAAGAATGCTGCTCTATGGAAGCTGTGTTTTTCAAACTGCTGCTGGGTCACTGAATGCCTATTCCCAGCTAGTGAAATGGTCAAAGAGGTACTCAAATTTAAAAATAAAGGGAACAAGTTCTACCTTTGAAATCAGTTGTGTTTTGTGCAGTCCGTCCTTTGTTCTGTCTCTGTCCCCTATACATTAAAGCTGCTTTAGTCCCAAACACAAGACTTGTATTTTCTGATCCTGCATTCATTTCTCTAGGGGTTGGGAGACTTAAGCTGGCCATACACCTTTAGATGTCTCTGTCAGATATCCTTTAGGGCTACCAACAACTATGTAGTGCCAGGTGCTCTGCGTTTGAACACAGGTAGCCTTGTTTGTTTAGAAAGTCCCTCATATGACATGGTTTTGGTAAAACAAAAGGAGATCTAAAGAAAATCTGACAGAGAAATCCAATGGTGTATGGAGACCTTGAGGCTGGCCATACATGAGTCGATACCTGTTTAATCGATGAACCCTCGAGCGCAGCGTGATGAGATTGAGCTTCATCGATTGAACAGAGACTTGATGTGCAGCACTTCTGTGCAACTGATCCTGTTCTGCTCAATCCCCATCTATAAAAATGGCAATCGAGCAGGGTTTATCAATAGTGTTGAGCTTGAATATTTGATGAATATCAGCTATTATCAGAATTTGCATATTTCGTGAATATGGTGGCAGATTTTCGTCTGCCCCTTACTATTAACTCTAGAGACACATATAATCTATGATTGTCCCACCTCTGTGACGGCCTCGGTCTGATTTGTGGGCACTTGTAACAGACTCAATACAGCGAAGTGATGCCACCACGCTGTGATGAGTCGACTACAGAACTGACGAGAATCTTGTGTGCTCCACTAACACAGGCGATTCCCGTAAGATTGTAGCCAATTAACTTGTAGCCAGATCTCCCTTTCAAATTAACTGACTACAACAGGATTGGCCACAAATAGTACTGGTAGGACGGATCGCCATGCTATAGTTGCGAGTGACTGACCACCATGCGTTTGGCCTGAGCCTACTGCCAGGAATGGTCAGCTTAAGATTAACTTTCTCATAATGTCTTGATCATTGTTAACCCCCGAAAATAAGATCTCCAAATGAAAACACAAATTTGAAGAGGAAAATTACATTTAAAAAGAAACTCTTTGAGTATAGCTGACCATACACGTGTGGATTTTTGGGCAAAGGACCATAGATTTGATCAGAGGTTTCGATAATTTGATCAAACATTGAAAGTTATCAAATCAAATGCTATACCACATTGGTTGCTTGACATTCGTTCAATTTCAGACAAAATATGGTTGCTATGATACAGGAGAAGTTCCATATAAATTAATATAATTGAACAAAAATAAATTTTTGCCCGATTCTGACATGTCCAATCACTTTTCGAACGATTTCATGTTCGATTTCACTTTTGATTTATTGAACCAGGTAAGGTGCCATCGATTTAGCTTTAAGTCGATCTAAAGGAAATATCAAAGCGTGTATAGGAATCTAAAGCCCCCCATACACCTTGAGATAACTCCATACAATTTCCATCAGATCTACCAACAACTATGTAGTATAGTGACATCCCTGATAGAATACATAGTGATTGGAAGGTGTGAGGCTTTAAAGGACCACAGGGAATGTCACATTAAAAAAATATATTTTCACTTCCTGTCTTAAGCTAGCCACACACAGGTAGATTCCCGTGCAATCGACCACCAATCAATCACAGCGTGGTGACGTCACCACGCTGTGATTGATCGGGGATCAATTGAACGGAAATCAATGTGCACCACATGGGCACATCGATTACCGTTCAATGAAGACCTCCGGCTAGCTAGAGTTCTCTCCGGCTTCCAGCATGTAAAGCCGAACATGCTAAAGCTGAAGAGAAATCCAGCCTCTCTCCCCGTTCTCCCCGGCTGGCTGGAGTGAAGAGTGCTGACTCCGCCCCCTTCACACAGACTCTGCTGCTGAAGCTGTCAGTTCTGTGTGAAGATGCCGGCTTTCCCTGAGTGTTGGTGATTGATTGAATGTGGTTTTCCAACATGTTGGAAACCCGTTCAATCGAGGTACTTCGAGGGGGCTCTATTGAACCCCCTCGGAGGACAGCACACACAGGAAGGATTGTAAGCAGATTCGAGTACAATCAATCACCGTGACCACGCACGTTGATTGATTGTACTCGAATCGTTTTACAAATCTACCCGTGTGTGCCTAGCTTTAGGCCCCCCACACACCATACAATCTTACCATACAATTTCTGTACAATCCACTTTTCTTCTACCAAAAACCATGTAATATGAGGAGCTTTCTAACCCTTTCAATCACTATGCATTCTATCAGGGAGGCCACTATACTACACAGTTGTTGGTAGATCTAATGGAGATTGTATGGATCGATCTTAAGGTGTATGGGGGGCTTTAAGGACAAGAGGTGAAAGGAAATCATGGTAAATAGATGACATAATAAAAAATGATCACCTAGATTTTACCCTACCCTACAAGAAAAAAGTTCTGCTCAGATATAAATGTTAAAGAATATCATATTGCCCTGTAGATATGTTAGGCAGTCAAAAGAAATATCTTCAGAGTTAAGAAAATCCTCTTTTAAGGGGCCTAACATTTCCTCTCTATTACTGTTCAAGTTCACTAATTCAGCCTTTTCATAAATTTTCTGAAAACAAGAATATCATAGGATATATTAAATCATAAAAATCATATAAAGAAAGTATATAATAGAAAAAAACACTGAATATCCATTGGACACACACATGTAATACAAGTACATTTGTAAACCTTTGGCTACTAAGCTAAAAAAAATACATTATAATTTAGTTGATTATATTAACTTAACTTTTGCACATCATATTTGTTATTCCCTTGGACATATGGGTGATAAATGGTGTACCGTACATATAATGTAAACCTGACACCCAAAGATATATAAATGTGATATTTCATTCTCTAAGGTAACAAGTTCCTAAACCCATCTAATTCCCTAATACTCATACTAAAATATCTATTTTGTCAAACTTTTGGGAACTTCAAAAACCAGAATATTCTATGTGGATATCTGATAGACAGCTGTTGGAAGACATTTATAGACTATTAGGGTAATGAGCTGCCCATATCTCATATCCAATTTTCACCCCTTTCCCCCATAACCCATCCCTCAAGGTAAATACTAGATGACACTGACCATGCCCTATCATGTCACAAAAACCTGTTACTTTACTATATCTTAAATAAGGAGAGACTTCCACCCTTTGGCCTGGATATTCCCAACACATGTCACCAGATAGGTCTTAATTAAATACATAAAATCATTGTTTCAATTAATATTAATTTAATTACAATCAAAAGATCAAACCTTCCAAAACTAAACTTGGACCCTGAAAAAAATTACTCTAAAGCAGGGAACACACATCTCGATATTGGAGCCGTTCGAGGTTCCGAGCAGCAGTGAGATGACTTCATCACACAGCTGCTCGATATCGGAGGAGCTGATGCTTTGGATGGAAACCCCGTGGTCTCAATGCAAAGCAATGGACATCGACCGTGATATACGGTCATGTCCGATAATCCTGCTCGAAAACAGGGATGGCCACATTACATATGGGCAAGATAGATGGCCATGAGCATGCATGGCGCTAAATTCGGCCATCGTTCTGGCCCATATGTATACGTGTTCCCAGCTTAAATGTCTAAACTGGGCCCTTTGGCTCCATTTCCTTATGCTGGGCTCCAAAGAAGCAGTAGAGCCCTTGGTAGCCAATAACGTACTGTTTATCTTCTTGACCTTGCTCATCTTTAGCATCTTCAACAGACCCCATCACTGAAAAGCCAATTAAAAGTGTTCACACCATACAGGCAATGACACAGACACAAGGTCTCAAGCTTTCTATAAAGAAGAAGATGGCATTGTAAAGTCCATTGTACATTAAATAAATTGCTCACCAGCTACAAATGATACATCAAGAATACAGAAAGACATTAAACAGATTTGACTTTTAAAGTTTATGATTACACCATCCTTACTTATAGTGGCAGATTGCACAAAAACTAAAAAAATAAGCCACCCATCCTACATTTTTTTTTTTTATATTAGAGGCACACAACATCCTCAAATGGTTTAAGGAACCCTATTGTGAGAAAGCATGGCAACTGAAGCCAATCTCATGTTCAAATGTCACTATGAATTTCAATAGGTAATAGAAATTGTGCCAATTATCTACTAACCTGACAAGTCAGAGTAAAAAAAGGTAGATCTGGTGGTGCAGCATATGGGCAGGATAGAACAGGGAGCTCTCACAATTGATAATACTTTACAAGTGGAAACTGAGCTATTAATTAAACACTCTGCCAATATTTTCTCAGCTAATAACAGACGGAAGGGATTATGAAAACTTCACGTCTGAAACACAATCCCACACAATTTCCTTAGTTACTTTTCAGCTTTTAGACCATGTTAGTATGCCTTTCCATCGCAACTAAACTAAGTATTTTCCTTTATTAAATTACAATGAAAAAAAGCTTATCTTAACCTTTTTTAGAAGAACCTGAACACTGGCGTTAACAAGGGCTGATTCACTCTTCCATTGTGGTGCAATAATAGCAGTTGTGTAAATATAGCTATATAGGGGTCAAATATTTTGCGATTTGATTGTCTCGCGCAATGTAAAATCACGAACATCGATTAATTGTACCACCATGCACAGTGTGATCGATATAAAACTGATCGATTCCAGTACTTTAAAGCGTCATGTATGGGCAGCTGTAAATTCAGCTTTGACGTAGAGATGATCAAATTATTTTTCAGATATTCGATGATTTCGAGTTAATTGCAAAGCCCC
>CM070032.1:27731063-27745551 GCA_036250615.1 Ptychadena robeensis
CATTCACGGCCACCCTCCCGCCTCTTGCGCGTCAACGGGGATGCCACTGACTTGCCAGGGACAAATAGGTTATCTAGAGTGTAGCTTGTGGTGAGTTTGGTTTGAAAACATACTTACCCAGAGTGAACCACCAGGGAGGACAATAATAATACTATCCCTTGTAGCTTCCCTTTACTTCCCAAGGGTATCAGCTCCTACTACAACAGGATTGCTTTAATTTTGTTGAATGTTCATCTTTGTAAATGGCATTAAAAACCCAGAGAAAGACGACTGTTATAATGGGGATAGAGGTCAGGAACAGGAATTCAAAGGGATACCCCAACCTTATTGTATCTACTAAAATATGTAGCCAGCCAACTGACCATTTAAAATAAATATTCCTATTTATTGTTGCTTTTTATATATTTTATTTTCATTATATTTGCAGTTAAATCATTGCATTGTCTTGGGTTTCTTTCTTTTCTGCTGAAACCTGTAACAATACCTATTAAATATTACTAGAAAGGTATGAGCACAGAGGTGAAACACAGATTTCTAAATATACATCTCCTTTAATTGGATACCCATGCACTTTAAGATAAGTTTCTATGGGAACCTAGACCCACCAGCACACTTCATGAGGGTGGTAGTGTATTTAATTGGTAGACCATTTGCTTGCTGATGACTTGTAGGGGTAGAAGAGGATCCTCATGGGATGTGGGTAAAAGGTGTAATGTACGTAGAATTAGAAAGCGTAATGACAGCACAGTACAGGAAAGTATATGTGTGAATAATGAATATTTGGGGATAGAGACATCATGTTTGTTTAATTGACATTTTCAAAGCCACTGAGGAATCCCAATTAATGTCCCTTGGCTGCTAAGAGAATGAAGATCTCAGCACAGCCAATGTTCTTGTAGCAAAAGTTCCAGTAAACAAATATTAAGGTGAAATAAAGAAGAGAATTACATTTAAGAACCCGACCCAAGAGGATATCTCCGGAGATGAGTTCAGAGTGTGACTAAGATGCAGCTAAATGAAAGAGCTCCATTATCAAGCCAGCTAGAGAAAAAACTCTCAGAACGTGACTCTGTTCTTAAAATGGAACAATAGAAGAAAATAATAAACTTTATCATTTAAAGTGTCCAGAACCTTCATTTTCCAGTAACAAACACAACAAGGAGTTAGAGCTCCAAAGTCAATTTTCATTTTAGAATGGTAAGCTGTTCCTATTTGCAGATTCTTATCAAGCCAATGATGAGAAGACCAGTAAGTGAAGGTCAATCTAAAAAAGAAAGGGTTCCCCCCTTTTTATAGTACATTACTCTTACATTTCTCCTATGTTAATGGCAAATTTTATATTTAACAGTTAATGAGAATAAAGCCTTTATATCATTCCATATAATTTCTATTAGATCTACTTACAACTATGTAGTATAGTGGCCTCCTTGATAGAATACATAGAGATTGGACGGTTTAAAAAATGTCCTCATATTACATGGTTTTGATGGAAAAAAAGTACAGAAATTGTATGGTAATATTGTAAGGTGTATGGGGGCCTTTAAATTTCGTAATTGAAGCTCCGGCCTAGCTATTGATCCTAAGCTTAGTAGAGGGTTGTAGAGGGTAGAGGCCACCATACACTCAGCAATTATCTAAGGCCTTCTCTGTAATCAAAACTAAGGGTGAACTCAACTACTCAACTCAAGGAAACCGTTGCAAAAGAAATTCTGGAACTACTCAGTGGTTATAATTAATGTTTCTCTTGTATTAATATTTTAAAATAAGACTAAGGGTATGCAGAACTCTAACTAATGCGATTTCATGTGATTGTTTTCTTTTTTCTTTTTTTTTATGTATTCAAAATTTTTTATCTATCTATCTATCTATCTATCTATCTATCTATCTATCTATCTATCTATCTATCTATCTATCTATCTATCTATCTATCTATCTATCTATCTATCTATCTATCTATCTATCTATCTATCTATCTATCTATCTATCTATCTATCTATCTATCTATCTATCTATCTATCTATCTATCTATCATTAACAATACCCTGGCTTGCCAGTCTTCATCATATGATACAGTCAACCACCCACATCTTTGACATTTGACATCTCATTAGTGAAAACGTTTTATGGAAGAACTATATTCAGTTGCTCTGCAGGCGCTGCCTAGTACCTGAGGACATTAACCCCGCCAGTGATATAATTTTAGAGACACTAGTGATAGCTTTGCTATTAGACAGTGACACTAGATTTATGCTTGAATGAAGCAGGCATCTCTATGACAGTTCTGCCTCTACTTTCCAATGCGAAAAGTACTTGGAAAGACCTGCTACTATATACAAGCTATATACTCATATCCAATCTTTCCTCTGTCACATCAGCTTCTGATATCTAGATAATACTCTGATAAAAATAGCATTTTGTATCAGTCTACCTGGTAATGCTCTACTGCTTTCTCCACAAGTCTACAATTATCTTCAGCCTTCAGAACACAGGCAATGGGACATAGACAAGGAAACACAACAATCTGAAATATGGCTGGCACAAGGGGATGTTTTAACATCCACAGGTACAATAAAACCATTAGGTAAATCTAATTCTTACTTTATTAATTTGTTTTTATATATATATCCGAAGCCTTAAAAATTAGGCAAGGCTTTCGATAAAAAAATTAACACCAGGTCAACAAAGTAAGTCGCCACCTGTATTTAACTAAGCAAATAAGTACAAGGCTCATATTGGATAAATCTGGGGTTTCTGCAGTTGGTCAGATCTACGTTCAGCAGCAGTATGTGCTCCAAACTGAACCTGAATATACCGAATGACCAGGTTATTCCATCAATGGATTTTTTCTTCACTGATGGCACGGGCATATTCCAAGATGACAATGCCAGGATTTATCGGGCTCAAATTGTGAAAGAGTGGTTCTGGGAGCATGAGACATCATTGTCACACATGGATTGGCCACCACAGAGTCCAGACCTTAACTCCATTGAGAATCTGTGGTATGTGGTGGAGAAGGCTTTGCACAGCGGTCAGACTCTACCATCATCAATGCAAGATCTTGGTGAAAAATAAAAGGGACACTGGATGGAAATAAATCTTGTGACATTGCAGAAGCTAATCGAAACTATGTCAAAGCAAATGTGTGCCGTAATCAAAGCTAAAGGCGGTCCAACTAAATATTAGTGTGTGTGACCTTTTTTTGGTGGCGACTTTTTTTTTGGGGACCGGCAGATCAGATGGATAAGTAATTATCAGAAAATGCATTTTGCAATGCCAACCAGTGCATGGCACACAGTGCATTTCCATCCAGCAGTTCTTTAATAGTTAAAGGCCAACTGGGATGTGAGGAGCTAATATGTGAGCTACATCGGCAAAGAGTCATTAGACTGTGTTAATTACATATGACTATAGTAGGGACTCCTCAATGGACACAATGGATGCTTTTACAGTGAGCTAAAAAAACATGCCGAAAACACATGGTATGCGTTTTTTAATCCCTATTTCAAATGGAGATGGGGAAGTCTAAAAGGGAAGCAAGACCAAACAAATATAGATACTGCTCTTAAAAAAATATAATCATTTTCAGAGATGCTTTTCCACTTCCAGGTTGAATGATGATCATAATTGTTTAACCTTCTGGGCGTTGCGCACGTGGCACGTTTTTTTTATAACAGTGCCACAGGCAATCGTGGCGGAGCATGACATGCTCCCGACTGCCGTAGGAATCTGGCGGTATCTAAAGCGTAAACCACAGTCAATGTCCATGGTTTGCATGGGTTTCCATGCACAGCAGTGCTGTGCCTCCAACTCTTTTGATGTCGGTAAGTAGCACGTGCTGCTGCCCGGAACCTCGAATGGCTCCTATATCAAGCCATGTGTTCTCTGATTGAGGTTATGTTTCCACAGCATCTGTGAGTCTCTGTGAGTCCAACTTTTTTGGGATTTGTTGACACCGTGAAATTTTAAATCAACATATATTTCCTTTAAAATGATACATTTACTCGGATTAAACGTTTGATCTGTTATCTACGTTCTATTACAAATCAAATATTGACATTTGCTATCTCCACATCATTGCATTCAGTTTTCATTCACAATTTGTTTAGTGTCCCAACTTTTTTGTAATCCAGTTTGTAATTGGATATATCAACATTCCTCCATTTTCCATGGAGGGATTTTGACGCCGCGGGCTAAGGCTCCCATTTTTTGGCCAGAAAACTTATGCAAACAAAGCATGAGTTTTGGCTGTGGGTTTTTCTTTTTTCAGTTCATTGATTTGAACGATCAAAAACTGCGGCGGGTGTTTCAGATGAGGTTGAAGTGCGGTGGGGCTCTTAATTAAGAATGCCTGGTCCACTGGTCCACTTACAGGCGGAATCATGGCCACCATTATTTAACCACTTCCTTGAGTCAAGGTTGTCATGGACTCAATTTTCACCATGTCAGCACACAACAGTATGATGTGCAGAGATCAGTGCCAATACTGTGTTTATACAGTGTTTAAGGCTAAATTTACATGGTCGTTTTGTGGGTTGCTGTGAGTCAGCCGCAGCCTGGAAATTGACAGGGCACTCCTGTCTGTGAGCACCTGCAAACTTCTGCAGGCTCACGTGAGTTGTTTAGTTAACGACCCCATGACAGGACTAGCAGACGAAAGCCCGAAAACCAACCGGCGGGAGCCTTACGTCATATCCACCTGTGCCAATTGGTCGTTTACCAAGCAGTTACTAACCGCCTATGTAAACGAACCCTAAGACTTTAACCTTTGCCACATAGAGAACAGAACATTATCTGACCATACAGAAGGTCTACAGGCTACATCTTATAGTATAAGAGACATAATAGAATTCTTAAAATATGCATAAAGGGTGGTCCAGGAAGGGGATGTGCTTATTATGTGGTAAGAGAAAGCTCTGTTTTATGGGTTAAGTGTATCTATATGCATATATATCTCCCTCACTGTCCTCTGCATCAGCCTCCTGCATGGTAGATTCTGCTACAGATGGACCTTTCTGTTACTGATTGAGCCTCCGATTAGCTGTCTCTATCCACAGGTCACCAGCTGGCTTTGGGTCAAATGTAACTCTCACAGTACAACACCGTTTGAACCCCCAGATCTCATACCTCAGTAGTTACACCCTGACATTTTCTGGATAAGTAACTAACCCCTGAGACTACCAGCAGTCCAAATGTCAACCTTTCATAGTCATATTCCAACTGTCACACAGTGCTTTCCTATTGTCATATTTTACCCATACATATGCCTACTCTGACTTTCATTCCCCAGATCTCCGGACTGCCTCCAAGTTGTTAGTATGCATATTAGTTTTGTTACAATAATGCAGGTACACATAGCTAGTTTTTGGCCCCTTATGAGTACCAAAGTACCACTTATTTGCACCCCTGTCTATATGAATTAAGAAAGTGTGTTAGAGCAAACAAACTAGCTGCCCTCCACCAACTTCACATACTCTGCTTCTCTTCACACCCCCACTGATCCAGAACTAGCTGGATGCTTTCATTCTATTTCAAAAGGATTTATTTTTGGAAACAGGAAATTTAAGGAAACTTGTGCAAAATGAGGCAATTCCTTTTACACAAACCTCCCATCAGAGGATTCACCTTTTGGCAACTGTAACACTTTGGATTCTCCAACATATTCTCATCTGTCTCAGTGACAGTGGTCACCAGAATGAATAGAGAAGGGGAATTGACCTAGAAGTAAAAAAAAACATGTTTTGGTTATGCATGTGATTTAGCTGCTCATATTAATGTAACTCAAGAAGAATGACATTGGATTTTCATATCATTCAGGAGATAGCCACAATATGACATGAATCCTATATTTCTACTTACAGAAACTTTGTCCCAGTTGGTGATAGCCAGAATGAGGCAAACCTGCATTGCTCTCATTATAGTTAAATATAAATGAGTAATAAAGGAGATGCAAATGTTTTATTCACTCAATATAAATGAAATTGAGCCATAAATCATTTAGTGACAGAAAAATGACAGGCCACTTATACATGCATAGACCCACACTGGGTCTCCAGCCTCATCACCAATGCCACCCACCTCCTTTCCATCTTTTTCTGGCCTGTTGCTGGCTCACCTGTTAGATGTACCTACAGTGCATCTGGAGAGTATTCACAGCACAATGTTCAATCAGATTCATCCCTGGACTCTGGCTGGGCCGTTCAAGGACATTCACAGCATTGTCCTAAAGCCACTTCTTTAAAAATATTGGCTGTGTGCTTAGGGTCGTTGTTCTGCTGAATGATGAATCGCCACCCCAGTCTTCAAGAGCAATCTGGAGCAGGTTTTCATCCAGGTTGTCCCGGTACATTGCTGCAGTCATCGTTTATCCTAACTAAACATCCCCACAGCATAATGCTGCCACCACCATACATCGACTGTAGGGATAGAAGAAGTGGCGTCCGTCTGGCAACTCTACCATACAAGCCTGATTGGTGGATTGCTGCAGGTTGTCCTTCTGAAAGGTTCTCCTCTCTCAACAGAGGACCGCTGGAGCTCTGACAGAGTGACCACCTCCCAACTGAGCTCAGCTCAGTTCAGTTCAGATGGCCGGGCAGCACTAGGAAGAGTCCTGGTGGTTTTAAACTTCCACTTATGGATGATGGAGGCCACTGTGCTCATTGGGACCATTAAAGCAGCAGAAATATTTTTTTAACCTTCCCCCAGATTTGTGCATCGAGACAATCCTGTCTTAGAGGTCTACAGACAAATCCTTTCGAAGTCATGCTTGGTTTGAGCTCTGACATGAACTGTCAACTGTAGGACTGCATATAGACAGGTGTGTGTCTTTCCAAATCATGTCCAATCAACTGAATTTACCACAGGAAGACTCCAATTAAGCTACCAGAAAATTTCAAGGATGATCAGGGGAAACACGATGCACCTGAGCTCAATTTTGAGCTTCATGGCAAAGGCTGTGAATACTTATGAGCATGTGATTCTCAGTTTTTTGGGTGGGGATGTGGGGAAGTTTTCTTTGCTTCCTCTTCCGTTGTCTTTGGGGTGTTTCGTGTTATGATTTTGATCTGGCAAAAAAAAATCATTGAAAAATTCAAATTGGAATAGGTTTGAATATACCAATTTGGGAGAAAGTGAATGTAACTGTGAATACTTTCTGGTGCACTGTATTTAGAGGCAGGACACAATTTTGGTTTTTGGATATTCAATGAGGATTCACAATAATGTTATGCCCAAATATTAACCACGATCTTTAGGTTTCTTTATCCAATCCCAAACGTTTATTTTTGTACGTGGGGAAATAATTAGGGGGTTTTTCACATTTTGTAAGTGTGGCTCGCGGGTTATTCTCTAGTTGGTTGGTTTGCACTTAGAACATCCAGAAAGTATGAGGGAATATGTCTAGTGCTAACGGGCCTCCACAACGTCCCTTGGATGTGGGGGTTTTCTGAGGCACTTATTAGTATATGTAATTCTGAAACCAATATGAGCTGTCACAATGGTACAAGTACTCCAAATCTAAAACAATATGATGACTTACTTCCGTCGCCTTTTGGGATTTCCATGTTTATTTGTATTCCTGTGCAGTTTCAGTTTTCGGTGATTATTATCGTGCGTGACGAATATGATTATATATTCCGTGTTCCTTCTAAAGTAAGCGTGTCTTTTAAAAATATTAATGTTTTTGCTCCCAAAGATGCCCTATGTTTATTTTCGGATGGAATGGCTTTATTTTTTGTCATGAAGAAGAATACAGCAACTGGGGTACAGGGTGAGGGAATCCCTTAAATTAGGGGGGATAGAGGGGGGAAGAAATGGCAAAGGAGACTCAGAAGGGGATTACCATTTTAGTAACCCTTTCTGATTCTGTGTCAATTTTTATTGTGAGTGAAGATTATTGTTGACTTAAAAATAACCCCCCTAAGCGGCTTATGAGGCTTCTTCTCATCCATGCAGAGATTCTTGTTTTTTGTTCAGTATGCAGTTGACATATGGAGCCCTCCTCTAAGTCAGATCCCGGGCAAGCAAGCACATACCATGTTCTGTGCTGTTTTCGGGGATCTGATCTCTAGCTGGCTTCCTAGTCTGAAAGAAAGCTGGTCGATGTCACCCCCTCCCAGTCCAATTTGGCATATGATGTAACAAGGCCAGGCGGGACATTCATGATGGCAGAGGGGCTATCTTCAAAAAGCACAATCTGGAAAATCACAACCATTTCATTTCCGATGTGCTCTTCGAAGTTAACACCTTTCAGTAGAGTGCCAAATGTCTTGTATTGGATATGATAACTGTATCCAATACAATTCAAGTAAGAACAAAACACTTTCCATTGTAAGAAAATGTTTTTGATTACAAACATAAATAACTGGTTTGAAATCTTTCATACCACATAAGATTCAAGGTATTTTAATTTACATAATTATAACATTTTATAAAAAAATTTAATGTTCTGTTTTTAATAATATTTGTGTATTCAAACCTTATTATATTCAGGATGTCTATTAGGAGGCCTGTACGTGATAAAATCTTAGAGTCTAGGGTGCTTCTTTTTGGTAAGAAATTGACCTTAGGCAAGAGCATATAGGGAGGTAAATTTCAAATATTCTAATTTTATATAGCAGAAATAATATGTAATTGTGAGAATTGCGAATATCTCGAATATGTCAGGGATATTCGTGAATTTTGAAATTAAGCGTTATGGCCTGTTATTAGGCGAAGGTCATATTCGCATTGCTAAAATGTAACATAGCATGTGACCATTATTCCAGGATACAAAGATCACATGAATATAGTAGGAATGATTTGCGAAAATTGCGAATGCCTATGGTCATACTCACGAGTGGAGAGAGGTTCGCCAAGTGAATACTTTTACCTTATTACTTTTTCCAAATAGTTTGACAAGGTTATTATTTAGCCATTGACATGAACACAGTCCCTATCCAAGTCCTGACAATTCAAGACTAAATATAAGCAGCCTGGCTTTCACCAGCTCTGCCGGCAAGGAGATAAGCCGAGGAGCTGCAGATGCAGAGGAGCGTGGCGGTGTCCGGATCTACCCATCTGAGCTGATTATTGCCTTTGCCAGCAGAGCCCCCGAGCACCGCTCCATCCGTGGAAACTGCAATCACTCTGCAGATTTCACAGGCACAGCCAGAGAGGAGAGAGTGAGAGGAGAGAGACTGTGCAGGCTTTCTGCCCCACTCCTCCCGATCAGGTGGAGAAGACGTGTGTGCTGTTCTAGTCTGCCGGCTAGTGACATCTATGGTCTGAATTGATAGCATTAATTTTATTCATGTATAACTCAAGGTGATGTGAAAACCTTTTTTCGGGTTCCTGCTCTAAAAAATGGGTGGTCTGAGAGTCTGAAAATATACGAAATATTAAGAACCTCATAAATATAAAAAGTCTTTATTTAAACATATGTACTTGTATTCAATACATATTAAAAGTACGTCATATGACTCCGCACTGGATCGTGCTTCGGTACTCACCAAGGACATCTATGATTATGGACTACCTCTCTGACATTGCCATGTGAGCACCGCGTGAGACAGTGACCCTGCTTGTGACTACTCTTTGTAATGTTCTTTCTACCTGTATTGTAAAAATTTTCTAATATATTATTCAAAAAAAGTATGTCATATATTTGGCTATCGTGCCCGACAACAGCAACATAATATATAATTTAAAAGCAATACCACATTTTCATTGTGGAAGAGTGTTTTGAACCATTAGCCAATGAACACGATCTTTGGGGTTCAATCCCTTCAACATGTTTCACCCAATCGTGGACTTCTTTAAGGAGGTGGGGCTAATCACAACAGTCTATTATGGTTACTTTATAGTCCACACGATCCATGGAGGTGCGCGTATGGTCCAACATGTCAACATTAAAATCACAACAAAGCTGACCTCTTCAGAATTTAAAAAAGAAAAATGCTCCCTTTAAAATAATATCTTTCTCAGTATTTCATCATTTTCCTTACTTTCTTATTATAAATGTGTTTGTGTTTAGCTGCTACTTTCACCGACACAGGTAACACTATAGATAAACATTTCCCAGTGTGGAAATGGAGGGGATTATTCAGGCGCGCTGTGTACAATACGTTGTTTGTGACCTTCCCTTAGGCAGAGGATTTGCAGCGTAATGAGTCTACACTGAAAAGGCGACACTTTCCCTTTTAGTGTGATTTGGAACAGTTGCAACAACTATTTTCTCCTGAGCTTGTAAATGAAGTGCTCCTGGCACAGACAAATCCTGACCTGGATTATACTTCCTTTATGATGTCTCCTCCTGTTTTATCTCATCATGTTTCATCAGCTAGCAAGGCCCCTGTTCAACAAAAATAGAATCACGAATGTACCGAGCCTTCTGCATTTTATTGCTGACGCCGCATACTAAAACACACCAGCCAAGGGCTCGGTTTTCTAGAGGAGGGAGGAAGTGGGCACATTGAGTGGATGTGACTTCATCTGAGAGAACTTGGTAGAAACATTATCACATAGCCTTTGTATTCACAACTTTTTACTGCACTTGTACCACACCAAGGTGCTTCCTGATTATTATGTGCCCCATATACACAATACCTGTCAAATCCAGGTTTTAATTCAGAAAATTAAATGAAAGGTACATCCTCAATAAAACTTTTATTGTGCTCAACAATGGGTCAAAAGATCTCATTAAACTTCCCACTATTATAGTTAATGATGGCACCATCATCACCAATGGAGCAGAAGATTTGGAAAGAAATATAACTATAGTGTTTACAGCAGTGTTTCCCCAAAATAAGATGCCCTACGTCTTATTTTTGGGAGATGTCTTATTTTTCCATGAAGAAGAATATGGCACTGGGGTATCAGGGTGGGGGGATCACTTAAAATGACACAGGGTGATCAGAGGGGGGAATCAAAATGGCACAGGAGACTCAGAGGGGGGATTACCATTGTAGTAACCCATTCTGATACGCCTGTGTCATTTTGATTGCCCCCTCTGATCACCCCTGTCCAGAGTTACAGTACCGTATCTTCGGGGGTGCCTTATTTTCAGGGGAAGGGGATGCCTTATATTTCAGCGTGAGGCAAAAATGTTTTTCTTATTTTCGGGGGATGCTTTAATTTCAGTGATACAGGGAACATTTGCCTTTTGTGTGCCCACCCTCAGAATTTTTCCACCAGTTGCAAAGAAATAACCCAATACTCAATGACCTTCACCTAACATGACAGCAGTAGCTCCCCACTGTTACTCAATTATGGGACTCTGTATTTAAAAAATAAAAGTGGTTTACTATAAGAGTCTTGTCCTCCAGCATGTAACATAAAAGAGCAAGACTTTTTCAGTCTGGCTCCCTCCACCAATCCGGATGGGAATCTGCAGCTGGCTGACTTCCCATATCCTCATGCGTCTGGTGCCCACATTGGCAATAGGTCACTGGAGGGGAGCATCATCACCAGACACCCCATATACGGGTCGATTTTTAGTTAAGTTACTGAACAATCGAATTTGGTTCGGGAATCGAACGTGGCCACCTTTTCTTAGAAAGATCAATCAAACAGGGAATCAACATGTTGGTAAATCCCTGTTCCTTTGCCATTATCAGGGTCCCCATTAAAAGTATCCAAGGGGAATTGTCTCACTGTGAACCTGTTTCCTAGGTACCAAGGAACATTTTAAGCAAGAAACATGTTGCCGAACAAGACTGTTATAATATATAATCAGCATATTTTTGGAGGGAAAATAACCTCATACTAATCCATGGATAGGGCATCTAATCTCAGAGTCCGAGGACTGACTATGCACTTTGTTTCCCATACTGCCTCTATCTTTTATCTGACAAGTTCTTTTTTTCTTTTTCTTTTTTATCATTAAAGAAGGCTCACAAGTTCTAACTGTTCTAACTTTATCAAGTCCAAAAGGAGACAGAGATGGTCACATGTTTTTTTTAAAAAATTTCAAAAATAGAATATATCATTTTCAGAGGCTTTGCAATCAGCTCACAAAGTCAGCTAGTCAAAAAATTCAACCATCTTTAAAAACAAATATTTTGGCTAAAGTAACATGTATTTCACATTGGAAAGCTTTCAAATAACCATTAAAGGAAGTTTCCCCTCTAAACTGGAAGTACTTTTTATCCCCTCTAGGTTTCTGTGTCATTGTTTGTTTCTACTGAACTGTCTAAAGCCCCCCCCCCATACACTTTACAATCTTATCATACAATTTCTGTACAATCCACTTTTGTTCTACCAAAACCATGTAATATGAGGACCTTTCTAACCCCTCCAATCTCTATGTATTCTATCAGGGAGGACCCGGCACTACCTAGCAGTGATATATACCTTCCAATCACTATGTATTCTATCAGGGAGGACCTGGCACTACATAGCAGTGATATATACCTTCCAATCACTATGTATACTATCAGGGAGGACCCGGCACTACATAGCAGTGATATATACCTTCCAATCACTATGTATTCGATCAGGGAGGACCCGGCACTACATAGTTGTTGGTAGATCTAAAGGAAATAGTATGGAGTGATCTGTATGGAGTAAAGGTGTATGGGGTGCTTTAATCTTGCCATAAAGGGGTCTATGTTTGCACGATCGATCTTAGATCCAGTCGTATTGTGCAAGTTTACGATTGTGCGGGAGTCTGACATCAATCGATCATAATTACAATCGTATTTTTAAATCATAATTATGATCATATTTTTTATCAGTTTTTCTTTACGATCCTTAACAAATCAATTGAAATACTTAGCAAAAATATTTGTACGATTGTCAGATATTTGCACGAGTGAGCAAAATTTACTGATCACTTTCCAAGTGATTTTTTGTCAGTTTTCACTTTTGGGGGATCATACCAGGTGTGCGGGAATCGATTTCAACATTGACTTAAACATCGATTGTTTTAAGTCAATTGAACTGAAATATTGTACTGTGTATGGCTAGCGTTAGCTTCCATGTCATGCACAAATCTTCTGCAATACATAGAAACTCCTGGAAGATTATCTATAGACGTCTTGATCTATGGCCGGCTTGTAGCAGACTCCTCACAGCGTGGTGACTTTACCACGCTGTGATCAGTCGGCTACAGAACTGACGACAATCCTGTGTGCTCCACAAACACACACAATTCCTGGCAGATTTTAGCCAATTAACTTGGAGGGGGAGGAGACTCCTTATCCACAGTAACTGCCTACAACAGGATTGGCCACAAAAATTACCGGCAGGATGGATCGCCGTCTGTTGGGCACCCCTGTAGTTGCGGCCCAGTAGTTGATCACCCGCAACTATGGCCCGGAATCGGCACGTCTATGGCTGGCTTTATGCCAATAAATGTAACAAAAATTTAGCACTACCCGTGTATCATAAACTAAGATTTTGTGACATCTTTCAAAATATACTGATATCTCATGAGTTTGTAACTTTATTTGGGGGGGGTGGGAGGTGCAGGTCTTGCAAGGTGCACAGATGTGATCTAGGGAATGTCCTTAGTGGGCCACAAAGCTAATAGCTGGCCATACATGGCTCAATTTAGTGTTTGATTCTCGAATGATCATTTGTCATGCACGTTTGCGGCGAACATTCATAAATCAAACACTGCCCATCTGGAGTGAGTGACCCCGCTTCAAAAACAGGGATCCGACATGTTGGTAAATACCTGTTGGGCGTTCTGCCACCACGTCGCGATCGATAGATCGCTAAAACAAAAACATTAGGTACTATACAGTCATGAGCAATCATGGATCATCACTACCAATCACAACAGTTGAACACTAACTTTATTGAATGTACAATGTAGAAAAAAGGCAAGGTAAGGTAAGGCCGGCCATAAACTCATCGATTCTCGGTCGTCTTGTAGGCGACTCATTAGAGCGTGGTGACATCACTACACTGTGATGAGTTGTCTGCAGAACCTTCAGATTGCAGGCAGATACTTTTACTAGAGTCCCCATCTAAAGTATCAGGATCGGCCTGCAAAAATAGCACCAGGGGCTTGGCCGTGCGATCCGGCTGGCGGGGCTTTTCTGGTCGATCTGTCAAGGTGGGCACCTCTGTAGTTGCTGGGAGTCGGACCACCATGTGCTCGGCGTGAACATACACGCCGGCAATCTCCCGCAACTATGAGGCCAGTTGTAGGTGTCTTGGCTATACATGGCACAGACCAAGGACTTCACCTAGTTTTTAAAGGTGGTATGAAGTCTTTCTTGGTGTAGTTTGTATTTCATTACATCGTAAGAATATTTCCGTTACCAATGCCTCATGCAGATGCATAATTATCTCTGATACTTCCAAATTCGAGTGAAGGCCAAACTTTTCATAAGTCAATAGTTTTTAAACTGCCAAAACAGTCAAGGATCTAGAATTTTCAGAATGTGGGCCCACAAATAGCAGCCTCCAGTCTTCTATGGTAAAGGTTTCTTTAAATTGTAAGTGCAGACTGAGGACATTTCCTTCCTGAGCATACGCTCCAGTGATGGGCACTAAAGATCTC
>CM070032.1:27745651-27757545 GCA_036250615.1 Ptychadena robeensis
TAGTTCGCCGACGAACAGTTCGGGCCATCACTAGTGATGATCTCCCACAACTGTCCCGCCGAGTCTATGGTGGGCTTAAATCTTTATTTTTTAGGGGTTTTCCACCTCTATTTTTACTCCTAGGCTTGAAAAAAAATGCAGAAGAATATAATATATGGTACTAAAGCCAGGAGCATTTACAACACAGCATGTGCATTAAATGTGTTCTTCTATAAGCCTGGAATTGTATGTCCTTCTATAAAGATGACAAATGTATTTCCTTCTATAAACATGACCATTTGATGTCCTTATACTGTATAAACATGGGCATTGTATGTCCTTCTATGAACATGAGCATTGTATGTCCTTCTATAAACCTGGCATTGTATCCCCTTATATAAACATGGGCATTGTATGTCTTTCAATGAACATGGGCAATGTATGTCCTTGTATAAACATGACCATTTTATGTCCTTCTATAAATGTGCCATTGTATGTCCTTATATAAACATGAGAACTGTATGTCCTTCTATGAACATGGCCAACATATGTCCTTTTAGATTCAGAATCTAAACTCATACTCAAAGGTTGTAAAAACCTTCATGTGTATTGTTGTCTAGTATGTATTCACAGCCAGTGAAATTCTGCAAACTCCAGGCTTCCCTAAACACACTTTCTGGTTTCAGCGTCTTAGAAAATGTATTCGTCATAAGAAGCCCCCTTTACAAAATAATGGACAGTCACCATCATAAATGGCAGCCCAGCCTTGTCCACCCCTTTTATTTACTGCTTCATGGAGGCCTAGCATCATATGTACTGTAGGTGTTATTTCTGCTTTCTGAGTCCATAAAGCTATCTCCAACACCATGTATCCTTGAGTTTATTTAAAATCCAAAAGAGTTTATTTAGAAAAGTCAAACAAAACCTCCAGAAGCTTTCCTCCCCTCTTATATGTTTACCCACATCGCGATTAGAGGTAGAGTCTCTATGATTAAGCCCGTTGTGGGTGAAATGCGTAAGAGGGGAGGAGCTTTAGGAGGTTGTGTTTGACTTGTTATGTATATATATACAAATATGTATCTAAATAAAGACTTTTGAATTTTATAAACCTCAAGAATACAGGCATTGCATTTTGGATGATTGGTCTTAGATATTAAACTGAAGGGAAGTCTATGTAAGGGTGGTCAGTGCACACTTTTTGTGTACAATGGATTGTAAAAAAACACCCTGATGACCCAATTCTGACCTTCCTGAAGAAGGTCAGACAATAAAGTATGCTACAAGTTAATGTGAAGAATACATATTAGCATTCATACATTATTACATGCAACTAATACAAGTACCATCATTTGACATCATGTCAACTTCTTGGCTGAGATTGGGGCATCAGTTGGAGTCAGCTAGGTGTACTGCATGCACAAGTGCTTTTTTTGGCATGGCTTTGCCAAGATTTCCCTTCTATTAACTTCTTCTCCCAGAGATGCATCAGGAAGTTAGAGGGTATCTCGCAAACTCAAGAGCAATTCCATTTTAGAAAGTTGTCGCATAACTCAGATGCCAAGATTGGAAGATCTTGATAATTCTAGAGACAGATTTATCTGTTTGGATTTTTCCTCCATTTTGTTTAGTAATAGAGGTTTGAATCTTTACAATGGGGTGTGACAGACGGGTTGTCTGCCACTGTGTTAAGGGACCATTTCCAGCAGTGAAATGGTCTGATGGTGTATCCTGGAAGGAGTCCAGGAAAGTGTTTGGACAGAAACAGTAGGTTTCTGTCCAGTTATGTTTTTGGTTATAGGAGTCTGGACTCTGGAGTGGGAATGGGAAGATAAACCTGCTGCACCTATTGAGGTAACTGGGTGTGTCAGTCAGGGCTTCCTGGAGAGGTGGGGAGACAAAGAGTGTGGGGTCCCAGGCCAATTATACGGACTTTCCTGAGCTAAAGGAAATACTTTAAGTTGATGACTGCAAGCCAGGAGGTTTGGCATTTTCCTGTGTGGACTGTGTTGCCTCTCTGCTATTAACCCCTGCAAGGGTATATTATTTGGACCTTTGGAGTTGCCAATAAACATGGGCAGGAGCCCTAGAGAGAAGCAAATCGTGTAGACTGACGTCATTCTGAGCACCCTTTTGAGGCTGATTCCCCACAGGGGACAACAACAGTGTTTTCTCTGTTATTTGTAGATTACTTGACTAAAATAATAATAAAAATAATTTATACAGCTCATTGTTTATGTGCATTTTGGTGTCAGTTTGAAAAAATAAAACTTGTGTACGCCATTGACAATGTTTGTGAAGTACTAGACACTGCTGCATTCTCTGTAACTTCTCTCTAACCATAAAAACATTTCTTTCTAAAAATAAAGAATTCACATGTTTACTTAAGAATCAGGAAACCACATTTGTAATTAACTAACTTGCCCTGCACACTAATTGTACATTACTAGGAGTATAATTTGTATGATTATGAACCAGAACATGTCATGCCAATATCCAGTGTGCAGGGGAAAGCTATGAATCTCAAGAAATAATATCCTGTATGTGCCGGAGAGAGGATTTCAGGTCTAGAAAATAAGATTCTTATCACAGTGAAGGTAGATTATTGTTATATGAAATGAAGAAGAGATTTCATGGGCGTTAGTCATTTCAGTCAACAAAGTTTGAACACGAAGGATCTTTAATTTAGTCTTTGACTGTAATTTGCTTTTTTTTTTTTTTTAAGTTACTTTCTTTCAAAAGAAGTATCCTTGACCTCATAGTGTATGTACGCTATGTGAATTGAGCTTTGAAGAGTGTGAACATGGGATACATTGGATATTCCCATCGCAGCAGGCCTGATTTATAACCTCCTTATTAAAAAGGTCATTTTACAATCATTTTATGTACCATAACTTAATATTTGAACAGTATATTTACATCTTCTGAGAAGTAAAAGTTTTCTGTAAGAATAAGGTTATAAATAAAACAATTATTGGCAACTAGTATTTTAGAGCCAGTGAATCTATCTGCTTCCCTCTTGCCATAGGAAAGCCTAACGCAAAATAATCCATTCTTAAATTACTATATTTCATGTAGAGAATGTAGCTTTTTAGGGAGTTTGATTCTGGTCCTGTGTCTCATATCCCTTAATAAAAGCGATGGATGGATCAGGTGGATCAGACTTGTAAACTATGTGGGGGTTCAGCTACAAATGGTGCTCCCAATGAGGCGACTCCACACAGACAGTCCTTTCCTTCAGGGCTCCTGCCCATGTTTATTGGCAAATGAAAAACAAAACACACCCTTGCAGGGGGAAAATGGCAATCCACAGTCACTGTCTTTAGGTAAAGCCACAGAAAATCCCACAATTTAGTCCCACAGCCGGCTGGCTGCTGCACAAAACACAATCCTCTTCTTTTCAGATCAGAGCCTGTTTCACACACAGCAGCCTCTGACACTGAGCACCAGGTGCTCTTATTGGATCCTTAGCCTCCGGAAATCCTGGACCCTGGATTGGGAATCTGCCCCACCCTGCTCTTGCAGATTCCTAGTTAAACCATCCCCAGAACAGAATTGAAAAAATACCAGCAAAGGAACATGAAAAGTTCCCTGCAAATAAAGAGATTGCTGGTCTCACCTCAGAATGGGCATCTGAGATACCGGGGTCCCAAATATCTCCCATCCAGCACAATGCCTAGTGACACAGGCAATATTGGGGTCACTGTGTCACTAGTAAAAGTCTGATGTCCACGGCGAACTGCCATGTCCAGCAGCGCGTCTGTGTCCCTCGAAGTCTATAGACAAAATGATCTTGACAGACACCAGTGGTGTGGGTATTCTTCCGCTGGTCGGATATTTTTTAGATTCCTGCGCAGCTAATCCGGCCAGTGGAAGAATATCCAAACCACTAGCATCTTTTAGGTACATTTTGCTTAAAAGATTTGGCCGGTGGAAGAATACCCATACCAGCGAAGGGGCAGGTCGAATACCCATACTGTGGCTGGCGAGGAGGCAAAAGAACATGATATGTCAGCTGCGGACTGTCCGTCCCCCAAACATTGCAGCCATCTCTACTTGATAACTCAAGAACATGTTCTGTGACAAGTCAGTGTAGAGATAATCAAATTTTTTGACTTGCTAACTTAGTGAGCTGATTGCAAAGCCTCAGAAAATGGTATCATCCCCAAACTTGCTGTAAAGCAGGGTTGTGGGAACCCATGAAAATAGTCAACAGGCTTCTCTGCTCATCCTATAGGATTAAATAAAGAGCAGCTCATTAATATCATCAAAATAAGTGAATTCCAAATGAATTATCTAAATATTTGTTCTGTATCAGTGATTCAAGGTACTGAAGTAGAATGGACCGCATTATAGCCAACAAGCAGAATTTTTAAAAAACAGCACTGCCAGTCTTCATGCTTCATTTAGTGTGGAACAGAGAGGTCTGTAGCCTCTTACACATATATATCAGCAGAGTGAGATCTAGGGTTTCTCTGTCCATTAAAGATAGTCTTGAAAGGCTGGACCTAGGCATACTCCATTTGGCATCATGGGCGTGGAATCGCTGATTGCAGTGATAACTATATCGATAACAAAAATGGGTGTGATGTGTACAAAATGCAAGCAAAAACAAGGAGCGCGTATTGTACAAGTCACTGGGATGCAGCCAATGATGTTTAATGGACACACCCTGTGTGATACATGTGAAGCGGAGATTTGTGGAAATAACATGGTAAACCACAAGATGCTCCCCTCCACTTGTTTTCTGCAATGAGTGCACATAATGCCTAGAGGTGTCAAAACGTTTTACTTGGTGACGGTGCAGTGGTGTAATCATGACACAGTGGGTGCATTCTCATGTTGACAACAGGCAGGAAATTTTTAAAATATAACAACGTCCCTGTCACATGTCACCTATTACAAATCACCGCTATCATTAGTGATGCAGGCAATGCATGGGATTGCCATTACAAGCTCTTGATCTGTCCCTTTTATCAAATTTAAGAAGCCAATGTGGCCCAAAATGTCAAAATGTATGCCACACCCCTGGACTTGGCCTTACTGTTCTCCTTCCTGATGACTCTTATATGGGTAATGGCCCTTTTTTTACTTAATATTTTACTTACTATTTATGAAGAATAGAAACATATAATTCAAAGCTGTATATTAAATAGGGGTAACATAAGCTTACAGGTACAAACTTTGCCACATGAGGAGAAGAGGACCCTGTCCAATACACATTACAATCTGGCTATACAATCAATTTAAATGTAAAACTAGAGCCTTTCTAAATGATTCAATCAATCTGTATCTAATAAGGGAGGCCCTTGCACTAAAAAGTTCTTGGTAGATCTCAAGGAAATTGTACAGATTGAAAGTTATGGTAATCTTAAAGCAGGGTACATACATGCAGATATGGGCCGATGTACGTTGCTTTGCATAGAGACCACGGGTTTCCAGGCAAAGCATCGGCTGAGCTGGGGAGAGAGCAGAGTTGTCTCCCCAGCTCCGCCGATATCTGACGTCGGACGGCTCACATGTCGAACCGTCTGTTCTCTGCTTAAGGCTATGTCTTCACTGCGTTATGTGATCCATCGGGACCCCCTACGTTAAATGTAGGGGTCCCAACGGAGCACATACACATTACCTGCCCCGCGAATCCTCTGTTCACACACCAAGCACTGCGCTTAACACGCATCCTCTGTTCACACACCAAGCACTGTGCTTAACATAGGGGTCCTGGCGGAGCACACAACGCAGTGGAGACCTTAGGCAAGCCTTTCCTCAACCAAGATGGCTGTCTCCAAATAGCACATAACAAGGTAAAGTAAGCCAAAAAAGAAAGATCAGCAGCACAGAGACCAAAGGAATCAACGGTTACTAGTCCTTTGCCTTCGTTTTCTTTGTGACTCAGCTTCTAGCTCATCAAATCACACAATCCATATACTATATATAATACTAGTGATTGCTGAAGCAAATAATGGTGACAGCTACACATGGCTCACAAAGCACGGGTTGGGGACAGCTGGTATAAATTATTAGGTAAAAAAAAATTACAATGTAAGTCCAACATTATGACTGGAAAAAAAATTTGTCCTGGGAAATGGAAGATATATATAATCCCAACAGCCCCCTGGAGTACGCTAAGCGAAACATTCTGCATTACAAAGCATTCCATCAAGGGAGCAGGGGACACCGTCTGCTCAGGCTGAGTCTAAGATATGTATCTCACTGTATACTTAAAATAACTTTAAAGGCAACAAAATAGATTCCTCAATCATAAAACGGAACAAACAAGCTCCAATATGACACGAGTTTGGCTGAGATGAATGACCTTGCTGGTGTCATGCGTGCGCACGGTACATTGAGTCGCTGGAAAGGAAACTGTCGCAATTCACAGCAGAAAAAACGCTTGTTTGGTCAGGCAACCCTAGACCTGTGTAATCCATGAACTGGCTGATGAACTGACGGCCTCCGGGAAAGCTGATTTCAGCAGACTTCCTCTAATAGCTCAGATATAAGCAGGAAATCCTGTTCTCTACAGCTTGGAAAGTCTTTTTTTATTCTTTGTTACTGGAGTTTAGACAAAGCGGAGGAATAGTGATTAATGGGTTACCCCCTCGTTTACTGGATAGGAATGTCTGATTTGTAGGGAAACCTTATCTTATTGTCCTATGGAGCTGCACGCAATGAAACGGGATTTTTGGAATGTGTTATTAGTTTTATATGTAAAGGCCCCCATACACCTTACAATCTTACCATACAATTTCTGTACCATCAAGTTTTCTTTTACCACAACCATGTGATATGAGGACCTTTCTAATCCTTCCAATCATTATGTATTCTATCAGGGAGGCCACTATACTACACAGTTGTTGGTAGATCTAATGGGGATTGTATGGATCGATCTTAAGGTGTATGGGGGGGCATAATTCAGATTGTGAAACTTTCTTAAAGGGGAGACTAAACTGCCAGGTAACGTTCATATGTTACAAACATTTTGCTTATGTACAGTGCATCTGGAAAATATTCACAGCACAAAACTTTTTCCGCATTTTGTTATGTTACAGCCTTATACCAAATTGGATTTAATTGAATGACAATGTGAAAAAAGTTTACTTGAGATTTTGGAAAATTTATTAACAAAAAACAAAACAAGAAAGCACATGTACATAAGTATTCACAGCCTTTGACATGATGATCAAAATTGAGCGCAGGTGCATTTTTGCCCTGATCATCCTTAAGATGCTTCTGCAGCTTATTTGGAGTACGCTGGTAAATTCAGTTGATTGGACATGATTTGGAAAGGCACACACCTATCTATATAAGGTCCCACAGTTGGCAGTTCATTACAGAGCACAAACCAAGCATGAAGTCAAAGGAATTGTCTGTATTACAGAATAATTCATTGTCAGTGGTAGAAGTTCCTAGAGCCTGCTGGCTATTTAAATTGAGCGATCAGGAGAGAAAGGCCTAAAAGTCCCAATACATAAGACTCGATCAAGCTTTCATCGATTAAACAGCAAATCAATGTGCACTACTTTGCGCAATCTATTCCCTTTAGATACTTTGGATGGAGACCCTGGTTACCATCCAATGTAATGGAAATCAAACAAGGATGTAACCACTGGCATTTCTGACGGCCCCATCTCATCCAGCGCTGTCCTGTTAGTCTTACACTGGACATGGGGCCATCCGGCGGAAATAGGTGCTCCGTCAGCGCAAACTTACTGTTCCCTGCTACGGTGGCTCCGATCTAACAAGGAGGCTGCTGCAGGAGAGCGGATCACTCCCCCTCCCCGTGGAATGACATCACATCGGGGTAGGAAATTCGAAAGTAAATCAGTGTGATTCCCCAGATGTGTCCCATGGAAGTTAACCCTCTCTCCCCTGGTTTAAAGTCACCAGGCCTATCACACCAGGGGAGAGAGGGTGCCAAAGGGAATTGTACTAGATACAGTGATTACTGTATCCAATACAATTCAAAGGAAAAAAAAACACAAACCACATTTACAGTTGAATTAAAATTGTATTATATACAAAATATATAAATATAAATACATACTGTTTTGAAATCTGTCATACAAAATAAGTATTTTGAGATTTTATCATGCAAACAATAACTTTTATTACATTACATCACAGTGATTTATTGTTCAGGAATCAAACTAAAAATTTGATTAATGGGGACCTTTAATCAGGGAGGTTACCAAGAACCTGATATCACTGTGTAAGGGCCATTTCACACGATATGCGTTGCATTTTAAAAACGCTCACTTTTTTTCCGTATATATCCATTTTTTTACTGTACGTGTTTTTACATAGACAAGCAATGTTATTATTCACACTGCCTGCATTGTGTTTTTAAAAACTCACTGCTGTATGCATTTTTATTCATTTTTCCTGCATTTTTCATTGATTTGTTAAATTTTTTTTCATAGATTTTTTGCATATATGAGGAAAGGCATGCCTATAAAAAATGCATGGCTTTAAAAAAAAGCATATAGTGGGAAAGGGCCCTAAGAGCGCCGGAGCAAAGTGGAGTCATACCCTAACAGTCTAAAATACAGTATGTAATGGAAATGATTTATTTTGGAAATTAAAGGTGGGTTAACACGTGTAGATTTTTTCACCAATCATTTGCCAATTCGATTTTTTGTTCAATGTCGTTGTAGAACATCGTTCATTTATCGAATGTAACATTAGATTTTTTGTTCGTCCATCACCAATATCGAATGAAAATACATTCGAAATTACAAGGACAGATACAAATTTACCAACATGTTCGATCACCTTTCCAACTATTTTTTGTTCGAGGTCGAACAAAATGTATCCATCGAACAAATTGCCTATTCTAGATTTTTGTTCAACCAACCAAAAAATCGTTCGTTCTTCGTTGATCAAACGAAATAATCTACAAGTGTAAACTCACCTTAACTATTGCATTCTGGATACAAAACACAGCACGTGTGTATATAACAATTGGGTTGACAGTGACACCCAGGATTATGTATTCTTTTTTATTTTTAGAGAAAAGGCAATACAAGGATAGACAAAGATGAGTTTGTCAAATGGGTCATTACCGCTGTCTGATTAATGTGGTGGAATAATCATTCAGGATCTATACAATGCCTCAATATATATTGCAGCAAGGAATAGTCCTACATAGAAAGATATTTACTAATTTAAATTGTCTCACATCAACGTACTGAATAAACACTACAATAAGTAAAAGCCATTTTACGTCTGTGATAACATTTAAACTTTCCGGGTTATTATACTTAAGTCAAGGGGGGCCGAGGTTAACTCATTTAGTTAACCTCGGCCCCTCTCAACTTGAATATAGTTCCTTCTGTCTTTTGGACGAAGGAAACTTGGTGGTAGACACCATACCCTCACGGCCGTTGTTTAACGATCTGTTCTGTAAGGGATGTGCTCGTTTGTCTCCAATAGGTAGGTCTGCCTACCTATCCCCACTGAGGGTACTTTCCACTTTCCTGTTTGCGGGTATTATACTTAAGTATTAGGCTTTTTCTGCCCATCAGTCTAACAGGATGTGGAAATGGTTCAAAGAGAACATGAGTTACAAATAATGTACCAGCTGCATGAAGAACTTATATTCTTATTTTCTTACTGTATGCTGGATAACACATTATTAAAACATCCAATATTATTCGATAACTGGTTTATCCAAGATCCTTTTTCAAATTTTTTACAGAACTTTAAAAATATTTTTATACACAATATTAACCTAACCTAACACCTCTCTTAGATTACATCATTTACAATGCAAAGGAACCTTTTTTCCTCTTCGCTGTTGGCTGAACCCTCCATCGGTCACTTGACTATATTATGCGCCAGCACTGTAGCTTAATCCTTGGAGTTCTCCTGCAACCTGCTTAACGGTGAAGCCTGGGATAAGCAAATATTGTCAAAATACAAGAGACATGGGTATTCTTAATCTTGATAAATTCTGTATATTCCTCCAGGGTTGTTCTGGAGCTTTCTGTAACAAAGACCAAGTGCTGACGAGTTCTCCATTAGCAGTGGTCTAGTGTCTGCCCCCCTCCTGTAACTTTAAAGGCCAATACTGGGGATATTAGAAATACACATTAGAACTGTTTTCTTCATACATCATATTATTATAACTGTACAGTACAATTTAAATAGCATATTAAAGGGTTCAGTGCAAACGAGAATTTAAGGAGGATACAACTATGTTTTGTTCCATTTAAAGTCAAAGTTCCCTCCAACAACCTCAAATCATCAGGTTTTTTTTCCTTGTTTTCCTTGCCTTCTTCATGAAGTTACTCTTAGGGCAAGGATTTGACTGTCCAAATTATCATCACCATTCTTTATATTTGTGGGCAGTTTTACTTATAAATGGGTTTTTAATACATCTTGACTACATAACGGACTTTTACTAGTCTAGTGAGATATCTGTTGTTGTTTTAGTACAGTTGTAGTGTTGTGGAGGTGCAATGTAGTGTGCTACTCACTTGACCCTCTGTCCAGTTACCAAGCACAGCTCACACTTCAAACAAATCCAAGTCCAGGCAGATGGTAGGGGCTATGTACAATTTATTAGGAGTATATACATACAGGCACCAACTCCCAAGGTCAGAGATAGGCTTCAGACTGGTGAATAAACGTTGCCAAGGTGTTGCTACCAGCTGCTGTATCTGTAGACAGGGTTGCTGTAGGCTCTCACTGGGATGAAGATCAATAGCAGTCCAGTCAGGGTCACACTCTAGGTCAGTGGAGATCATCTCACCCAGGGATTCTCTTCTGGGGACAGAAAAGCCCAGAATGTTCTTAGGAACTAATATTTATAAGTTCAGAAAGGGGCTGGCTAAAGGCCTGTAACTGAGCAGAACAGAATAGTAACATTGAGAGCAGAGAGCCAAAACAGTGGAAAAATCTATTAACCTTGTCCTTGCAAAAAGGTTCCAGCAACTGATAGACAACAAGGACAACAGGGACATACACCAATTATAATATAGCACTATACAGAATAAAACACAGCACATTATATACAGTTTTGTGGCCCTTTCTCGGGTCACTACACAGTCAAAGCATGGAATCGGGGTGCAGTTACTGAATATTCAATGCAGTTACTAAGCTATTCAAATATCACCATCACATCAAGTTCATTTCTCCACTTTCCGATTTAATAATGCAGCAATAGAGAATCCAGTTTCACAGAGATAGGTAGTTGTGAAGAAAACCAAAATAGTTATTGTCCTCATTGCGAAGCTTGGGTAAGCTGGCATTCGCCCACACCAAAACAAAAACTGCATGACATCCATCCCAGACCTTTGGAAGTCAATTAAAGCATCCTTTGCTGAGTCGTTAACACTTCATCTCAATATATAAAACAATCATGGGTTTTCTATCCAAACGGATTCCATGCTAAGATCACCAGTAACTGAAAATTAACCCTTAAGAATTGTATTAAGAAATGATGATCCAAATGATTTGGACTTCTTAAAGGATTTCTACTGGTAGTGTTTCATCATCTGCAATAAGAATGTTGCCAAGGATTGAAAAGTTCACCAGATTTCTACTTTCAACACGACAACTCCAGGCTATTTTCTTGTAAATGGGCCAACTTTTTTCCGGGCTTGAACAAATATACATCCCTTCACAGCATTGATATGTACAAATCATTGAGAAGACTGGAAATATTAGTAAAATATACCAGACTAACAACGAAATGTTCAACTTCAAACCAATTCATTAAATAAAAGATATACCAGTACCCAGAGATTGAGCCACTTGCCTGCATTTGGTTCTTGTATTATTATATTAACAGCCAAAGGTGTCCAAAGAAAGCACCAGAAAGAAGCCATCCACAGCCAACTTCGCTGAAGGCAGGATTGATCCTAGCCTCCCTGGCATTATGGATGATTACCCTCTCTGGTGGAAGCGGTATA